>OX422213.1:603430671-604030671 GCA_949130495.1 Sambucus nigra | reverse complement strand
AAGTTGAAAAAGCTTTCAATGAGCTAAAAAATTCAATGATTGATTCCCAATAAGCATTGGCTAATAAACAAAATAAATGGGAGGAAGAGGTGCAAGCTGATGAAGGATCTGCTGAAACTGCTTGGGGTCTGGCTGACAAGTTACAGAAAGACTTAGATGCTGAGAAAGTCAAGTTCGCCCAGCTACAGAAGGATTTGGGTGCTAAGAAGGCGAAGAGGACTAAGGCTAGGGAGAGTGTCTTCAACAGAGGCTGTGATAGAGCCATTGGAGCATATTCTTTGCAAAGAAGAAATGCTTTAAGGACGACTGGCCTGCTGCCCTAGTGGAGGTCGGCACTCCAAAAGATTTCGAGTTATTCTTGCGACATGATACTGGGGGCCCTCCAAACCTGGACAAGGAAGTTGAAGATGATGGGGGTTCTAGTGAATCCTTGATAGCAATGGAGTCTGTTGATCAACACCAGGATATTGATTCTTCTGCCCCTCCACAGTTAATCCTTCTCCTTCTTCTGCTCCTGCTTCTACTTCACCTAATCTTGAAGCAGATAAGAAGAAGGTGTAGAACCGAGTAACTTTTTATTTTCCCTTTTCATTAGTTGTATTTTTTCTCTTTCGTTTTGAAGATGTATCTATACTTTCCCTTTTTTATTAATGAAAAGAGAAATGTTTTTGTTCCTCTGCTTATGTTTTCTATGCTCCGCACCTTGTTGATTGATGATTTTCTTCTTCTTAATGGTTTATGGATAAATTAAAATACTTCTTATCTACTGACTCCGAGCTACTCCAAAGGTATAATGAGCTTTTTAAAGCTGGTCACTTATCTCTGACTGATGTCGGCCTACTGATGTTGCTCGGGGAAGAGGTATCCGAGCAAGCCAAGGAAACTTATGTTTATTTGAAGTGTCGTATTGATCGGGTAGAAGCCAATAACATTGCCTACTACGAAATAATTGAAGAGTTGCAGGGAGACCATAATGAAGTTAAGGCACATTTGCATGAGGATTGTGAGAAGAAATTTTAGGCCCTTAGTGAAGGTTGGGGCTTTGAGCAAAAATTGGATAAATTTGCTTCTCATTTTTTAAGACAAGAATTCCTGCTTAAGTGGATAAAGCAAGGGACATTTCCAGGCATCTAGAGGAAGAGAATAACAATTTGAGATATGAACTTAATCCCCTGAAGTTATCCACTGCTATTGTTACTAATACAAATAAGGGTCATTCATTATTGGAGGCTGAGAACACAAGGTTGAGTGAGGAGTTTGAGGCTCTGAAGAAATAAAACCCCGCTTTTTCATCTTTCCGAGCTAGAAACAAACCAGGCTGAGGTACTATCGAGGAAGCTAGGAACCAAAGGACCTTTACCAATCAATCTACACAATTAAAAGCCAAAAATCAAGCCATTGCTGAAATGTCGCATAAGCTACAGGACTTGTCCGAGCAACTGTCCACTCAATCTTCTCAATTACAAGATAAGGATGGAGTGTTGGAGAAACTTTATTACCAAGTTGACAGATTGACCTTTCAATTCCATAAACAACCAAGGGAAGTCTGGATGGACGAGGACAATGAAGCTCTGGGGCACTTTGATGATAAGCTTCAACAAGCTAAGAATGAGAGTTATAAATGGGGTTGGATGAATGCTTTGACAATGATGAAGGTGGATCAAAATAGCCAATTGTGGGACTTGTATGATCTAGGACTGCTTGACCTTGACAATCCCCCATTTAAATTAAATGTCAATTGGATTCCAGTTCATCGTATTCCTCAATGCTTGATTTCAAAATACTTGGAATATTATGAACTTTATAATGAATTAGAAATCATTCGACCTCCTCACCTGCTTGATTGTCCCGGTAGCAGTAATGCTAGAATGCTTCAGGATTTTAACTTCATTAATTCTCCTTACACTTTAGATGATCCTTCTACTGGAATGGATCCTATTTCAAAAGCTGAAGGGAAATGTCCTGCAGAATGAAACTCTGTACTTTATTTTGTTAACACATGATTGAGTGAAATGGAAATTTAATCAATTTATTTGAATATTAATCATTTCTTTGTCATTAGGTTTATTAATGCACTTAGATTAGAATCTAAATTTAGCATTAATTACCAGTGAATGCAGATGTTATACTAGCATACGTAGATTAAAATCTAAATTTAGGGCTAATTAGATGAATTCATAGGTTCTACTAGCATACTTATATCAAAATATAAATTTATAGCTAGTTACCCATGTGTCTCCAAAGGTTTTATTAATGCACCCAAATGTTAGTTTTTTGTATTAGATACTAGTGGCGTGACCAAGCGTTTGTGGCATATGTGCTTACATTACTCTTGAGGAATCTTTGCAACATTCTTCATATACTTTGCCCAGTAAGATAAATATCTTATTTTATCCTTATATTTGTGGACCAAGTTTCTTGAGGATTTAACATCCTGTTGACTTGGGCTTTGTGTATCAGCGATCAAGTTTGTGGCTTCTCTGAGCAACTTATTGCTTATGTCTAGCAACTCGCTTGTATTATTGTGTTATGCCGAGCATCTTTCAGGACAATATTTGCTGAGCCGAGCAACAATTTGAAGAATTTATAACTTTTGTCAAATTAGCTATAGTAGTGAATAACACTAATACTTCCAAAAAATTTAAAAATAAATTTGAAAGAACTGATGATTTTATTAATACTGAATGTTGATTTCAAACTGCGTACAACATCATTGATAATATTTTTTGAGATGCTCTGCATGCCATGGGTTTTTGAACTCTTCACCTTCCAAGGTTTCAATTTGATAGGTTCCAGGTCGGATCAGTGCTGAAATACGGTATGGCCCATGCCAATTGGCCTCAAGATTTTTATTTTTCTGCAGCACTTTCTTCAGTACATAACCTCATTCTTTCTTTCAAATTGGTCGGTTTCATCCTTTTATTGTAAAAACGGATTGTTTTCTATTGGCAGACTACATTTCTCAGGGCAACATCTTCTCTTACTTCTTCCAGCATATCTAGATCCAAACTTCTCATTAGGTAACTTACAGGAGAGTTAAAATTTAAAACTCTATGGGATGGTAAACCTAGCTCAGCAGGAATGACAGCCTCAGTCCCAAATGCTAACATATATGGGGATTCTCTAATTACTGTTCTCGGTGTTGCTCGGTATGCCCACAAGACAGAATGTAGCTCGTTTATCCAATTTCCCTTGGCATCATCAAGCCTTAAAGTTATGTTCGTAACTTCACTTTGTCCATTAATTTGAGTATGTTCTCGAGCTGAATGCAATTTTTTAATATTGGACTGAGCATGGTAAGTTACGAATTCATCATTGTCAAACTGTGTTCCATGATCGGTAATGAAAGCATAAGGCAACCCATACCTACAGATGATTCTTTTCCATATGAACTAATATACCTTTTCATAAGGCATGTCTATCAAGGGCTTTGCTTCAACCCATTTTGTAAAATAATCCACGGCGACAACCAAGTATTTAAATCTTCCTCAGTGGTCCGACCAATTCTATACCCCACATGGCAAATGGCGCCATGATGAAGTGATTGGAGTGAGAGCAACTTATGGAGTTTTTCGAATGGTGGAGAATCTTTGACATTTATCACACTTTGGGAAAAGTTGTACAATCTGCTCGCATTGTTGGCCAGTAATACCCTTGCGTACTAATTCTTTACAGAAGTGTTATCCCTGTTATGTGAGCTCCACATGATCCTTCATACACCTCCTGAAATAGATCTTGAACCTCTAATGGATTCACGCAGTGCTACAAATTGACTGTTAATGCTCTCATGTACAAAATACCTTTATCTAATACATACCGAGCTGCTTTGTACTTCAACTTCTTTACTTCCACAATATCTGTCGACAGAGTTCCTTCTTCAATGTATGCTCTGATGGGATCCATCCAAGATGGACCCATATCTATGGCAATAAAATTGATCATTAAATCTTCATATATGCTCCTATTGGCCAAAATCTCAATAAGGATAATTCATCAGAGTTCAATTCTGGTAGTTGAGGCTAACCGAGCAAGGGCATCAGCTCGAACATTTTCCAACCATGGGATTCTGTTCATCAGAACAACTGGTGATTTTATAATGACTTCCATCGCTTGGATAAATACCTGGTTATTAATTCTCCTTTAACTCCATATAAATCCAGTGTTTGGTTTTCCACCAGCTGAGAGTCGACGTGTGCCACAACTTGCTTGGCACTCAATGATTGGGCTAAACTTAGGCCCACAATAAGAGCTTCATACTCTACTTCATTGTTTGAAGCCTGAAATTAAAAACGTAGTGCATACTCAATATCAATACCATCAGGAGTGTTAAGTATTATACCTTCTCCACTGTCAGTGGAATAAGATAATCCATCAACGTATAAGTTCCATATTGGGGCGTTGTTGTCAAATGCTTGGTCTGTCAAACTCCCATAGTGGAATGTTTTTCTCTTTGCTTTTTCATACTTCCTGGTCATCTCATGTGTTCGGGAAGAGGAATCTGGTAGGTCGGCAACCGCTTTTTTTGAAGAAAGTTCTTCAGAAGCTTTCTTGTTAACATCACTTCCTCCTGATTCTTATTCTGCCTGTTTACTTTGTTGCTCGGGGACCTCAGAGTAAGTGAACTCCGCTATGAAATCTGCCACTGATTGGCTTTTCAAAAAAGACTTTGGCTCATAAATGATATCATACTCTCCTAATTCCATAGCCCAGTACATTAATCTACCAGATTTCTCCGATTTATGCAAAGCCTGCCTTAGAGGCATATCAATGTAAACTACGATTGTATGGGCTTGGAAATAAGGTTTCATACATTTGAATGCTTCAATTAATGATAAAGACAATTTCTCCAAACGAGGGTACCCGATTTTTGCTCCTCGAAAAGCCTTATTGGTATAGTAGACGAGTTTTAAAACTCCATTCTCTTCTCGGATCAATGCAGAACTTACTGTCAATTCAGAAACGTCTAAGTACAGGTACAATTGTCACCTGTGATTGGTCGGGAGGGTAATGGAGGTTAACCCAAATACTTTTTTAATTCCACAAAAGTTTTTTCACATTATTCATTCCATTCAAAACTCTTTCTGAGCACTTTGAAGAATAGCAGTCACCAATCTGTAGCTCGAGACACGAATCCGTTCAACGCTGCTACTTGTCCGGTCAGTTTTTGCACGTCCTTCTTGCAAGTTGGGGATTGCATCTCAATTAATGCTTTGATCTTGTTTGTATTTGCTTAAATTCCCATTTGATTTACTATGTACCCGAGGAACATTCCCTATTGCACTCCAAAAATGCACTTGATCGAATTCAGAATCATCTGGTGCTTCTCAAGTTAATCAAAAGTCTGACCGAGGTCGGCAATGTAATCGGACGCCTTTTTCTTTTTGTAAGCATATCATCCACGTAGACTTCCATATTATTGCCTATTTGCTCCTCGAACACCTTATTGATCAGCCTTTGATATATAACACCTGCATTTTTCAAACAAAAATGCATAACATTATAACAGTATGCTCCTCGGGGAGTGATGAAAGAAGTGCTTTCCCTGTCCTCGGGTTTCATTTTTATCTGGTTATAACCAGAATAAGTATCCATAAAGCTGAGTAACTCATGTCCTGATGTTACGGAAGAGTGCGCGTGCGTTCAAATAAAGAGATTATTTAATTAAACTCAGTTTTTCCATTTAAATCCTAAAACATACATCTAGGTGTGATTGAAATCATTATGATCATGCAAGAACAGTCAATCACAAACAAAACACACAAGTGAGGAAAAATCCCCCAAAGGGGCAAAACCTTTTATTTTCACTATAATTTATAAAGTAACGGTTACACGGATTACAATGAAAATAAGAATGACATATGCAATACCCTCAGGTGTCGGTTCTGATGTCGTCGGCTGGAATCTCCCGCAAGAACTCCAGGTGGGCAGCAGTAGATAAGAAGACAACTTCTCTACAAAATACTCCAGATGAGTAGTAAACGGTCCTCTTGAAGGTTTAAAGATTCACATACATATATGGGAGTGTTTATGTGAATAAACAAGGTATAAAACCTTAAAAGGTGAATTATGTTTTCTGGGTTGTGAAAACGCAGAAACTGGTGCGTAAAAGACTTGGAAAATCGTGTAGAATGCACACAGGTATTTATACGAAAATCGAGGCAGCGACGTCGCTCGAACGAGATAGGCATCTCGCTCGAACGAAGGACACATGTCGTTCGAACGACATCGCACGAGATGCTTATCTCGCTTAAACGATAGTACAAACTCGTTTGAACGAGCTCGTCGACCGAGGCAGCCCGCTTCTACACTTAGAAAAATTTATGCTTTTGATAAAAAAATAATTCAGACTTCAAAAAATATTTTCTAAAAAAATCCCACATATTTATGCAAATATAAACAACTCCAATAAATCATTTTACCAATAATACGTAGTGGAGTAGTGGGAATGAGTTGAGCAACATGTCGCATGTAGCATGATGCACGTGTGAAGATGGTGGATGCATGAATTCGGATCAAGGCCGTTGAGGATGATCGTGATGACGAGCCGAATGTAGAGGTATCAGACATACAAACTGTGATCTAGGATAAATAGAAAATTCCTAGATTCTACCTCAGACATTTATAAAATTATGTCCTTAAAAATCTCTCCCTATGTCTATGTCGGTACATACATAAAAAATCTGAATTATGCTATCTCACACAAAAAAAACTGACATACAAGATAATATCCCCATTAAACCCTCAAATTGAGAATACTAGCTGACATGTTGACTATCAAACTTCAACATCTTCAAAGCTTTAAATTTTCAAAACATTCTCAAGACTTTTCTCATGAGGGTGTGCAATCCAATAAGTATCAATTATGTACCTACACACATGAGATAAAGCAAATACCCGTGACAAGCAACAGTTTGAAATATAATGATATGCAAAAATCAAAGATCAACTAAGCTTAAGCAAATCATTGATAAATCAACCAAACACCAAACAAATCTCCCCCGTAATTCTTTTCCCCCTTTTTATGATGTCCCCAAATAGACAGATATGAGAAGCACGAATAAATACAAATGGAGAATGTCACAAGGTAACAAAATTCTATTTTTGAATTTTTCAAAAATTTTCACATATATATACAACAAAGAATCACACCATGAACAAACACAAAAACAACCAAGTCGATGATAGCGAAATGTAGCGGTGTGATCAAATTCGATAGGAAAATCAATGCATACACACATAACATATGTGCACGATGAATATCGGATACTCCTAATGAATAAACTCAACATCTTCCTTAGGTGTAAAAAGATGAAAATATGAGACATTGACTCAATCATATCAGCAAATCAAAGCTCAAAGTGATCTCCACACCAATAACATCCAAAATGATTTAATGTTTTTTCAGGACTTTTAAGGAAGTGCAAACCCATATAAATTCTCCAACCAAACTCCCTCAGATTTATATTTTGAATAGAGGTCGTCCAAATTCTCAAACATTGGAGAATTGGTGGAAAAACCTAATGGCCCATATTTGGCATATATTACTTTTTATTGCCTTTAAATTTTTCGGGCTCTTTTAACCTCTTGGACCTCGGATAATAAAACTCCTCAATTTTTTAGGTCCAATTTAAACGGCGGCTTAATCGCAAAGGATAGATAAGTATCTTTCATAGCCCTTCACCGTTAAAAAAATACCACACAATCTCACCGAACGTTTTTGACATGCATTCCAATCTTGTCAAGTTTTATCGCATATTGTATGTTGTCTAGACAGAATTGAGATGGAAATACTCAAGCCAATATGTGATAGACAAGTGAATTAATCAATTAAAGTCGTGCATGCGTGAAATAAAGGAGATAAGAGCCAAACATGTAGAAAGATATCACTAATCATATCTCAAAGACTCCAAACAATATAAAGCACATGGATGCAATGATGTAGCGTCTCAAATCACTATCAATCAGTCACATGGATAATGGAAGTGAAGTTGTGACTCGGCTATCTTAAGTGATCATCCAAAAACATGTGTAGACAAAATACAAAAATGTTTTTGAATTTTTCAAATTTTTATCAAAATAAAATCTTTTTGTGCTTTTTGAAAATTTTTATAAAAAGAAAATCTTTTTGGATTTAAAAAAAATATAAAAAGTAAAAATAAGAATACAAATGATACAAACTAGCAAAAGGAATCATATTATATGAACATGACAAACCATCCTATGCTAGACACGGACCATCCCATCAGTTAACTGTGCAAATCCCTAAAACTCTCAAATCTAAGGGCATCTAAAGGTTTCGTGAAAATATCGGCTAACTGAAGGTCAGTGGGTACAACACTCAGGGATACGACTTTCTCCTCAACTAACTGACGTATAAAGTGCTCGTGTATCCTGATGTGCTTTGTGCACGAATGCTGGACTGGATTGCGAGATATGTGTATCGCGCTCGTGTTATCACGGGAGATGGTCATGGTGTCCTGTGATATCCCATAATCCTCCAGCATCTGCTTCATCCACAAGAGTTATGTGCAACAACTCCCGACGGTGATGTACTCAGCCTCTGCAGTGGACAAAGATATGGAGTTTTGCTTCTTGCTCAACCAAGAGACAAGAGCATAACCAAAGAAGAAACACCCACCAAAGTGTTCTTACATCCATCTGCATCCCCATCCCAGTCAGCATCTGAGTATGCGGACAACCGGTCAGTGGTATCATAGGAATACCAAATGCCATGGGAAAGAGTCCCACTCGCGTATTTGATAATACGTTTAAGAGCGTGTAAGTGTGACTCTTTAGGGGATGCCTGATATCGCGCACATACTCCAACACTAAAGGCGATGTCGGGACGACTGGCAGTCAAGTAGAGAAGACTACCTATCATACTCCGATACAAGGTTTGCTCTACGTCCTTGCCCGAGGTGTCCTTACTAAGCTTGGTAGTGGTACTCATAGGTGTATGTGCATGCTTAGCGGAGTCTAAACCAAATTTCTTCACTAGGTCTCTAGCATACTTGGATTGGGAGATGAACATCCCATCCTCTAGCTGACAAACCTGGAGACCAAGGAAGAAAGTAATCTCACCTACCATGCTCATCTCAAACTCAATTTTCATCTCCTCCTCAAAGTGGCGAGCATGCTGGGAGCACGTGGATCCAAAGACTATATCGTCTACATAGACCTGGGCAACTAAAATAGCACCGTCATCTCTCCTGACGAATAACGTCATATCAACTCCCCCTATCTTGAAGCCACGGGCTAAGAGATGGGAAGTAAGCCTCTCATACCAAGCACGGGGTGCTTGCTTCAAACCATACAAGGCTTTCCTCATATAATAAACGTGCTCCGGGTGCTTAGGGTCTTCAAACCCTTTTGGTTGTTTCACATAAACCTCCTCCTGTAGAATGCCATTTAGAAAGTCACTCTTGACATCCATCTGATATAACTTGAAGCGCATATGACATGCGATGGCGAGCAGTAAGCGGACGAACTCAAGCCTCACAACAGGAGCAAATGTCTCCCCAAAGTCTACACCTTTTACCTGTGTGTAGCCTTGAGCGACCAACCTAGCCTTATTTATGATTATGGTACTATGTTCATCCATTTTATTCTTGAAAATCCACCGGGTACCTATCACATTCGTCTCACTAGGTCAGGGGATAAGTTCTCAGACATTATTCTTTTTAAACTGAAGCAACTCATCCTGCATAGCAGATATCCAGTGTTCATCCTTGGGTGCTTCTTTATAATTCTTGGGCTCGACTTTGGACGTGTAGCAGAAATGGCTAACAACGTTCTCTAACTGAGCACGAGTTTTGAGCCCTAAAGTGGGATCACCTATAATAGCGACAGGGTCATGACTCTTGCGAACCCAAGCAGGTGTGTCCCCAATCATAGGAGTAGGGTCCACAGGGTGTGAGTGAGGGACAAGTAAGTCGCTGCCAGAAAAGTCCTCATCCTCACACTGAAGGCTAGGGTCAACACACGTCGTAGGTTCATCATCTTGTATGGTGACATTTATTGACTCCATAACCTTAGAGCTATTCAGGTTAAAAACCATGTATGCTATACTATTTGATGAATATCCAAGCAATATTCCCTCGTCGCTCCGGGAGCCAAATTTCTCTAATTGCTCTCTATCTCGTATGATGTAGCATTTACTCCCAAAGACACTCAAATATGCAAGGTTGGACTTTTTGCCAGTCCACAATTCATAAGGCGTATAAGTGTGTGTGGACACAAGTAAACCCTATTCACCGTGTGGCATGCGGTAGACACCGCCTCTTCCTAAAATCTCTTAGCAACCTTACGATCTAGAAGCATAGATCTAGCTATTTCCTGAATCATTCGATTCTTCCTCTCAACAATCCCATTTTGCTGAGGAGTCCTTACGGCCGAAAACTCATGTTTAATCCCAAGGCTATCACAGTAAAGATCTATCTTTGCTTCTTTAAACTCCGTGCCGTTATCACTACGTATCCGGTTAATAGTGACTCCGTGTTGGTTTTACAGGACATGACACTTGGTCGTTAAAAACTCTACAACATCAGATTTCTCTCTTAAAAAAACTACAATCAAATATCTGGAGAAATCATCTACCACCACAAGGATATACCTCTTACCACCCAGACTCTCAGTACGAGTAGGACCTATAAGATCCATGTGAATCAACTCAAGCACACGGGAGGTGGTAATGGAATGCAACTTCCTATGGGGACTACGGATTTGCTTTTCCAACTGACAGGGTCCACAAACCGTGGAAGTTGGCTTTCCAAGAGATGGTAAGCCACGTATTAGGTCTTTTTTAGCTAAACGTGTCAAATCTCTAAAGTTCACGTGACCTAGACGTTGGTGCCACAGATCTATAGGAGTGATCATGGCGCTGTTGCAGACAAGTGAGGATTTGGGCACAGTCTTATAGCAATTATCCTTTGTCCTCACCCCTTGCACTAAAAATTTACCGGCTTGAGTATAGACATTACACGTGTCCCGATCAAACTCCACGGTAAAGTCAGCGTCGCACAGCTGGCTAATGCTGAGAAGGTTTGCTTTCAAACCTTTGATGTACAAAATATTCTCTAGCTTAAGAAATTCTAGTAACTCTATTGTACCTTATCTACTATGCTAGACTTGCTCCCGTCTCCAAAGGTGACTTTACCTTCCTTATGATCATCTAGGTAGGTAAAAAATGAGACATCACCTGTCATATGTCTGGAGCACCCACTATCAAAATACCACAGTGGGGTATTATGTGCTTTGAGAGCGACATGAACAATAAGGGCCTTTTCTCCTTTCTTAGGTATCCAAGAAGTGGCAACCTTTTGTTTACCCTTGTTGTTATTGGTTTTAGCCGAGATGTGGGAAGCATTCACTGACGACAATGACATCCGTCGGAATTCCTCCATCAAACTCTGTGATGTGGCGGCTAAAAACTCAACACGCTCTCCCTCAGACTCGAGAAATCACTAGTGGCAGGTGGCGGAGCAGTAGTACGTCGTGTTCCACCCAAACTATAACAAAACTCCCTAAGGTGGCCCTTTATTTTATAGTAGGTACAAAAGTACACAGTCTTAGTCGGACCTTGGTTTGCTTTTTTTGGTCGAACTCTCCTACGTGGTTTTTGACGATGACCATATGGAGTAGTAGTAAACTTAGGAACTGGTCCAGTTGAAATTTGGGACGTGGAGGCACCATCAAAACCTATTCCATGCCTATCGCCAAAACCTAAAGCGGGACCGAGGAGCATCTTTCCCACATTTTGAGATCTGTCCTCAATTTGAACCTTGACTTCTCGTGTTGTCTCAAGATCATGAGTAAGCTGGGCTATGAGGGCTTCAAGTTTCTTTCGAGTCTCCAGGGAGGAATGGAGCTCACTCGTAAGACTAGCCATTTGTTTAGTCAAGTCCACTTTCTCTTTCTCAAAACAACTATCTCTCTCTCCAAACTCTCTCTCTCTCTCTCTCTCTCTCTCTCTCTCTCAACTGACTTTCTTTCTCAACACAGGCAGACTCTCTCTCTCTCAAGGTAGTGCAGGTGGAGGACTCTCTCTCTCGCGCTTTTCCTAAATATCCCTCTAAAGTGGTGATCCTAAGAACTAACACTTGGTTACGCTTTTTGGTTTTAAATGACTCAGAATATAACTCAGCATAGGCGCGTTGGAGATCACTCTCGCTCTCACTTGCATCATCCTCCCCCCCCCCCCCACTCTCTTCGTTCTCACTATTGAGGTGTCCCTGTGAAACAGCATCATCATCATCGTGAGGATCACTAGAGGTACTCACATGACTAGCCATGAATGCGATGAAGTGACACTCATGCGGTGACTCATCTCCAGAGTCCACCGACTCGACCTCACTGTCATCACTAAGGGTAGCATTAAGGATAACTTTGCCATTTTCTTTGGCAAGTCTGTTCAGTCTAGTAGCATACTCAAAAGATCTATGACCCTTACCGTCGCACTCATAGCATCTCTCACTGTCTTTCTTAGGAGGGTCTTTAAAATCTTTTTCATTTTTCTTCTCAAAATTCTTTTTATCTTTGAAATTACCATTTTTCTTGAAATTGAGAATTTTCTTGATTTTTTTTGCAAACAAAGCCAAATCATCTAAATCGAGGTCACACTCAGAATCTGACGTTTCTTTCTCCCTTTTTCTATATGACTCTACCCTCTTTCTTGCCGACCCCTCACTCTTTCTATCCTGGGAATTAAGTGCAATTCCCTTATCTTTTGGTTTAACAGACTTAGGAAACATGTCAATTTCAAAGGTTTGTAAGTCTCCAGCCAATTCCTATAATTTAAGCATGTTTAAATTACCTATAGAATTTAGCACCGTGACTTTAGCGATAAAACGCTTAGGCAGTGATCTTAAAATATTTTTAACAACTCTAGCATTAGGAATGTGTTCACCAAGATTAAAGCTAATGATAACAATATCGGACAACCTAGCATAAAATTCATCAAAACATTCAGACTCAAGCATGGTGATAGTTTCAAATTGAGTTGTTAAATTTTGCAGTTTAGACTCTTTCACAGCATTAGTTCCTTCATGGTTAAGTTGTAAAACATCCCATGCCTCTTTTAACGTGGTACACGTCATTATCCGTCGGAACTCGTTAGGTGTGACGGATCCAGAAATAGCACTTAAATCTTTAGAATTAAAAGATGACCATTTAAATTCATTTTCAATCCATGAAGTCACAGATTTTAAACTAGTCACAATCTCAACAGTAATGGAGGGAGGTGTCCACCCTCTTTCAACCAAAATCCAGACTCTTTCATCAATGGCCTTTAAAGCAGATTTCATGCGAGCTTTTCAGTAAGCATAATTAGTCCCGTCAAAATCTGGCATTTTATTATATAATTTCTCCATTATGAACACGCCCTATTTCAAAAATCAATTTTTTAGAAAATTGATATCTTTGAAAAATTTTGCAAAAAATTACACGGTATAATTGTGTAATTGGCTCTGATACCAATTTGAAGAGTGTGCGTGCGTTCAAATAAATAGATTATTTAATTAAACTCAGTTTTTCCAGTTAAATCCTAAACCATGCATGTAGGTGTGATTGAAATCAATATGATCATGCAAGAACAGTCAATCACAAACAAAACACACAAGTGAGGAAAAATCCCCCAAATGGGGCTAAACCTTTTATTTTCACTATAATTTTGCAAAGTAATGGTTACACAGATTGCAATGAAAATAAGAATGACATACGAAATACCCTCAAATGTCGATTCCGATGTCGTCGGCTGGAATCTCCCGCAAGAACTCCAGGTGGGCAGCAGTAGAGAAGAAGACGGCTTCTCCACCAAATACTCGAGATGAGTAGTAAACGATCCTCTTTAATGTTTAAAGATTCACATACATATATGGGAGTGTTCATGTGAATAAACAAGGTATAAAACCTTAAAAGGTGAAGTCTGTTTTTTGGGTTGTGAAAACGCAGAAACTGGTGCGTAAAAGACTTGGAAAACCGTATAGAATGCACATAGGTATTTATATGAAAATTGAGGCAGTGACGTCGCTCGAACGAGATAGGCATCTCGCTCGAACGAAGGACACGTGCCGTTTAAACGACATCACGCGAGATGCTTATCTCGCTTGAACGACAGTGCAAACTCGTTTGAATGAGCTCGTCGATCGAGGCAATCCGCTTCTACACTTAGAAAATTTTATGCTTTTGATAAAAAATAATTCAGACTTCAAAAAATATTTTTTTAAAAATTCCCACATATTTATGCAAATATGAACAACTCCAATAAATCATTTTACCAATAATGCGTAGTGGAATAGTGGGAATGAGTTGAGCAGCACTTCGCATGTAGCATGATGCACGTGTGAAGATGGTGGATGCATGAATTCGAATCAAGGCCGTCGAGGATGATCGTGATGACGAGCCGAGTGTAGCGGTATCAGACATACAAACTGTGATCTAGGACAAACAGAAAATTCCTAAATTCTACCCTGGACATTTATAAAATTATGTCCTTACAGTTGCATCCAAGAGCTGATCTATTCGGGGCAAAGGAAAGTGATCATTTGGGCATGCTTTATTTAAATTCGTGAAATCTACACACATTCTCCACTTGTTGCTGTGACACCCCGCCTAATAAAATACCGGGTGATCAGTCCTATATCAAATTAAAACAGGAATCCCAGTTGGATCATCCTTAGAATCACTGTCGAAAACTTTTTAAAACTTACTAACCACCTAGTATTCCAAAAACTGGTGCCAATTTTAACTTTTTAATTAAACAAAACAGTACATGCGGAATTAAATATAAACCATTCACACAACTGAATAAATCAACTAAATAATAATTTAAATAACTTGCCGAATAAACCATCGACCACCAAAGTAAAATAATCCAATACAAACATCAAACACCTGAAGGATTACATCTGAAAACTGTACTGAGAAGTCTGGGCGACAAGCCCTAAATAAAACTGAACTGAGAAATGATTCCTACTCTAGGAATGAATGAACGATGCGTCTAATCCAAACTCCTGCTAGCATCCACATATGCTGCAGCTCCGTGTCCCTGGAATATAATATCAATCCTGGCGTCCCTGTGGCTGGAAACCTAAAAGGTTTTGAAAATATTTTTATAGCAAAGGTTAGAACCCAAAACATTTTGAAAATATTTAGCAAGTGAATTAACTGCAGTAATTTAAAATGCATGAATGCGCTTCATATTTAAGTTAGTGCCGCACTCCCTTGTGGACATTCTCACCCCTCCACTATTGTGCACACCTACCGGTTACCTTAACCCCACCTAGTTGTGCTACCCCGTCCAACTAGTCCTGGTATAACCTTCCCTTGCCATACTACTCTAACCCGAGTATAATGATTCCCTGAATTATAAGTTATTTCACGACTAACTTAATTAATTCCTTCTTAATGAATAGCATATAACCGTAACACAAGTTATATAAATTTAATACGTCACATTCTGTATTATTTCCACAAATGATTAACTTAATTAATTTCTCATTAATTAACAGCATATAACTGTAACCTGAGTTATATAAAGTCAATACATCACACACTGTATTATCACCTATATATAATATTTGCTACCATATTATACGTACCTTTACTAACATCCACACATATATCATATGTGTATCCATCCTTCCTAGAATACCCTCACCGGATGATTCCCTCTAAAATGCCATCTCACTAGGTGTGCTCACAAAACCTAGCTTCCCCAAGTTGGAATCGCTCACCAACTTGGCATAAGAATATAAACGTAGTGGAGGCGGTCATGAGATAAATCCCTCACCCATGTATATCGGACGCTATGACCTGGGGATATACTCACCCTACTCCTCAGGCTAGGGGATTCACCCACATCGCGCAACCTCCCTTGATAGCACTAGCGTATATAAATTGAATAAATATCCCGTCACTGATATTTAATATCACACAAAATATATACACGTATATATATACTATCACTACACCGTATATATACAATATAAATTCCGGCTTTACCGTGTACTCAAAATCCCGTACACTGCCTGTAATTTAATATCACACACAATATATACACGTATATATATATATATATATATATATATATATATATATATATATATATATATATATATATATATATATATATATATATATATATATATACTATCACTACACCGTATTTATATATTATAAACCCCGGCTTTACCGTGTACTAATATCCCGTACACTGCCTGTAATTTCCTGAGTCTGTGGCCCGACTCAACGTAATTAATTTTTACTTAATAATTTATCATCATCCCGAGTCTATGGTTCGACTCTACTATAGTTAATTCACATCCCAATTAATATATTACTTTTCCCGAGTCTATGGTCCGACTCTAATTAAATTAATTAACACACTTATTAATTTAATACTTCTCCGAGTTTACAATCCGACTCTAATATAATTAATTAACACATTAATTAATTAACCCAAATCCGAGTCAGTGGTCCGACTCTAATATAATTAATTTACACATTAATTAATTCATACTAAACTGAGTCTGTGGTCCGACTCTAATATAATTAATTATCATATTAATTAACAAATACCCTTCACGAGTCTACAATTCGACTCTGATTAAATTAATTAACACACCCATTAATTTAATCCTACCCGAGTCTACAATCTGACTCTAATTAAATTAATTAACACCCTGATGAATTTAATCCTACCCGAGTTTACAAACCGACCCTAATTAAATTAATTATCACCCTTATTAATTTAATTATACCCGAGTCTATAATCCGACTCTAATTAAATTAATTGCACACCCATTAATTTAATTCTACCCGAGTCTACAATCCGACTCTAATTAAATTAATTATCAAACTAATTAATTTAATAACTTGGTGTCACCCAACCATTATCCCCGGATTCGCTCACTCGCCCCGTACCTTAATATTTCCCGAGTCAATGTTCCGACTCCAAATTAATTACTTTCTCTCAATAATTAATTTACTACTTTGATGCCCTTAACCTTAACCAATATCCCCGGACTAGCTCACTTGGGCCATTTTACATCTCGAAACTTCATTCTCACATTTTCACCCACAATGTGTCACACATTTATTTTCATTATTTCCCCAATTATATTTACCTATAATTGTTAGTACACCCGGACTCACCCACTTGGTCCATAATTAAATATATCACCTAAATTCCTTTAATAATGTAGTGTCACCCAACTACAATACCTGAATGTCATTCCTCGGCCTAATATCAATAATTTAATTGTTTCTCCAAATTCGTTCATCTCATGACATACCGTTCCCACCCTCCTAAACTCAATTATATCACCCGATAATTGTTAAGGAAATATGTGTCCCATATAAATTTATCACCAAATAAAATTAAGGGGATTAAAACTTAATTAAAACCCTCATTGTAAACAAACTGACCGAATTGCCAAATTCCTGGGACCCTCGATCGATCGAGCCCCCCTGGTCGATCGATCGATCGAACAGGTGGTTGTCTTCCTCGACTTGCTGTTTCAGCCATGGACGAATTTCCAAGGTTTTCCCTCTCCATTTTCCAACCTTAAATGATGATTTTAACCAATCAATTACTCCCAAAACAAGTCTCAATCATCTATAACTGTTTTAGCATTCTTGATTCATACGATATCTCATTATATTTAAAGATGGGTTTTCCCATTAAAACTCATTAATCTTGTTCTACAAACCAATTTCCAAATCCAGATTTCCCCCAGTTTATATCCGAATTCTTATTCCAATTAAATATCTATACTCAGATATGTTCAACACAACAATTTTTACTATGAATCTCATTCAATAGTTACATATACAAAAACCCCATTTTGTACCCATTTATCCCCAAAACGAATTTTGGTTTACACATCACTATGATATGAATTGATTATCATAAATTTAGAAATTAAACAGTTAACCACTTGCCTGTAAGTGTTCGTAGTGTCTGATCCGTTGGCGTAGTCCCTCAATTTGGCTCTAAAATCCCCAATTTCGTTCTTGATTTGCTTTCCCCCAATTTCCCTCTCAAGCCCTAGGCTTAGATTTATGATGGCTGCTAATTTCCTAATCCCTCACTTAGGTTAAAACTCTCAATCCCGTTTTTCACCTAATGGGCTTAATTAAAGTGGCCCAACTCACCTCGTGTGGGCCCGACTATGCCCAAAAATATCCCGAGACCCAATTGCTACCCCCGGGTACTCTTTTCTGACTATCTCGACCCATCCGGACTCAACCGCGCACTCAGAATTGGCATCCGAATTAATTTATAAAAAAAATCCTTATCTCACACCCAAATTTAGTCTATACTGACTCCCGACTGGGATAAGTGCATACCCCGTCATTAATACCCGAAATGACGTAATTAAATTATTACTATTCACTTAGTAAATAAATTTCCCTAAACATTAACCATTCACTCCCTGATTAATATTTAAATATATATATTGCCATAATTAATTCAATTAAAATTACAGCACACCAGTAGTTTAAAATTCCCGAATTAATTAAATATTAAATGTACAAAAATACGGGGTGTTACATACTTCCCCCCTTACAAAGGAATTTCGTCCTCGAAATTAAGATAAACCTAGTGTTCCAATATTCACATCTTTCTCACTAGTCATGTGCCTCCAAGCCCGCTATATCTATCCCTTCTGCTTTTAACCATACGTTTCACAAGTATGCATTTAGATTACCCAGGGCACCCATACACCCTATACCCGTGCTTAACCGCACAAAATTTACCTTAATTAGCCCGGGTGCCCATACACCCTATCCCCGCGCTCTACCGCACGAAAGTTACCCGACTATGCTAGTCGTAACCCGTAATATAACTTCGAACCCGTAGTCATATCACATATACAAATATATATTTACATATATATCTACTATCGGGTACCCAACCCATGTGCTAACGTCCAAACATCTCCCCATAAATACTTGTCTCTCAACACAAAAGTATATATGATTACCCTTATGGTACCAAAGACAACATAAAATACCGCGCCCTTACTATCACTAGTCCTTGCGCAAAATAAACCCCGAGATGTCTCTCTTTGCTCGAAAATAAATCTAACCACCCTGATTCACTTCAGTAAACATCCCCACTTACCGGGGTAAAATGTGAGAACACAAAACCTCACTATGTGCTATCGCACCACGCAATACAACATATATACATCCACATATATACAGGCTATACGCCCTCTCTGGTGATACCTAGTACCAACCCTACCCTGGTGTCGCGAACACCAAAATTTTACACCACTATCCACAATAGTTAAATTCCATCGCTATCCCGCCGATGTTTAAAAAGTATTATCAACCCTACTCCCATAATTCTCGAAAGTAGTAATTCTTCGCCTAATTCAACCAATCACTCAGTGTACGCCTCCACTCTCCCGTGAAGAACACTAAGGAACTCCGCTACCCTACGAAAAGTTTACCCACATGCTATGGCTGTTACCGCCAACGCACCCACTAAGTTCGACTCACCTGCGAACTCTAGTGAAAAACAAGTCTTATTTTGTGACATCCTCTTTGTCACTCAAAAATATACCCCATGCCCCTAGGGTAAAAATAATTACCTCTATACTCCAGCTGCAACGGCTGGTTCTCGGTTTTCGGAGCAGCTTCTCCCTGCCCTAATGCACCCATGACTTGCTTTAGTGGTTGTACATCCAAGATCTCGTCCTGTAGTTGCTCCCTGCCTCACTTAAGATAATCTCTCTTCAAGTGTCTCGCTTTCCCCATAGACGAAACACCTTCTAATACATTCACCCTGCCACTGGTCCCTTCCATGTCGACCTGGTTGAAATTCCTGGCCATCCTGCCGATAGCCTCCAGTTCTAAATCGTTTGGCATGATTTCCCTGCCGAAAATCCTGCCCCTGATCTCCCCCAGTCTGTTGCTGGGATACCCCACTGGTATTGTTCCCTCCTGCCTTATCCGACTGGCTAGTTACCACTCCCCTCCCGCTTCCTTTCGCGTGGAAGCGATATTCCTGACAGTGCGGGAGTGTTGCGTAAATGACATCAGTATAAGCTACTAATGCGGGACTACCAAAAAATGTTATCTGATTCTCCAGACGAACCCATCTACAAACCTTTACTTTCTTTATCTCTTCATCGCTTACCTCATTCGGTACAAAAATTTTGCCAACAAGTGAATTCTTCCTCGTAATCGGCCACTTAACAGTCCCCTGGAGTCACCTCACAAAATTTTCTCCTCGTTTTCGTCTCAACCGCTGGAGGAAAAATACTTGCGATCGAACCGCACCCAAAACTCTGCAATAGCTAGTGTGTCCCTTTCCTCACTATGGTGATCGACTCCCACCACTGTAGCGCTGCTCCCACTAAACTAAAAGCGGTTAGCATTTGCTTCCGCACCTCATCGCAATCTCTCATGCGTAGGTGACGCTGGATATCTCTCTTCCTTGACACGCTAGCACTACATCTAAACCCCCTCGCAACTCCGGTGGTTTACGACTAAAAAATATAACCTCTCATTCTTGTTTCCACCCCGACGACCCCGCGTGAGTCTGAACATCTGGCGCCACTAACACTTGTGGCTGATACCGTGTCAAGTACCCTGTCGTTGTGACCACCGTTGCTCCAACTGCATGTGCCACTATTTCAGTTACCTAAGCTGCCAAAATCATCTCTGACCGTTGCTGCGGTAACTCTTGCTCCTGACGAGCCTCCCTCGTCTCATCTCCCCCTTTTGTCCTAGCTGCTCTCTCCTGGGCGTCATCTGGAATGAGAACCAAATTGGTATGAGTTCACTCTCAAATATAAATTTCGCAGAAGAACGTATATGTGCACACGTATGAGAATACAACAATCCTATAACAGGACTCTATATCAAAGATTGCCAAGCTGAAACGTGAAAAGCCGTACAGATCCTAAGGACACTAGAACCTGATGCTCTGATACCATCTGTGACACCCCTCCTAATAAAATACTGGGTGATCAGTCCTATACCAAATTAAAACAGGAATCCCAGTTGGATCATCCTTAGCATCACTGTCAAAAACTTTTTAAAACTTACTAACCACCTAGTATTCCAAAAACTGGTGCCAATTTTAACTTTTTAATTAAACAAAACAGTACATGCGGAATTAAATATAAACCATTCACACAACTAAATAAATCAACTGAATAATAATTTAAATAACTTGCCGAATAAACCATCGGCCACCAAAGTAAAATAATCCAATACAAACATCAAACACCTGAAGGATTACATCTGAAAACTGTACTGAGAAGTCTGGGCGACAAGCCCTAAATAAAACTGAACTGAGAAATGATTCCTACTCTAGGAATGAATGAACGATGCGTCTAATCCAAACTCCTGCTAGCATCCACATATGCTGCAGCTCCGTGTCCCTGGAATATAATATCAATCCTGGCGTCCCTGTGGCTGGACACCTAAAAGGTTTTGAAAATATTTTTATAGCAAGGGTTAAAACCCAAAACATTTTGAAAATATTTAGCAAGTAAATTAACTGCAGTAATTTAAAATGCATGAATGCACTTCATATTTAAGTTAGTGTCGCACTCCCTTGTGGACATTCTCACCCCTCCACTATTGTGTACACCTACCGGTTACCTTAACCCCACCTAGTTGTGCTACCCCGTCCAACTAGTCCTGGTATAACCTTCCCTTGCCATACTACTCTAACCCGAGTATAATGATTCCCTGAATTATAAGTTATTTCACGATTAACTTAATTAATTCCTTATTAATGAATAGCATATAACCGTAACACAAGTTATATAAATTTAATACGTCACACTCTGTATTATTTCCACAAATTATTAACTTAATTAATTTCTCATTAATTAACAGCATATAACTGTAACCCGAGTTATATAAAGTCAATACATCACACACTGTGTTATCACCTATATATAATATTTGCTACCATATTATACGTACCTTTACTAACATCCACACATATATCATATGTGTATCCATCCTTCCTAGAATACCCTCACCGGATGTTTCCCTCTAAAATACCATCTCACTAGGTGTGCTCACAAAACCTAGCTTCCCCAAGTTGGAAAATCGCTCACCAACTTGGCATAAGAATATAAACGTAGTGGAGGCAGTCATATTCCTTCCCTGAAAGTGAGATAAATCCCTCACCCATGTATACCGGACGCTATGACCTGGGGATATACTCACCCTACTCCTCGAGCTAGGGGATTCACCCACATCGCGCAACCTCCCTTGATAGCACTAGAGTATATAAATTGAATAAATATCTCGTCACTGATATTTAATATCACACAAAATATATACACGTATATATATACTATCACTACACCGTATATATACAATATAAATCCCGACTTTACCGTTTACTCAAAATCCCGTACACTGCCTGTAATTTAATATCACACACACACAATATATATATATATATATATATATATATATATATATATATATACTATCACTACACCGTATTTATATATTATAAACCCCTGCTTTACCGTGTACTAATATCCCGTACACTGCCTGTAATTTCCTGAGTCTGTGGCCCGAGTCAACGTAATTAATTTTCACTTAATAATTTATCATCATCCCGAGTCTATGGTTCAACTCTACTATAGTTAATTCACATCCCAATTAATATAATACTTTCCCCGAGTCTATGGTCCGACTCTAATTAAATTAATTAACCCACTTATTAATTTAATACTTCTCCGAGTTTACAATCCGACTCTAATATAATTAATTAACACATTAATTAATTAACCCAAATTCGAGTCTGTGGTCCGACTCTAATATAATTAATTTACACATTAATTAATTCATACTAAACATAGTCTGTGGTCCGACTCTAATATAATTAATTATCACATTAATTAACAAATACCCTTCACGAGTCTACAATCCGACTCTGATTAAATTAATTAACACACCCATTAATTTAATCCTACCCGAGTCTACAATCTGACTCTAATTAAATTAATTAACACTCTGATGAATTTAATCCTGCCCGAGTTTACAAACCGACTCTAATTAAATTAATTATCACCCTTATTAATTTAATTCTACCCGAGTCTATAATCCGACTCTAATTAAATTAATTGCACACCCATTAATTTAATTCTACCCGAGTCTACAATTCGACTCTAATTAAATTAATTATCAAACTAATTAATTTAATAATTTGGTGTCACCCAACCATTATCCCCGGATTCGCTCACTCGCCCCGTACCTTAATATTTCCCGAGTCAATGTTCCGACTCCAAATTAATTACTTTCTCTCAATAATTAATTTACTACTTTGATGCCCTTAACCTTAACCAATATCCCCGGACTAGCTCACTTGGTCCATTTTACATCTCGAAACTTCATTCTCACATTTTCACCCACAATGTGTCACACATTTATTTTCATTATTTCCCCAATTATATTACCTATAATTGTTAGTACACCCGGACTCACCCACTTGGTCCATAATTAAATATATCACTTAAATTCCTTTAATAATGTAGTGTCACCCAACTACAATACCTGAATGTCATTCCTCGGCCTAATATCAATAATTGAATTGTTTCTCCAAATCCGTTCATCTCATGACATACCGTTCCCACCCTCCTAAACTCAATTATATCACCCGATAATTGTTAAGAAAATATGTGTCCCATATAAATTTATCACCAAATAAAAGTAAGGGGATTAAAACTTAATTAAAACCCTCATTGTAAACAAACTGGCCGAATTGCCAAATTCCTGGGACCCTCGATCGATCGAGCCCCCCTGGTCGATCGATCGATCGAGCCCCCCTGGTCGATCGATCGATCGATCGAACAGGTGGTTGTCTTCCTCGACTTGCTGTTTCAGCCATGGCCGAATTTTCAAGGTTTTACCTCTCCATTTTCCAGCCTTAAATGATGATTTTAACCAATCAATTACTCCCAAAACAAGTCTCAATCATCTATAACTGTTTTAGCATTCTTGATTCATACGATATCTCACTATATTTAAAGATGGGTTTTCCCATTAAAATTCATCAATCTTGTTCTACAAACCAATTTCCAAATCCAGATTTCCCCCAGTTTATATCCGAATTCTTATTCCAATTAAATATCTATACTCAGATATGTTCAACACAACAATTTTTACTATGAATCTCATTCAATAGTTACATGAACAAAAACCCCATTTTGTACCCATTTATCCCCAAAACGAATTTTGGTTTACACATCACTATGATATGAATTGATTATCATCAATTTAGAAATTAAACAGTTAACCACTTGCCTGTAAGTGTTCATAGTGTCTGATCCGTTGGCGTACTCCCTCAATTTGGCTCTAAAATCCCCAATTTCGTTCTTGATTTGCTTTCCCCCAATTTTCCTCTCAAGCCCTAGGCTTAGATTTGTGATGGCTGCTGATTTCCTAATCCCTCACTTAGGTTAAAACTCTCAATCCCGTTTTTCACCTAATGGGCTTAATTAAAGTGGCCCAACTCACCCCGTGTGGGCCCGGCTATGCCCAAAAATATTCCGAGACCCAATTGCTACCCCCGGGTACTCTTTTCTGACTATCTCGACCCATCCGGACTCAACCGCGCACTCAGAATTGGCATCCGAATTAATTTATAAAAAAATCCTTATCTCACACCCAAATTTAGTCTATACTGACTCCCGGCTGAGATAAGTGCATACCCCGTCATTAATACCTGAAATGACATAATTAAATTATTACTATTCACTTAGTAAATAAATTTTCCTAAACATTAACCATTCACTCCCCGATTAATATTTAAATATATATATTGCCATAATTAATTCAATTAAAATTACAACACACCAGTAATTTTAAATTCCCGAATTAATTAACTATTAAATGTACAAAAATACGGGGTGTTACATTTTTCTTTTTGACCGTAACTACATTGGACAACCAGCCTGGATATTTCACCTGAATAATAAAAGCTTCTTTCTGAAGCTTTTCAACTTCTTCATGTATGGCTTGGTTCTTCTCGGGGCTGAACACTCTTCGTCTTTGCTTTACTGGTTTAACTTTTTTGTTTACTTTAAGCTCATGGCAAAGGAAGTTGGTATCTATCCCAGGCATATCTTCATGACTCCAGGCAAACACATGCTTTATCCGTTTAAGGAAGCTCACCGGTTTCTGTTTAAGAACATGATCCAATGTTGTTATGCGCTTCGGTTGGTCATCGTCTAACGCAACGTTTTCAGTTGCTTCCACAATTTGTCCCTTTACCAGATCTGTTTCCTCCCTTGGGTCTAAGGTTTCAACCTCAAATTTTTCATCAAGCTTAGGAGTATCCACTTGATAGGTAGTTTTTCTTCTTTATTTCTTCCAAACCTTCTTGTTCGACAGGAGAGTAGTAACATTCCCGAGCTACTTTCTGATCACCTTTCACAATTCCCACACCAAAATTAGTAAGGAATTTTAGACACTGATGAACACTGGTTGGTACTGCCTCGAACTATTTCAACCCTACTCTTTCCATGATTATATTGTAAGCTGAATGGACGCTTTTATCCATTACAAAGAAACGGATTTTCTATGTTCGGCTAGCTGGCCAGGTACCTATCATTACCTCCATTTTAATGGTTCCCAAAGGAAAGGCTTTCTCATCTGCAAAGCCTATTAGTGGTCGATGATAGGGCTCTAATTGGCTGAGTTTAAAATCCAAGTTGTTGAAACAAGGATAAAACATGATATCCGCCGAGCTGCCATTATCTACTAATACTCTAGAGATCATGATTTCTTCCTTTCCGATTTTGATTACTAATGGGTCGTCATGAGGATACTCTAGAGTTCGTTTTACCGAATTGTTGACTGTTAGGTATTGAGAAGTCTATGCTTTTTATGAGGTGTTGCTTTCGTTGTGCCTCCTTTTTGAGGAGTTTTGTGCTATATATTTATTTGACTTGTATCATATATATTTCTTATTATTTAATTAATGAGAATTGCATTTTCTTAAAAAAAAAACAATTACCCAAAGTGTGCCCACGTTTCCATAACATTTCTTCCAAATTTCGTTACACGTCACCTTATATATTTCTCTCTCTAGGGTTCGTTTTAGACAGTGATTGAAAAACAAAACAAAACAAAACAAAACAAAACAAAGATCTTTTTCTTTACAAATCGCATCTCAGATTCGGTCTGGGTTGCAGGTGATTTCGAAACCAATCGGTAATTTCTTAAAGTATCATCTCTTAATTTGCTAAATAAAATTAACTACGGTAATCACGTTTCATCTATATGTATTTCAACGTCTGATCAATCGTTTATCCTGTTATTCTTTATAAGAAAATTCAATATGTTATGGTAATGCAACATAGACAGTTTTTATATATTGTGGTTGGTTAAAGTATTGGATTTATTTATTAATTTGAGTTGTGGTAGGTGGGGGGTAACAGGAAAACTTTACATTGTACCTAAAGGAGATATGTTTTCATTGAGTTGAGTTTTTATTTTAAAAATATTAATTTGGAAACATTAAACATTATAATATTATACTAATTCCAAATGGTTGACAGTTTGCCATGGCACATGTGTAGTGTTTGCCTTTTTGATATGTTGCACATGTGTAGGTTATTTTTACGTTATAATAACTCGAAATGGAAATTGGGAAAATGCCATCTTTGCATTTGAGCCTGGATAAAAATATGGTCAAAACCAAATCCCTGCCTAGGTCCTACACTATAGTGGTGAGTCATATCGCCTAGACCCAAATATATATACATATTTGATAAATATATATGTAGGCATGATCTAATGCGGACTTTACTTATGGAGTATTTGGTCAAAATGGCGTCGTTTTGCCCAAGTTCCCACAAAGTCCTTTAAGTAAAGACCGCATTGGCTCCTTCCTCCCTTTCTCTATATGGCTAATATTTTGATGTATGTTCTGTTGTTTATAAACGGATTTAATTACTTTGATTGGGTTTAAGCATTAAATTTATGGTGATAGTTGATTTTTAGAATATTACATTATAAGATGAAATATAATAACCACCTAACTGCTAGTCTACTTCTCGTCGCCCTCTTTCCGCTTATCGCCTTTTAGAACATTGCACATTTCAGTCTTGTTCACATTTCAATCCTGCTTTGAATTATTGTGATGATTTGCCTTTTTTTTAAAGAAACTTAATTGACATCTATATGATTATTAGATCTTGTTAGATTTATCTTCTTTTGATAGTTACGCATAATTATCTATTGTTTTATCACTTTGAAATACTTGCTCCATCTTTACATGCATGAACTGAATTGTCTGAATTGTTTACCTGGAAAGCTTATAAGTATTTCCTATAGCTTTATATTCAAGAATTAAATAATTGAAAAGACCACCTTGGCCCCTCCTAAGAGCTAGAAGGTCCCTCGCATCCCGACTAGCGGCTAGCGCCTGTTAGAACACCATCCAAAACAGCTCAATATTCGGATGAAGAGTGACTTTTAACTGGAAAAAAGGGCAAAATGGCCCAGAGGGTTGGAGTTGGTCAAGCACCTGTTGGAAGTTAGTCTTTTTACCCAGGAAAATAGAATAGAATCCTGTGTGTATATCTATCTATTTAGGTTGGTGTGAAGAAATATGAACTGAAGATTCAAAATTTATTTTACAAGGGGTAGTTAAGACTACTATTTGGCTGACTTGATTTGCTTGCATATGTTTAATTTCAAGAAATGTAGCACGAACAAGCTTGGAAATATTGTTTACTTACTGATTTATTTATTTGCACCAGCATAAAAAATGTAATAGTGTTGGCATTGCTATAGCATATAGTGTTAGAACATGATGTATTTCATTATGATATTTGGTCGGTTTTGTTTACCAGGGTGAGCATCTCACAATTTGGGACGTGGTTGTGAATTAGATGGTATGCAACAGTTGCGTGAGGTCTGTTACTCTTCATTCTGGGCAATATTGGAAATTAGCAGAAGGAAGAGTGCAGTTTAGCAATATCACTAGAAGTTTGAGTACAACTTGGAGCCTGGGCTATTTTTGGAATCAGAGATTTACGACGAAGAGAAAAATGATGGTGGATTCGGGTGCAACTGCTAAAGGGGGTCCAGTTATCGGTATATTACCAGAAAAGGATGATGATGGTGGCTATGCTAGCGGAGGTTGGAAGAGGTAATTAGGTTTTTAAATACATCCTTTCTAGTTTTTGTAATTATGCGACATATAGAACATACTGAAATTTATGTAAAGACCGTGGCTTAATAATTTTGAATGTAATATTCATGGTTAGTCTTGTTGGAAGTGAACACGCACAGTATTGAATATGAACTCAGTGAGATCATTTTCATAGTCAACTCATGCCTTTATTTATTTATTTGTGGCTTGTGTCTAATTGAAAGATTGAATTGTTGGCTTATGTTAAGATGTGATTTTACTTGTAATGCATTATCTTGGGTTAGTCTGTTGAATTGAATGAAATAAATGCTGTCTGTACAAATGGTAGTCAATTATATGATGTAAAATCATATCATGAACAAAAGTAAATCTAGGGTTTTAGTTTGAGGGCAGTCACATTGTGTAAATGAAGTTAGATGTTACGGTTATACCCCAACCAATCTTCCAATATAAATAAGCAAAAGTCAGTAATGGCCTTGTAGCTTTCTTTGCACACTTGCATTGCAAAGGGAGGGAGGAGTATTATTATACCACTTGTTTACATGATTGTAAATACCATGGAGAATGCAAAGTTGAATTTATGAATATATCTTTCTCCATTTCAGTTTATTTTGGCCTCTTAACGTTCTCACAAATTTTTTCTATATCTGAAGGAATAAAGTTTTTACTCTCATTATAATTTATTATCCTTGTCAACTGTTGTTAACTTGACTGGTGCTTCTACCACTCCCAAGAGGGAGGTACAGGATTCAAGCCCAAGTGGGCATAAATATGCGCGTTGTATCTGTTAATAAAAAATAATTTTATAGCTCCTGTATTTTCTTGCCAATTTTTGTTGAACCATTCATATTTATGATTTGTTCATTGCGTTTGTACTGGTGGATGATGTGCAAAATATTTGGTATTAAATGTTCTGGATCTAGTGAAGGCGAATATCTTTTCATTGTTATGTGAATGTGTGTGATAATGTTTCATAAGAATTGCAATCACAGTTGCTCTCCTTATTGGCAGTGAAGATGGAAAAATGAGTTACGGGTATTCAAGTTTTAGAGGAAAGAGAGCTAGCATGGAGGATTTCTATGACGTTAAAACTTCCAAAATTGATGGGCAGGCAGTCTGCCTGTTTGGGATATTTGATGGTTAGATTCTCACTCATCGTCTTTCACCTCATGTTTGAATGTTGAGTTAGACATGTATTACAATAATGTGGTCAGGACACTGGCTTGAATGCCATTCAGTTTGAACTATTTGGATTATGTAAAGGGTATACCTAAAACTCCTTATATATTATAGGTTGCTGCATGCATGAATGACAAACCTGGAAAAATTGCTAATGTAGCTGGAGTCGAACACTGCCATTGAAAAAAGACCCATATCGTAGTAAGGGGAACAACGGTCAATTCTTGACTTGGGCTGGGAAAGGGTTTGGGGTTGCTTTGCACAGGACATGGAGTTATTTCCTTGGTAAGAATTTGTTTAAATAGTCATCTGGGGAAAATATGGAAAATTGAATGGTAAAGGCGTCGGTTAGTATAATGAATTGAACATTCATTTGTATGACACCATTGTTTAAAAAGGCGCTAGGCGTAAACCTCGAGGCACATTGAAGCGTAAGCCTCAATTTGATTAAAAGAAAATTCAACAAAATATTATATAAATACTAATAAAATAAACAATAATGTGACACGATTAGTATATAATCAATGTCACCAACGTAGAGTAAGCCTATTAATGACTATGCTACAACATTAATAAGTATATGATTAATCAGTATATTATTAAAGGGTATGACTATTAGCGCTCAACTTTAGTATGCTAGCGTTCCATTTTAGTATCCTAGTACTCAAGTTAGTTTTTATCAACACTTTATTAGGAGTTTTGGTGACATTTGAAAGACTTTTGCAGCATTTGTGAATATATATATATATATATATATATATATAGTCCCCTTAATGTAGGCTTTCGGGTTAACATCTCAAAGAATAATATGGTACAAATACTCAAGGCTCGTCTTGGCTATATTGAGGCTCAAAAAATGTTTCATGAAGGCACATGTTATCAATTTTAGTTTACAAACACACACACACGCACATATATGTATAATAATCAGCATATTAATTATTGTTATATATTAATGAGCACATTAATTAATGAGAGTATGCATATGTATCAAGTCTTAACATCTTTAAGTCAATAGGTATAGAAAAAACAAAAAGAAAGGAAAAGCAATTGATGCAAGTATAAAATAAGATTGCTATAAAAAATAAGAGTTCACATCAACTTGTGGACTCGCTACAAATTTCGAAATAAAAATATGTAAAAGTAAGATTACTAAAAATTAAAACAAAAGAAAGAGGGAGAAAGATAGAAATAAAGTCGATGCAATAAGAGAAACAAGTCGATGCAACTAAGAAACTAAAAATTACAACAACTAAATGCAAGGTTCTAAAAGGCGCGAGGCGTGGTCGAGGCGTGAAGGTCAAGCCTCAGGAGCCTAGGTGTAAAAAGACGTTTTTTTTTAAAAATATTTTTTAATTATATTAAGGTTAGTAAAACAATAAAATAATACATACCTTAAATTTTGAAAATATAAGCATATGTTTGGTAGCCCTTTTTCCCATATGCACGCTCCGTAAGTCCATATCACCCGTGTCGGGGATTTGGTTTTGACGAAAAGAGAGTCTGATCGGTGGAGGATTTGCTTTGGGGGTTTTCTTTAGGGTGGTTTAAGTGGGTTTTGGTAAGAAAAAAAAAGAATTACTAATGACTCCATTTCCTTAAATGAAAAAAAAAGAAAAGGCTCACCTTTTACACGACTTACGCGCGTGGGCCGTTGGCTGCCTTGCACGCACATTGACCGCGCTTATGCATTATACGAAGCGTTTCTAAAGCGCCAGGACGCGCCTTTTAGAACACGGACTGAATGAGGTCGCAGCGCAGTGACATGAGAGCTATGAAGCACGAACTCGACACGTAATACGTGTTTTGACACGACACGCGATACGTGATTTTTCCAAAAACTAGGATACGACACGCTAGGATACGTATAATATATAATATATGTTAAAATATATATATATTAATGAAATAAAACAAATTTTTTCCATAAAATACATTATTAGAGCATTCTTAACATGAAATTATGAAAATGGACCATACAAAACAAAATTCAAACACACTTTAACATTAAAAATCATAAATAAGGTAGAATCACCATCACATAAGAAAAAAATGAAAAAAAGTGTCATTTTACGTGTCCCAGCGTGTCGGCAACGTGTCGGAGCGTGTCAGACTTAGGGGTGCAACCGGTACGGTATGGTCGGTAACGACCCCTTACCAATACCAAAACCACATTTTATATGGTAAAATCATACCGTACCAATTTACCGACCGGTACATCAAAATAAAAACCAAAACCAAACCGACCGGTTTTTCGTTTTTTTTGGTATTTTCGAGTTTTTTTGGTTTCGGTAATTTCGGTTTCAATTCGGTTTTTTCCCGGTAAATACCAGAATTTCAAATCGATTTATGCATTCGGTAAATCTAGTATATATTTCGATATACCCATTTCTAGCTGTTACAATTTCTAGCATTTCTAGCTATTACAATTTCTAGCATTTCTAGTTGTTTGGAACAATTAGAACAATTTCTAGCATTTGTAGTATTTGTAGTATTTGGAACAATAGATTTAAACAGATACGAGACCAAACTAACCGATTTGCTTTTGTCGGAGCCGGAGGAGAGTGAGACGAGATGAGGGAGCTGGTGCCTGAGGAGAGTGATCCAAGATGATGAGCCTCAAAAAATGAGGGAGCTGTTACCTCAAAAAATGTTCGTCGGAAAGTCAAAATCATCCACACCTCCAACACTGAAAAAACAAATCTTCTCCGGAAAAGCCAACTCGTTGGGAAAAAAAATCATCGGAAAACACGGAGGGAACTCAGATCCGAATACAGCTGGCGCCGAAAAAATTGTCACCGAAAACCCGATCTCAAAACGAAGTAACCACACCAAATCGAAAGCCAAATCTCAAAACAAAAAAATGGTGTTCTCAAATAAAAGTCCCCAAAAAATTATTTCTCAAAATCAACCCAAGGTTGAAGAAGAAAAAAAAATGAGAGAGAGATAGCTCAAACAAAAATGATGGCCACACTTTGTGAGAGAGAAAGAGGTAAAAAAAATGAAATGAAAACCCTAAAAAAAGATCTCTACACAAACCACAATATAAAGCCCAAATGAAATAAGGGCAAAACGAAAATATAGCCAACAAAACAAATGGCTCTTTTTATTTTAACAAAATGCTGCCTAATTCATTTTGTGTTAAATGTTTGATTAATTAAACAAAATATATGTTTAATTAACATGATTATTTAACACTTAAACCAAATACTCAAATAAATAAATTTAAATTCAAAGAGAATATAAAAACTCACTCATGAGAAATAAAATAAATAGAAGTAGTATGATACCCAAAATAATTTGACACTGCACAAAAAGTTTGGTACGGTATTTCGGTACGGTAATTTTGGTACGATATCGGTACGGTAAATTCGGTAAATCGGTTTTTTGTATCTAAGAACCAAAACCAACCAAATTTTTGACGGTATTTTCGGTTTCGGTAAAATCGATTTTCGGTATTTCATAATATGAAATCAAAACCATTTTTTTCCGGACCAAAACGGTACGGTACGGTAAAAAGCCGTACCGGTTGCACCCCTAGTCAGACTCGTGGCTTCCAAGAGAGTGTCGGTGCTTGATAGCTTGAGAGAGAGAGAATCGCAGCAATGGAGTGCCAGCGGAATTGAGCCGATGAATGAAGAGAGGAGAAGTGAAGATCACAAAGCTGTCAGTCTTCAATTGTAAGTTAAGCCTCACCTTTACTCCCCGCCTCGAAAAGTCTTGAGGTGCAACGTCCATATCCCTGAGGCGGACCGACAAAGGAAAAATTTGATGAAATCAGAGTTTACTTGTCAGGGACTAAACAAACTCCTGTTTTCATTACTCCTATCATTAAATTAATTTTTGTTACAATTTTCCGGAAAAAGGAGTATTATTACATTCAACCAGCAAGGCTGATACACTTGCGCGCGGGCGCGCGCACACACACACATATATATATGGAGAGTGTCAGGTGCGAACTTGAGACAATGCAAACCCCCGTGTGGACCATTTTTCGAAATATTAAAAAATAAATATATTGGTGATCTTTTTGGAGATAATTTCCATTGTGATTAGATCATCTACAAAAAATTTCATAAAAAAATTCAATCCAAAAGTGCGTGAGATGATCATCAAAAGTTCCAATGGCCAAAGATGCACATCTACAAAAAAAAAATAAAAAAATTCAATTTTTTACTATTTAAAAAAATGGTTTGTATGGGCGTATGTATATATGAGGTCTATACGGGAGACCTGCATATATATACATATATATTTTTCATGAAATCCATGGGAAAGGGGGGATGAGGACATTCATGATTTGGGGAGTGTATACAAATTACTAGTCAACGGGTTATTGCGAAGGATCAAGCAAGTTCTTGACTTTGTTGTAGCAGATTCTTAGAACACCTTTGTTAGCACAGTAAAATCCATGGGGTGTTTGAGCGGGATTCAGGGTGTTTTGTGTAAGCTGGACATTGACAAGGTTCATGATCATGTCAATTGAGAATTTCTGCTTTACTTGTTAAAGAGATTGGGATTTTGGATGAGGTGGAAGCGGTGGATCCGTAGTTGCGTTTCTTAATAATTTATGTGTATACATCTTTTAAAGGAGGAGGCAATATATATACATTTCAAAGAATAAAAACCTGACCTACTAATTAGGCCATCAAATCTCCTATCACTAATTACAAATATACCACTAATAATATATTACAACAGGTTACAATGGTGGTGAACCGTGTTTTAAATTGCGGTTGCGCAAGGTGCCACGTTTTGATCTCGGGTCCGCGTCGCATAAATCGCGTGGTGCATTGCGCAAGCAATTTATGCATTTCAATTTTATAATTAAAAATACAAAAATAAACAACTTTAAAAAAGCATTCCAAATTAAATACTACATCACTTGAAATAGAATCATCGGTTCATAAAGTACTACATTCTAATAACACCTCGGACACTTGTTTACATTCTAACACCCCTTTATGGGTGCCGACCAAATAATATTTTAAACGAGTTATACTTCCCTTCGATCTATAATTACAATATTTGCAAAATATGCCCTTTTCTCTCCCTCTTTTTCAAAATCATATTTCCAACAAAAATCTTTTTTTGACATTGTTAACATGATAAAAAAGAAATTCAGTTGGTTTACAATGAAGAAATAAGGTTTTAAAGAAAGAGTTCTAATGAACAGAAAACGAAATGCAATGTTTGAGATGATTTGGGATTGTACAATTATGTTGTTTTAATTGTGTAGTTTTAAAAAGTTCAAGTTTATAAATTAAACCACTTAAAACTTTTTAAATATCGAAAAATGACCCCATTTTTACGTAACTTTCAAATTTCAGCAAAATACGAAACTTAAACGAATCGCTGCCAAATCAGAATTCAAGATTTTTTTTGCTCGATTCTTCGTGGGTGCGAATCGGGGCCGTACTTGTACCCAATTCGAATCTGATTCGGACTCGAGGCCACTTTCAAAGAATCGGTGCTTCATAGTTAGGACGTGTCGCTTTTTTTACTAGCATTTTTTTGCTGTTCTCTTTTATTGTAAAATAAGTATAACATTTTTCACAGGTGATGCGATGATAATAATGTGAACAAGCAAGTCTTTAGGTTGCACATTTATCAAAAGTAAACAGGTAGTTATGGAAGCTTGGTTTAAAAAAAATGTGTCCTCATGCTTTTAATTATGACGTGATTAGTGAGGGGGGAGAGAGGAGGAGTTGGGATCTGATTATTCTTAACTTTGATTTAGTTTTCTTATGTAATTATAAGTCTAATTAATTAGGTAAGTAGTATCATGGGGGGTTATTATCCTTATTTTCGGTAGTATTATCTATAGTAGTTTCCTTTTTTTTTTTTCTCCTTTTCCTGCTTAACAAGAATCTGTAAGCTTTTAAATAAGAGGCTAATGAAAAAGACACTCCTTTTAATAATAATTCCGATTTCTCTATTTTATGTGATTCGAATTTGTGTGCTGATCTACATTAAGTTGAGTTATTAATATAATAGTTATTCTAAAGTACCAAGGGCCGTTGGGCATGTGAGCAATTTCTCTCCGTAATTGAAAAGTGTTTATTACAATGTTGTTTGAAAGTACCTTTTGGGGCAGATTTCCCTTCGGGGATGATAACCCTTTGGTTGGTTTGAAACAGGTGGGCTTTTTAGATTATGTAGCTCATGTTTTTTCTCTAATAAAATAATTTTGTCTAAAGTTGTAACAAATAAAGCCTCAAACCTTTTTAACATTTGTTGGTCACATTTGGTACCCAGTAAATGTTGAGTGTGCATCTGAGGCTGATACACGTGCTTGATGTGCCAGTATCTGAAATGTGACTGTTTTATGATACTCACTTGGTTCATTGAAAATTTCGGCTGAGTTTACATTTCTTTTTTTAATCTTTTTATTCAATTTCAAATGATTGTAATATGTTCTGACAGGTCATGGTGGTTCCCGTGCTGCCGAATTTTTGAAAGAACATCTCTTTGAGAATCTCTTGAAGCATCCAGATTTTATGACGAACACCAAGTTAGCTATAAGTGAGTTCATCTCCTTGCTGCAGCAGATTACTTGCTTGAGCTGTAGTGTTAGTTCTCCTTAGAAAGAATCCTGAGCTGGTGGGAATGCGTAAATACATTTTACTATACTAGAATTATAGAGCCTCGACACATTTCCCTTTTTAATGCATTCATTAAGTTTTTCTCCTCTTTTCACTTGCTACTGACACTTTATGTGTCCAATTTCATCTTATTTTTTACCTCCTCTCACTCGCTCCTGTCACTTGTGTCCAATTTTCTTCTCTCTAAGAAGCAAGTATACTAATTAACAGTCTTTGTTCTGAGTTTAGGAAGTCCTGCCTGCATCAAATCAGCATCTCTTTATGATACTTTTATGCTACACTGAATATTGTGCTTTACTTATGGGGAATGAGGGCCAGTTGATTTAACTGTTTATTTTTTTAAGAACAATTTCAGTATATTTTTCTTATTTTCATTTTGGACCTATGGCCATCTTCTTTATTTTAGTAGTTTATTCTGCGATGATGTTTTTTAATGATTTAATAGAATATTCATCTTAGTCGAAGACTTGCAATATTATTTTATCCATACATACAAAAAATTGTATCTAGATTACGAATCTGGTGTAAAATTTTATTTGCAATTAAATATTCACGTTGTTTATATATAAAATTTTATTTGCAATTAAATATTCACATTGTTTTTAGTATGTGGCTGGATTATGTTTATCACCCATGTTTGTCTTTATATATAAAAAATTAAAAATAAAGAATACTAGAGATGATTGAGTTTATGATACTCAACATTTACCTGAATTGGTTTGTATGTGCTCACTCTTACTTGATTAGTGAATTATCATGGTCCACTCTTAGTTAAATATGCCCCCCTGGACTTCTTACAATCAATTTAATTGGTAAATGTGAGAATGCAAATTCTCTAGTTTTTATTTGTTTTCCGTGCTTTTGGTATAATGTGGTTTCTTGTTTACAGGTCGCGGGTTCCTGCACAGATCTCTTTTTTTCTTTAACATTCATTTGTTTTCGATTGAAAAAGAAGTTTTTTATAATCAAAGGAGAAAAGAATCCTTTTAGGTAAAATGAACATGTATTTCACCTGATAACTTGTATAAACATGCAGCCGAAACATATCAAAAGACTGACATGGACTTTTTGGAGTCTGAAAAGGATTCTTTTCGGGACGATGGTTCTACTGCTTCAACGGCAGTTCTGGTTGGTAAGCATCTATATGTTGCCAATGTTGGAGATTCACGGACTGTAATATCGAAGGCTGGTGAAGGTATTTTCATAATTCATATAGTCTTTAAGGTTGATAATTATTTGTAGATTAGGAAATTGTTTGTAGATATTCTAAGATTGAAGATAACATTGCCATAGGAAAAGGAAAATATAAAGAATTCCTCCAGTGTTACATTTAGCAAGTTTGAGATGAAACTACTGCAGTTTATTTACTTTTATTCAGCAACGATGATGAATGTTATTTTTCTCAACAAGAACGGATTTTTTTTTTTTTCCTGTATCTATTTAAACGATTTCTGTACTATAGGAGGGGATTATTTGAATTGGTGGCCTGTTATCATCTATTTAAATTAGAGCCTAATGTCTTGCAAAAATGCGGTTTGTGCCTAATGATCATTAAAGGACAGTGATGTTTTAGTCAAAATGTGGAATCTTCTTCATACATTGGTGAAATTCCCCCTTTGCAAACATTCAAAATAATCAACCCAATATAGAAAAAAGTGTATTGAGAGAGCCAAAAATGGTGGCGGGAAGCTAAACTCTGGACTGGTTCTCCCTTTAGTTCTTATTTTGTCTTTCTGTTTAGAAACTTTGAAATTATCTCTCTCAAAATATTAGTCCGTTTAACATGCAATTTATGATTTTTGACAGTGCAAAATTTTGCATTGTGAAATAAGATTTTTCAAAGTACAATATATTTTGTATATACTTCCGTTTTTTTTGAAAACGTATGTATTTGGACTTAGTTTGTTTATTTCTATATCAGATAATGAAAACCCATGTAAAAGTAAAATTATGAAAAATACAATTAAAAATTAATTTGAAAAAAGGTAGTTCGAAAAGAGAAATTTCACCAGTGATCTTTTTCAGTCTGTTTTTTTGGAGTGAAGGTCGCCGTGATGGATACTTCGGGGAATGGTTAGGGCTGTAAATCGGGCTAGGTGGGCTTGGAGTTGCTCAGGCTCAGTCCGAACTATCTTACCCATGCTTAGATCCGAGCTCGGCCCGAACTAATTTTTTCCACCTAAGCGCGAACTTGGTTTATAAATATTACGGGCTTCGGGTCCGGTTTCAATTTTTTGTTAAAGAAGTTCGAATTAGTTTTTTTTTCCCGTGTATTTCTATCATGGAGAAAATGTACACACTAAATCTAATTGATATTTCATAAAATGAAATATATAATTTGATCACTAACAAGGGAAATACATATATTAAATTAAAACAAGGGAAATAAGAGTGAAAACCTACAAAGGCCAATTAAATTTCATACATATAGCATTATTTGATCACTAACAAAGGCTTATTGTGACTTGATAAATTAATAAATCAAATGCCCACAATGAGATTAACAATAAAATCACAAAATTGAAAACCACTTATAATCTAATGGATTATAAAAAATGAACATTTTTTCCTCAAAAAAGTAGTAAATGAAATAACACAGTGAAACCTAATTAAACAATGTTAACATTAATATGTTATATTATATAAAATTATTTATTTATTTATTAATATATCAAAGTTTGGGCTTCGGGTCCAATTTGGGCTTTGCAAGGTTTGGCTCAAGCTCGGCCCGAAATTTATTCAGGTTTGAAATTTTGGTTCAGGCTCGGCTCGGCTCAGCTCAAACAAATAAAGCTCGACCTTAAAATAGCGGGCCAAACGGGCGGGCTTCGGGCCTTGCCCGACTCAATTTACAGGTCTAGGAATGGTGGTGGTGTGCTATGAAGCACGGACTCGACACGACACGACACGTAACACGCGATATATGATTTTTCTAAAAACTAGGATACGACACGCTAGGATACGTATGATATATAATATATATTTAAATATATATAAAAGAAATAAAACAATTTTTTTTTCCATAGGATACATTATTAGAGCATTCTTTACATAAATTAAGAAGATGGACCATACAAAACATTATTCAAAGTTCCAACCACCATCACAATAGAACATAAACACCATACAAAACTGGTTCCAAGTCTGAACATAACAATATTCATAAATAAATAAAACATAACCACCATCACAATAGAACAGTCTGGACATAATTTCATAAATGGTTTCAACTTCCAAGTCTAATAGAAAAACAAAAAAGTCCCAAAAGATAAAAGTCCCATATCTCAATCACGCTTCCATGGAGTTTTCATCAATTGCTCGAACACCTCGAACACCTTCATTTTCATCTCCAAATAACATAGTCTCCAACTCTTGCTCATCAAGTGAGAGACTTGCAATTTGAAGTTCCCCAATATCCTCAACCGTGTCAAACTCTTCACCCGCAATATCCCACATCTTGGTTTCTCCCATTTTGTATTCGTCTTTCCTCCTTGATAGTAGCCGAAGGTTACTGTGAATGAATACCAAGTCTTCACCCCATTTTGGTGTCAATCTATTCCTTCTTGATGAGTTCACAAATGAGTAAGTGCTCCAATTCCTTTCCTCACAAGATGAGGATAACGGTTGCACAAGAATCTTTGATGCTATCTTTTGAAGCATAGCTGCACTCGAGCCATAAAGAAGCCACCAAGAAATAGGCTCCATAGTGTATCGATTTGCTATGGCATCATCATCTCTAAAACTCCCCGTCTTGGATATAAAATTAGTGTACTCCATACTAATATTAGTGCGTTCTACACTATTTGGGAAATACTTCTTGAAGCACTTCATTCTACCTTTAGAAATTTCCACATCCCTTTGAGGAGGTAGTCGATTGGGGTCTTCACGAAGACACTCGGTGCTATAGTACCTAAGTTTCGAAAGGAAATAAATAATACTTATGAATAAATAATACATATGAATAAATAATACTTTGATTTAGAACTTACTTTGGATTTAAAGAGTGCGCCAAACAATGAAGTGGAGTGTTATTTTTATCCCAACATGGAAGACAATATTGGCATTTCGTAACTAAATAAAAAAAAAAGAGATGAAGATGCGATGAAGATGCGATGGAGACTTACCCATGGGATGGAGATGAAGAGTGATGAAGATGAAGCTCCGAAAAAAGCTGCGATGGAGATGAGAGAGAAGTACAGTTGCGATCGTGAGAGAGAGAGAGAAGTTGCGATCAGTTAGGGTTCTTTTTTTTGTTATTTTGTTTTTGTTTTTGTTGTGTTTGTTTAATTGTGAAGTTGCGATCAGATAGGTCAGATATTGGTATGTTTTTTTTATTTTTATTGTTATGTTTTAGTTGAAGTTTTAATAATTATACATTTGACCACATTTTAAGTTTTTATAATTTAACATTTACCCCAGCGTATCCTAATTACGTGTCCACTACTACGTGTTCACAACATGTCCGTTTAAAAAAAAAAAAAGCTGGACACTCTAGGACTCGCGTGTCCTGAGCGTGACATGTGTCCGACACGTGTCAAACTAAATTCGTGCCTTCCGGGATAGTGTCCGTGCTTCGTAGGTGGTGTGGCTGGAGAAAACGCATCAGGAAAGAGTAGCTAGCAACGATTTTTTTTATCTCTCGTCTGTCTTGGTTGACAAATGAGCTCCGCGGAGTGGGGTCGCCAGTGATGGTGGTGTTGTGCCCGGAGAAAACTGCCGGAAAGAGGTGGTGTGATTGGAGAAGACACACCGGTTGTGGTGTTGACAACGACATTTTTCTTCTTGTTCGTAGTTGCTTGGTAGTTCAACTCCTCATAGTAGGGTCGCCGGTGATGGTTGTGATATGGACGGAGAAGATGTGTCGGAAAGAGATGTTGGGTATGTTGGTGGTGTAAACAAAGAAGAAGACGACTCGGTGGTGAAGTTGGCTATGATGTGTTCTTTGCTTGTTCATTTTTGTTGGTAGTTGAGCTCGTAGAGGTGGGGTCACCGGAGATGGGGTTACCGGAGAATGTGCCGAAAGATTTAGTTTAATTGTGGTGGATGTTGCTGAAGTGGACACTAGTAGTTGTAATGATTTGGAGATGAAATGTAGTGGAGGAATATTTTGCTCTTAGATGGACTTCTCATTAAACATGTTATGATCCAGGGTTGGAAGTATCACAGGTTTCAAAGTGAAGGTCTCTATTTGTTCTTTCATATGTAATCTTTGAACAGAGATACTCATTGCCTTATTTAAAAAATTTCCGAAAATTCATCACATCGGTGAGTTTGTAATAAGAATGAATAATTTTTTCAATTATGTCAATAAATAAAGAATTAGGCTTTTCACACTCTACACAAGTCTTTTAGCGGCACTTTTAAGGGATTTTGTATGTGGAATGGGAGAGGATTTGTGTGGAGTGGGAATCACCATGTCCTAAAGAAATGCCTACACGATTTTGTTACAAGTTATAGCAATAAAGTTTTTTACAATTAAATTGATAAATAAGGCCTTATGAATTTGTAATAACAGTACAACTAGATAAATAAATGCCATAACATATAAATGTTATGTTTCTTTGAGCATCACCACTCAAATTATAGAAGCAGTGAGGATATTGTAAGTTTCTAAAAGCGATTGTCACAATGTGTCAAAAAGGCCAAATCTGGCATGCTGCTGCCATACTTGGTAACTATTTTTAGGCTGCCAAATCTGGCTCTGCTAGCATTTGTCATGGGGAAATTTTTGTTAGGCACTGAACTTACTCCACAAGTATAGTTTTCCAACCTAAAACCCAGGTTCACTGCAAGGCCTACCTTTTTCTCTTAAGAATTAGAATAAAAATGTCACATGTACATATATTATTGTTGCACCTATGAAGCAAGGATGCGGACACGCAAAACGATCTGACTTTATATCTCAAACTGATAATTGGAAATATTGGGCATGTACGCATTGAGAGAGATCTTAAAAAATATTAAACATTCCCCTCGCATCCCAGGAAGCTTGGAACAACATACTGCCAGCTGGAAAAAAAAAACATAGTCCAATTCAAGAGCTGGGAATCTAATTCATATCTGTTGAACCCAATTCACTAATCTTTGCTGCAAGACCAGAGTATTAACAAATGAATAAGCAAGGCTGCAAGCTAAAAGCTAAAAACCATGTTTTGTAGAGGCAGAGTCCTAAAGTCAGATCTTTATGGCAAACTGAGAAATAAATTGCTGACCATTAATATGCTGTGAAGATAGCACGTGAACATGTAGATTTGTCTAATAAAGCTTCGCACTTTGTAAAGAGATAGACTTGTCCAAATTCTTGGTGGATTGTCATTTTTTACCTGATTGCAATAGTTGCAAAAAATAATGTTATCTAGCATTTGGCCTGCAACAAATGCGGTAAAACGTGGAAATCGCGTGAGTACCCTTCGACCTCACAACAAAAGGCCAAGATATAAAAATAGATTTTTTTTTTCAGCAAGATCAGTGAACTACATTCCCTCTTCAGCTTCTCGTGAGCCACACACCTTCAGTCTCTACGAACCTAATGATACCACAAGAAATACAAATATTACCCAATGGGACACTCTTTTGGAACGTCAGAAGCATGATGGACACCGACACGAGACTGCCCAAAGAGTGTTCACATCTCATCAGAGTTTGAATTACTTGTTTTGAGTGCTGAACCTGTGATTTGTTATCTTGTTACTGTTAATATAAATTAATGTCTTATCTGCTAGATATTTTTCCAAACATTAGTTTTTGGAAACGATCTTTGAGACTAACATTGTGGTCATATTTATCGGTGTTGCTAATGTTGCAAGTTCATCACTATGATCTGTATGCAACTATCTGCGCTCCCTGGATAATTTTGGTGGTTGATATAGATGTTTGCATCCTTTTCCCCTTTTTTTAAATGGATTGTGCATCTTATTAATACCTTCATTTTTATAATTTCTTTTGAATACTAAGCAATATTGCAAGCTCATCTGGTAATGAATTTTATATTACAGTATATTTTTTAGGATCAAATACCAAAAAGTCCCTCAAACATTTTTTAAGACACATTTAGTCCAAAATTTTTATTTTGTACCAAAAAGTCCCTTATTCTCTTATCTTTTAAGGTCCGCGCCAGCGGCATGGTAAAGCCTTTTTAGCATGGTGAAGGACTTTTTGGTGCAAAATAAAAAGGCTTGGACTATACATGTATTAAAAGAAGTTCAAGGGACTATTTGGTATATGCCCCTATTTTTTTATCAGTAACAAATTTTATATTGATAACATAAACGCGACAAACGCTACATCAAGGTGATCTAACAGTCCATTCACAACAGAAACAGCAAAGCGTCAAGAAGGAGATCATGTACATCAAACAGCCACATACCTGAAAGATTGCCTTAAACTACATAATAGCATTTTCCCAGCTCAAGATGATAAAGGAAAAAGGAATTTTCTTGAAAGCTTTATACTAATTATGAACAGTTACCTGTTACATCGCACCAAATAGGTAAATTTGGATATAGAATGTAGAAGATTTGATTAAACTCGTATTTAAATGTTCTTAAAGTTTGTCACATTTGAAAGAATTTCAAGCTTATATAACCAGATACCAATTATGCAATTTTCAATATTACCAAATTATCTTTTTATTGATGCTGAGTTGTGTTTTGTAACTGGTTACGAACCTATGCCACACGTATATCGATATTATTAATGGTTTCTGTGGTGTGTAGATCATGAGAATGGTAAGTTGTAGGTGGATTCGCCTAACACAGTTAGTTCTTTTCCTGTATGACAGCAATCCCACTTTCTGAGGATCACAAACCAAATAGGAGTGATGAGCGGAAGAGAATTGAAAATGCTGGTGGTGTTGTAATGTGGGCAGGTAGGACTCCATCTCATATATAGCTGGTCTTCTTTATTAGGTTCTTTGCAAGTTTCATACCGCAAAAACAAGACAATCTTGTATATAACTGTTATTATTTACTAGATTTTCTGCAAGTTTAGTAGTACACTGTCATTTTATGGCGTATGATTCAATGCAACTAAATTGTGGGTCTGAGCTGATATTAGATGGATCTCGCTCTCAAGTGTAGTAGATGTAGCAAAAGATTATCGATATAATGATGTCCATGTCGGAACCCCAAGTACATTATGCAGGTTTAAGATAATATCATGTATTGACTTGTGACATTTTTGGTCATTGATTACCCGGTTTCTCAATTTTCTATTCTCTTTCAGGCACTTGGCGGGTAGGAGGTGTATTAGCGATGTCTCGTGCTTTTGGAAACCGCATGCTGAAGCAATTTGTTGTGGCAGAACCTGAGATTCAGGTAACACTTCAAAACAATTCTATATGCTTCGATTGTATAAACTTTATATGTGAAGTTTCAGTGAAGCTTTTTATTCATTTGGTGTATACAGATGGATCTGTTGATAAGAAAAATTATGAGTTGATATTGGAGTACCCCTGTTCCCCCTTTAAATAGTTCTGCCAGGGTTTCGTTCCATAATGAAATTGATTCTCAGCTTCAAAATTGTCTAGTGTAACTTTACTTTTATTATGCTGACCGTTAGACGGAGGTGAGTGTGCTTCCAGAAGTATATCTTGTAGGATGGGTATGGGTTTCGACTAATTGCCTGTCCCAAAACTTGGTAGGGAACGAAAATTGTCTCCTTACGTGTTTCAGCGCTTGGTCATTACCTGATCTTTACTCGGGTAATGATGAATAGGTGCATCACAGGAGAGCTGATTTTGACATGCCTTAAAATAAGATTTCTAAGATATCAGATATTGCAAATAGAAGGGTCTCATATCATATTGAAATTCAAGATTCTGTGGAGATGAAAGTACAAAAAGCAGTTAATCTACATGTTGAAAATTCAATAAGAATAAAAGCTAAAAGGGCAAAGTACAACAGAGAATTAGAACTTGAATACTAAAAAGAAAAAACAGCTGCTTGAGGAATGACTGCTAAATCTCTATTTGAGGCGTAGAAAAATGCATCTCTACGTATAAAACATATAATTTGTGTCCTTGCAATGGAGAATGCTTGAAGGGGTAGACTAGGTTTTGATCTAACATATCATTTCTTACTTAACAGGCTACTGCTCTCAAATAAGGATGGCAACCCGGGGGGGTAGCCTTCCCATCCTCATCCCTGTCCCCGCTTGAAATCCCCATCCCGTCCCTGCCTCCATTCCCCTTTTTTTTCCGGGGTGGGGAATGTTCCCGGTGGGACATGATCTTTTTAATTTAATTTATTTATTTATTTATGTTGTTATTATTATTATTATTATTATTTACGCCTTTTAATCCTACATTGAAATTTTAATTATATATAAAAAACTATTATATAAGCACAGTTTTATATAAAAGGTGTACTAGAATGTCTTTTCACTTTAAAATATGATATAAATAATATATATAATAATAATAATAATAAAAATATACTGGGGCTCTCAATAGGAAATATTTCGGGGATCCCCACAGGGCTTGTCCCCGCCCCGAACCCGAATTGGGGATAATTTTTTCATATGTATCTGCAAACCTTATTTTATTCCCTGTCTGCATGCTATTTCACTAAGCAATGGCACATTGAGTTAATATGTCGTAAACGGTGTCAATGACACGTGGGCCCTGTATGATAGAAGAGGGTGAAAATAATTTCCAATTCATTGGTTTCCCCAAAGAATTGAATTCCATGGCCAATCAGTTTTTTGTGCTTTAGCTGTTAGTACCTCAATGTAAGTTGAAATTATTTTTCAAGGCAAATAAGTGCTATCAAACGCAACCAAAAGCTGGAAAATGAAAAAGATTCCTTATTTGTCATGGCAAATGTTTCTATCAAATGGACCCTTAAAAAAACACACTAAAACATTAGGACTCGCAGGAAAATTACTATATTGATTGATTTGCTCGAAGTGGGGAGTACACTATATATAGGGTTGAAGAAAAGGCTCTATGAGGCATATTTTCTACCACTAAATAATATTCTAGCATCCATGTGATGTCACGGGTGACATCCCTCAAGATGGTCCCCACCATGATATTACATTGTCTAGATAATTCTTATTACATAAAAGACTAAAATTACCCTCACTAAACCTAGTAAGTGATGACTATGACTGAAAGTGGAAAATATTAAAAAGGAAAAGTACAATGTCAAAAATAAAAAATTCTGAAAAACAATTCACACCAGTCTCTCCCACTTAAAACCAAGCTTGTCTTCGAGCTTTTAAAATTTCAGGGTCATATGTGTAGATTCTGGGAATATGCAGCCCCCTCAATTTATATATTTTATTTTTTATTTTGAGAAACTCTTGGCCACAAATCAGCTAAGGGGTTTGAGGGTTTTATTGTCCTGCTGCAGAATGGACCCAGACAACAAAACTGGTATTCTATTTTTCTTGTTTAAACAACCTAAAGTTTAGACAGGCGTACCTTTTGCTTTTGAAATATAGGCCCAACCCACATCAGGTTTCAAGGTTTCTACGGTTCTACCTAATGTTCGCATCTTTGCAGCAGTAGCAAGTTAAGGCCGCTGTGGTTTCTGCCGGCGACTTCTCGGTGAGTTTTCTCCCCATCTCGTTCTTTCTTCCCGACGTTCTTCATCTGTTCTCTCTCTCGATTTCTGCTTGATCTCTTCTTTCTCCATCTGTTCTCTGTTCGACTCTCTTCTTCGTCTTTTCTGTCCCGTCTCCAATTTTGAGCCAGCACAAGCCGCTTGGGTCGAACAAGTTTAAGACTATGGAACCATCGATCCAGTACTCTGCTGTCGCCGGCTAGTTGGGCTACCGCTAGAGGTTATCGGAGCGCTCAGAGTGGTGACGGGGTAAGAACGGACTTCGTTTTTTATTCAGCCCTTCTTTTGCTCATCTACTTCTCTCTCTTCAAGCCAGCCCTCAGGGTGGATTTCCCTATTCCCTTCTGCTTCTTCCTCTTCTATTTTGGCCGTGGATTAGGGTTTTGAATGGTTGAGGGCTGACAATGGCTGTGGGTGGTGGTGGAATGGTGAACAGAGTGGTGGGTGGTGTGGTGGCGGAAATGTGGATTTGTGATGGTGGGATAATAGCAACAATGAGAGACTAACTAAAACCAAATTCAAGTCGACCTGCTCCTCCAATCGGGTGATGTGAAGCTCGATTCTTGCATGAGTGTTTTTTCTTGGCGCCATTGTTACTTTGTTTACGATTTCCTACGCAACAACAACAATGGGTGAAGCTACTATCACTCAAAGAAAGCACACTCAAACACTAAGATTCTCTCGCAAACTACTATTATATTGATTGATTTGCCTCAAATGGATAGGGAGTATGCTATGTATAGGGACAAGGAGAATGCTCTAGAGAGCATATATCCTACCACTAAAGGAATACTCAAGCATCCATGTGATGTCATCAAGATGCGCCCCATCATAATATCACATGGTCGAGATTTTTCTTATCACATAAAAGATTAAAACAGCCCTCATTAAACCTACTAAGTAATAACTATAACTTAAAAATGGAAAATAATAAAAAGGAAAAGTACAAAGTCAAAAATAGAAAAGTGCTGAAAATGCCCGAATACAATTCACATTCTCAATAAATGTGGGAAATAATCAAGACGTAAATGACTTGGATTTCCTTGCTTAAAAAGGAGTTGTCATCATCAAAACTGAAAGCTTTCTTTTGAATGAAAAGCATAAACATATTTTAATGACTTTCCCCAAGTAGAGATAATATTAGTTTTTCGAAATACAAATTGAAATTCCCCGAAATTTGAGAACACAAATGGAGCAGTGGATATAGGTGTGGTGTAAAACCCCGAGTAAGAAAAATAAAGTTGAAAGTCAACAAGAGTTGCATTTAAATTTTGGGATTAAGAGAGTTTGTTTTTGGATGTAATTTTGAGTTCTTAAGAAAAATTGGCTCGTGAGAGATGAATGTCTCCTCGAAGCCCATTACGACGACTCAACAAATATCCCAAATTCTTTGGATGGTCTAATCGTCCAAGAATCCTGCCATAGAATTCACACTAGATGTTACCTATTTAATGTAAACCACAACAATGGAATTGACGTAAACTACACGTCAATGGACAAAAAAATAAACAAACACGAACTTTAGAGAGAGAAACTAAGAGTCTTATATTCAAAATCAAGTCAATCCTCAAATGAGGATTACATGGGTATTTAAAGGGGGCACTACTTGCTAGCCACGTAAATGTCTAAATGATTAAAAAGGACAAATACTAACAAAAGCATACCCAGTTAGTCCCAAATATGCTTGGAGATCAATTAAAGGACCTAAAAGGAAAGAAAAGAAAACAAAACAAAAAAAATATAAAATGACAAATGAACCCTAATTATAATGAGACTCATTTCCATCATTCCCCCCCTCTTAAAACCAAGTTCATCCTCGAGCGTTAAAAAATTGTGGGCTCGTGAAAAATTCCAAAAATATGTGCCAAAATGAATTTTCTGAAAAATTGAGGAAGAGTCCATCCCGTTGTTTTGCTCTTCAATCTTCCTCATCTCCCTTGCTTGTTAAAAACCAGTTTTTTGGTGCTGTTTTGAGGGTCTTGGGGTGATCCGGCTAGGCAGTAGGGTTTCGCCTAGGGGAAAGTGGCCAGAAGGGTTTTCCGGCAGCTGGAGGTGGGTTCCTGTCTGGGCCGGGTGGTGGGAGGGTGGACCCGGGTTTTTTTGGGGCAAGGGTTTGGGTCAGGACACTAGGGTTTGGGTGGCAAATAAAGGCGGGTAGGGTTTTGGGGTTTCTGGGGCGGTCGGGCAGGGGGTGCTGTCGAAGGCTGGTCCGAAGGTTTTTGGGTTCGGGTCTTGGGCAGAAACAGGTCGGGTCGAGGTTTTTTGGGGTCAGGATAGGTCAGTAACAGGGACGGGGCATCTTGGGGTAGGGTTTGGATCGGGTAGGCTAGGGTTTTGGGTGGTGATGATGCCTTCGGAAGAGAGGAGTTGGAAAAGAAAATCAAACTTCTTGTTGAAGTCTAGGGTTTGTTGATCAATCTTGTGCTTCAACTCTTGAATGCCCTCTCTCCATTCTTGTATCTTCTCTTCTTGTTGTTTGGATTTTTTTTGGAGCCATTGAAAGTAGCGTACGATTTTGATAAAATAAACACTGATACACCACTACACCAATGTTGGAGCGACACCCACTCTGATACCAATTTGACGTAAACTACACGTCAATAGCCAAAAAAATAAAACAAACACCAACTTTAGAGAGAGAAACTAAGAGTCTTATATTGAAATGAGGATTACTTGGGTATATAAAGGAGGGCACTACTTGCTAGTCAAGTAAAAATGCCTAAAAAACTAAAAAGGTCAAATACTAAAAGGATATAAAAGGACCTAAAAGGAAATAAAATAAAAGAAAACTAATATAAAATGACAAATAAACTCTAATTATGAGACTCATTTCTATCAGGAAGTCCCAAACATGCTTGGAGATCAATTAGTCCCAAACATGCTTGGAGTTCAATTAAAGGACCTAAAAGGAAATAAAAGAAAAGAAAACTAATAAAAAAATACAAAATGACAAATAAACCCTAATTACGAAACTCATTTCTATCAAGAAGTCTTGGACAATACACACAAATAAACAAGATAAATATCTCACAAATCATTGTCTACAATAGTTGATTACAATGGTGAGCATACAAGGATATTTTAGAAGGCTTGTGTGCTTAAGCTCCATGTTACCCTAATAGTCAAATAGGTTTTACTGAATTTGATAACCATCACAGCTAAAGTCTCAGGCAATACACGCAAACAAACAAGATAAATATCTCATAATTCAATCTCTATATAGTTAATTACGATGGAGACATACACCGATATTTATAGGAGGATCGTGCACTTGCACTCCAAGTTACCCTAATATTTGAATAGACATAATTACCCCTACCGCTACTCTAGAATATCCCTCTATTCTCTTAAATTAAATTATAAATACAGTTACAGTGAATATAAAAGAAAATAATTTTTGCATGCTCCACGCGTGTGCACCCAACATCACATCGCTATTAGTGATGACTGAATGGGATTGAGCTATGACAAATGTATAGCGGCCCAAATGTTATCTCGTGTGGGACTACGGTATCTTCTCTACATGTTCAGAGTTTTTGGTTGTTTAAAAGATCAAAATAACAGGAACATCCATACAAGTTCTGTACTTGTATATATGTTTCTGTTATGAAGGCTTAGTTGAGTAGCGAAGGTAGAAACGTCATGAAAACTCCCGGTTACAGTATTGAACATTCGGATGGCCTGCTGATTTGGTTTGGTCAAATTGGCATTGGTTGTCAGTTTCCATTGCATATAATTGAATCTTGTTAATTGAATTTCTTTCATTTTATTGTATACTTTTGCCACCTCTAGCCTCAGGATCTGGCCCACTATTTATCTCAACCAGTAAGATACATGTGCACTCCTGTCATTCTTAATTCTCCAATCTGTGCCTGTTAGTTATGGGTGGTTGAAATGATTGAATTCAGTAATCACCAGTACAGCTTTGTTTATTATTTTATATGAATTCAGGTTGTGGTGGATTGGCATTACATTTTTTTAATGCAATATACATCTTTTACTCTTTATTTTAATAATTTTTGTGGTGCTTGATTGTAAAAAAATATACTACTAGAACAAGTCTTGATGTTCTATGGAGAGCATTTCTTACCCACCCACAAATAATGAATTCTATTGACAATCCGTAAATATAAGAGAACATTTCACCAAACCAGTCAACTCTGTTCATTCTTCTCAAAAAAAAAAAAAAAAAAAGTAAAAGAAAAAAGGAACAGTTTTTCAATGTTTTCCCAACATTGTAATCAATCACACCCTTGTATTTCACAGTTGTGATTAGTGTTTTCCCTATTGACATCAATGAATTGCCTGTTGACTTTTCCCTTGACTAATGGCTAATGGTTATTCAAGTTTTGACCATCATCGGCATACTGCATCCAACATTTGTTTTCTGACCAACATATGTGGTGGTGGAATTCATTTCCTTGTACTTAGTTCTTAGGCATGAACTATTGCTTTATATTTTACCCATTATTTTTTCAGGATCAAGAGATTGACGAAGAATTTGAGTTGCTCGTGCTTGCAAGTGATGGACTTTGGGATGTTGTACCCAATGAGGTGCGTCTTTTGATCAATGATCATATAGAACAAATGGATTTATGATGTGAAGTTAAATGGTGGAAGAATAATTTACTAACTACACAGCAGTAGCAACAACAACAACAATAACAACAACATAATGTTTAAAGGCCAATGGCCCAAAACATATCTCTAATTCATCTCTAAAAAGTAAAGTGAGTAAAATGGATGGCCAAGGGCTTTTATTATAGGGCAAACTTAGCTTGCTAGTCAAGATAAGCCAAAAAAGGCAAAAAGACTTAAAAGAGCACTTTAAAGACATTAAAAGAAAATGCCACTCTCTAACCTAAAATAACAATTAAAATAAGGAAATAGCCTAATAAAACATGAAAAAAAAATACAAATAAATTCGGGACCCAGTACACATCGCTTTCCCCACTTGAAAAAGCTCGTCTCGAGCATGGGAGGTGTGAGACAAAGGAGCGAAAATCCCATCAATGGACTCCCCCACTTGAAAGGGCAGTCGTCCTCAAATATGGAGAAAAAGTCCCAAGGAGAGTACTCGGGATCTATATCGTTCTCCAATGGGCCCTTAGTATCCTCAGAGTAATCATCATCATGCGAGATAGAGTAGCGAGTGTCATCGTCTAAATGGAAACGACGGGGCCAGAAACAATGTAAACCGGAGGATAAGTACTCGAAATATTGGGCCAATCGCCTAGTCCGCTCATGCGCGTACTTATCACGTGCCACCTCCATCTCGAGAAACTTTGCACGATACTGATTTAGGGGCCGATGATGCTCCTCATACTCTCCAATGGAGATGACGCTGAATTGAAAGCTCTTTAGCTCTCGAAATATAGAGGCACCCGCCCGCTCCTAAAGATCGAGGCGATTTTGGAGTTCCTTGATGACGGCATGACGCATGACGTAAACTACACGTCAAAGGCCCAAAACAAAACAAACACCAATTCTAGAGAGAGAAACTAAGAATTTCTTATATTAAAAAATGGAGGAATCCCTCCTCAAATGAGGAGTACATGGGGTATTTGTATTGGGGAAGGGGGAATTACTTGCTAGCCAAGTTATTATCTAAATGACTAAAAGAGGCAAGCATTAACAAAAATATACTTAATTTTGTTTCAAATATGCTTGGAGACCAATTAAAAGGAAATAAAGAACTAAAATAATAGGGAAACTAATAAGAAATATTAAAATGACAAATATATCTTAACATGAACCCATTCCCATCATTCTCCCCTGTTTTAAAAAAGTTCATCCTCGAACTTAAAATGACAAATTGAAGTAGTCCGGGTCGCACCAACAGCGCTTGACAAAATTGAGTCCAACCATGCCACGTGAACAAATATTTTGACAGTATTTTTCTCCTTTTCAATGAGGGTTCATGCGATCTTCCGAGGGTCTTGGACTTTCTTGATTTAGGGTTTGGTTCCATAGGTATTCGTCTAGGGCTTATGGGTTTGTGGTAAGAAATTTGAGGGATGCTAGGGTTTGTAAGTAGTGAAGTGGATAGTGAAATGGGAGATGAAACCCTAGATTTGGATTGTTGTGAATCTTGGGTTGGATTTTGGGGTAAAGAGGCCATATTAGGGTTCAAACATTGGGTGGCGTTGATCGGAGAGGGCGGAGGTTGAGTTGCGCCCCTCGGGATGATGGTGGGGCCGTCGCGCGTTGTCGGTATAGACGGTGGAGCCATCTAATCGCCATCAGGCCGATCGGTGGTTTTCTGGCGCCGACAGGGTGGGCTAGATAGATAGGTTTCAGCCTGTTTTGAAGGTTCATGATGATTTTCGGGGGTATTCGTGGTGGTGGGTTGTTGAATTTTGGAGGAGAGGAGTTGAAGAAGGCATCAAGTTGTCGGTTTTGTGCCAATTCTTCGTACTTTTCCATTTTTCGCATCAATTCTTGATTGCTTCCTCTCAATTCTTGAATCTCCTCTTGTTGTTTGGATTTCTTCGGCGCCATTGATAATGTAGTGTACGATTTGTTGATAATCTACACACCGATACACCAATGTTAGAATGACACCCGCTCTGATAACAATACACCAATACACCAATGTTAGAATGACACCCGCTCTGATAACAATTTGACGTAAACTACACGTCAAAGGTCCAAAACAATACAAACACCAATTCTAGAGAGCGAAACTAAGAATTTCTTATATTAAAAAATGAAGGAATCTCCTTCAAATGAGGAGTACATGGGATATTTGTAAGGGGGGGAATTACTTGCTAGCCAAGTAATTACCTAAATAACTAAAAGGGGCAAGCATTGACAAAAATATACCTAATTAGTCCCAAACATGCTTGGAGACCAATTAAAAGAGATAAAAGGAAATAAAAGAACTAAAATAATAGGAAAACTAATAAGAAATACTAAAATGACAAATATATCCTAATACGAATCCATTCCCATCAACTCAACTCCTCAAATTCTTCACAAGCCTTAATGTCTAACCCATACAAGCCATCACTCTCATCCCACGATAAACCGGGAGGCAAACAAGCTTCGGGAAGAAGAGGAAGGGTTAAATTAGGGGTTTTGAAAAATTCAGGGGCTAAATTGTAAATTTTTGGAATGTTGGGGGGCTGAAAAATAAAATTTTAAAGATTTTGGGGTTGATTTGGAATTTTTAGAAACTTTATAGGTTGAAATGTAAATTTCAGAAGTTGGGTGGGGTTTGGGTAATTTTCAGAAGTGGTGGGGGGTGGGTTTGTAAATATTTTTGGGGGGCTGAGTGAATAAAGGGAGTTAATAGGTGGTGGGTGGGTGGGTGGGTGCTTGTGTGATTTCTGGAACTGCACAAGTTGGGTAAAAGGAGGAGGGGCGAAGTGCGTATCACTTACAATTTTGGCACCGTCTTTAAACCCCCCTTAATTTCTGGATATTCACAAGACGCTGCTGCTTCCACACTCCATCTGGCTGCCGGAGCTCTAGTGAAGTCCGCCCTAGTCCGACGAGGTCGGTGGGATGAGAGTACCGATAGTACGGCAGTGGGAGGTGGAGGCGTTTGCAGATCTAGGATTGCGACCAACGATTCCGCGACTGTGGTTGGGTTGAGGAATGTTGGAGCCTTTAGTGGCATCGCTACGTTCGCCGGAGGCTGACGACGTTGGTAAAGTTCTGGGAAACGTAGGTTGGTCACGTTGAAGGCCAACCGGTGACTTCTTGGCGACTTCTCTGGTGGTTGGAAATGAAGCTCAGTTAGTGGCAAGCTTTCATGGTGGTCGGATCTGATGATTGAGGGCAGATTTGGGAGAAATGGAGGTCTAGGGTTAGGGGTCTCTACAACAACCACATCGGCGAGCACATCACGAGCAAATGAAAAAAGAGGTTCTGATACCAATTTGATGTGAAGTTAAATGACGGAAACGTAAATTACTAACTACACAATAACATAATTTTTAGAGGTCAATGCCCAAAAAATATCTCTAATTCATCTCTAAAAAGCAAGGTTCTAAAAAATTTGGGGCGTGACTAAGCCGTGGAGGCCAAGCCTTAAACCTTAGAACCCTAGGCAGGCCTTAGGCGTGAAAAAGCGTTTAGGCCTTTTTTAATATTTTTGGACTATGACAAGGCTATTAAAAATACTAAAATGGTAAATACCTTAAAAATATGTCTAAATATTGGTAAGTTGAAATACTATTTTTTTAAAATACTAAAAAAAACAAAAAAACACGCGTTTTTTCACGTCTTACCCCAAAAAAACGTTGATCACGCCGTAATCCACGCCTAGGGCCAAAACTTGGCTTATCTAAAAAGCCGCGGCGGGCGCGTCTTTTAGAACACTGCTAAAAAGTAATAATACTAAGGAGATCCTTTTTCGTTACGTTTTTTTGTGACCTGCTGGTGTGTCAAACACACATTGGGTGGTGTTTCAAATGGACCCATGTGAATTACAAACACCATCCAATGTGTGTTTGGCATATTAGCCGGGTAACAAAAAAATGTCATTCAAAAAGTACAAGAGCCTTGTTTGTAGGACACACTTAGCGTGCTAGTCAAGCTAAAGTCTAAAAAGGTGAAAAGGACATTTTAAATAGAATAAACAAAAAATACAAATAAATTCGGACCCAGTACACACCAATTTCTGTATACTGTTGTTATGTAGTGGGTTGGTTTGTTTAAGAATAAAATTATGTTGACTCACAAAAAAACTCAAAACCCATACCCAATGCAGTAAAAGCTTATACCTTATTGTTGTGGGTCCCGTCAGGGCATAAAAATGAGTCCCGCCCACTGCATAAAAAGCTTGTACTCATTTTTGTCTTTTTAGGCCATCTCCAATCGGTCTTTCCAACAACCCAAATTTCCATCTAAGAAATAGGGATACAGAAAAAACCTCTCCAACCCAATGTTTCTTACACAGGTGAATCTCACATGGCATCTGAGTTGCATAGAAATTTTCCATCAACATTTCTACATCTGAGTTGCATAGAAATTTTCCATCAACATTTCTACATGTAGAAATGCAGTGACAGTTATCCAATGTGACATGGCCACCCACGTTTCAAGAAGATCGCTTACCATTTCCCTTCAAAATATAGCTTTTAACGGAAAAGGTTATCTACTTTTATGCCACATCACATGGGTAGAAAGTGACGGCTGGAGAAGAGGAGTGAAAACTTTCTTCCATATATTTCGGTTGGCTGCCAAATGGATAGAAACCCTTGTTAACTGATAACAAAAAATTGATTTAGAAACTCAACGATTGGAGATGGTCTTAGGTGGGTACACTTTTTGGTTTTTTTTTGTGGGTATGTGTAGTTTTACTCTTTGTTTAATGAGATAATTAGAGAATAAATATTGTAAAGGAGCCAAATCCAATGGATAGTTTTTTCTTGTTCCTGCATATGATGTTGTCAGGATGCTGTTTCACTTGCAAGAACAGAAGAAGAAGCCGAGGCAGCAGCACGGAAATTGACAGAGACTGCTTTCAATCGTGGTAGCGCTGACAATATCACCTGCATTGTGGTGAAGTTTCATCATGACAAGCCAGAACCAACTGAACCCACACCCAAGTTGACGAATTGAAGGACATTTTGCGTTTGTATAGTAGTTAATATTTATCAGCGTCAAAATTATCCAGAGGGTGTTGAAATCAGCGGATGCGCCAAGCAGGACGTGATTTGTTCATTCGTTTGCTTTTTTGTTGTTTTATTCTGTATTAACTGAGATGGACTTGCGACTTTTATTAAATTTTCCTGGCACCTGTTTTTGTATGTCATGTCGGAAGAGGTGTCATCAAGGAATCTAATTTTAATTTAATAAGAAAAAGATGTGTTTATTTTCTTATATGTTGAGTTGCTGATCATTATTCCTCCTTTTCTTATTCTTTTATTTATTTTCTAATATTAATATCACTACCATTTTCCTTGACTGTGCAATATCTAAAAAAATTGCGAATTAGTAGTTCTAGTGGTAAACTATGATTTTTCACAGTTATTAATTTATCATTCTTGTTTCTGTTATAGGCACGTTTAGATTTTAGTACATTTCACTAATTTTTATCGTGTTTTAGCACCTATTTAATTAATGCTCTGTTAGATTTTATGGTAAATATGCGGCGTGACCTCTTACAAAATAAATGATTAAAAAATAGCTCAAAAACAAGTTAAGATATTTTTTTTAAAGAAATAGTAGAAGAAAAGAAATCAAATCTCTCTCTCTCTCCATCACCACCCCCGCCTAAACCGACAACCTCCACAACAGATGCAGCTGTTCAATCTTGCAATCTGTAGCCACCACAAACCTATCGAACCAAACCTAAACCTAGTCGCCCATCTCCATAACCTTTTTCATTGTCTAATATTGCACCACATGACCATCATCTAGATCAGGACCCATTAAATACTGCGCCACAAATGTAGGAGTTCAAGTAGGGTGGTGAAGGTGGAGGAGATTGGTTGTTAATTGCTAGAATCTAATGGTTGTGTTGATGGCGGAGGACGATGGGTCGAGGGTCAGCAAACATGTGATTTTTATTTTTTTTATTTTATTTTATTTGTGTAGTGCTTGGTTTGGGAAGACAATTGTGGGGGAGAGTGGGGCTTGGTTTGAGGATGGTGGGGGTGGGGTTCGAAGGAGGATTGTAGAGTCTAGTTCATGTTGGACTTGTCGGTCGATGTCTTATATGTGGTGTTTCGTTGTAGATTTCATTTCATTTTGAGTTTTTTTGATTATTCTCTTTTTTTATAATGATTTATTGAAGTTTGATCAGATATAAATGAGAGATGTATTAAAGTAATTAAAAATTATTGATTAGTAAGTACCAAGTATGGAATGCTTCAAACAAGATTGATTCTCAAGTTGAAAGTTAGGAGTACCATGTCCCTCTACTGATGAGTTTCTCTTGATCAAAGAAATATGGTTATGATAACCGGGAATTAGAAGTGAGTCACTTGATTCACTTTTTATTATGTTATGAGATATTGAACCCATGTAACCTTTTTATATTATAAACAATTACCTAAAAGGGTTTTGGTTTATCTTACCGTATATATTCATTTCTACGGCTCCAGGTGCGGCTTTCAAAAGTGGACTTCGAGACCAAAAGCGAAAGATAACGAGACTTTTTGACTTGAAAGATTAAGCTTGCGATATTGAAGTTTTTCGCCCTTTCTTCCCCTAGAAGTGTATAAACAATTCAGAAAGCTGAAGGAAATGAGAGGCTGAAGCTGAAGGTGGAAGAAGAAGATAGTGCACAAGTGGATCCTTTGGGGTCAAAATTATTGATTAGTAAGTACCAAGTATGGAGTGCTTAATATGAATGTATTAAACACTAAAGTGGAAAAAAGTGGTAGTAATATTACCAATGTTGCTAGATTCAATCTGGCAGTCCGATTGTCGAATTGGAAGTAAAGCATTTAGAGTCCGTTTGATAGAAAACTGGGAAAATACAAATGATTCCAGGACATTTGATTCTAGGGCAAACAATTCCAAGACAAATGAATATTTTTCAACTTGTGTCTGTTTGATACAAGTTGGAAAATCATCAATTTTTCACATTTTCTATCAAACGCAAAAGCTGAAAAATAGATATAAAGGAGGAAAATTTGTATATGGAATATATATATATATATATAGGGTGTGGCTATCCCCACACCCTTAAGTTCTTCCCCCACACCCTACGTATATATTTAATATACAAAGACCAAAATACCATCTCCTCCTTTAAAATATAATGTGATTTTAAAACATAATATCATTTTAGATAAAATAAAATTTACACTTTAGGACAAAATATAATATTATTATTATTATTATTATTATTATTTAAAAAGAATAAAAATATTAAAAAAAATAGTTTTTAGAAAAATAAAAACATTTTAGTGAAAAAAACAGTTTTAAACAATAAATCAGTTTTAAAAGAATAAAAATTGTTTTCCAAAAATATTTAAAATAAATAAATAAAAAGGTGTATTAATACTAAAAACTTTTCGTGGATAAATTTCCATATTCAGCAATGAAAAATGTACCAAAGTATAACAATAATTATTATAATAATTGCAATAATAACCATACATGTAAAACACAATATTTTTAAAAACGGTTTTTTATTCATTAAAGTGTTATTATTGTTCGAAAAACTGTTTTTTCAATATTTCTTTATTAGAAATTGCTTTTATTTTGTTAAAAACTATTTAATTTTCAAAAACATTTTTTTTGGTTAAAAATTTATTTTTTTCATTTTATGATTTTTTTAATACCCCCCCCCCCCCCCCAAAAAAAAAAACCATTTTTTATGATTTTTTAAAGATATTGTTTCTTTGTTTTAAACTAATTTTATTTTGTTAAACACTGTTTTGTTTTGTTAGAAATTATTTTTTTTAACAAAATAAATACTTTTTTAACAAAAATTGTTTTGTTTTGTTAGAAACTGTTTTGTTTTGTTAAAAAATTGTTAAATATGAAACAAAATTGTTTTGTTTTGTGAAAAAATAGAAATAGTTTTAACGAAAAACTTTTTTTAGAAAAAATAAAAATTGATTATAACAAAAAATAATTAAAAAAATAATTTATAACAAAACAAAACAGTTTTTAATAAAATAAAAACAGTTTCTAACTAAGAAATATTGAAAAAACAGTTTTTCGAAAAATAATAACACTTCAATGAATAAAAAAAAGTTTTTAAAAATATTGTGTTTTACATGTATGGTTATTATTGTAATTATTATAATAATTATTGTTGATACCAAATTTAGTCTGCTGACATGGCTCAATTGAGTGAAGACACATGGCAATCTACGTGGCAACAACAAACACTTCCGAGGAACTCACACGCTCCGAGGAACCATACTACAACGAGGAACACTGCTTCCCCGAGGAACTCATACGCTCCGAGGAACAAGAACTCTCCGAGGAACTCTTGAGTACCGAGAAGCTTAGGCGGTCCGAGCTGCACCTCGAACAAAGGATTAATAGCAGGATAACCAACAGTTTGATAGTTCATTAAATGCTTATCATTCTGACGCATACGCTTAAGGGGCATTGAATGTATTACCCTTTCATATGTACATCATTTAATGTATTACCCTTTCACATTACAGGGTTGCGAAGTATTCAAAGAAATACCCATTTACCTTCTTCACGTACTAGGCGCAATGAGGAGTCTGAAGATTTTTCTTATCAACCTGGACGAACTTCGTCAGTGCGAGCCACAAATACTGAACAACGTATCACTCTCTCCCCAGAAAGGACCAGTGCACTAGAAAGATTAAGCAGGGTATCACCTTTTAATCGATTAGGACCTAGAAGGAGTAGAAGTCCTCCTAAAGTCGCGTCGAGGAGTTTTCGACGACCATCAGATTTAAGGGAAGGATCTGCCCAGTCGCGACCAGCTGCTCGTCAAGAGAGATCCCAGGAAGCCACCTCAACGCGATCAGTTGCTCGAACCAACAGGCCCGAGGAAGGAAATGATGCATGGAAAGGCTCTATTCAGAGGCTGGAGGATAGATTAGGGGAAATGGTTAAAGCTAAGAGCCCTCTACAACGAACCTTTGTTCGAGGAACACCTTTTGTCCAGGCCATTGTAGATTTTCCAACACCATCAAAATTCAAAGCACCTGTTGTGACCCCCAAATATGATGGAAAGACTGACCCCGTCCTTCATATAGAACAATACCAAGCTGCAGCCGACATCTATGCTGTTCCAGATGAGATGAGATGCAGGGCATTCTCGGGAACTCTTACCGGATCTGCTCAAATATGGTATAATAATCTTCCTCGGGGTAAGATCTCAACTTTTCTTCAACTGGCCGAGTTATTCATTGAGAATTTCTGTTTTGGGGCAAAGCCAGTTAAACGAGTAGCACATTTGTTAAGTGTTAGACAAAAAGCTGGTGAGAGCATCAGAGATTATATAACTCATTTTAATAACGAGAAACTTGAAGTCATTGATTATGAGGAGAAGACAACGATTACCGCTTTGATGAGTGGACTACTGCCAAACAAGTTGTACTACACTTTGGCCAAAGATCCACCTAGAACCATGTCAGATCTGATGGGAAAAGCGTCCAAGATTATGAATGCCGAGGAGGCTATGGCTGCGAATAAGAATATGGATGCCAAAGAAACCAAGGTGGAAGGTGATAGAGCTAAGAAGAAAGAGCATAAGAACAATGGTAATGACAAACATTCAAAAACTAGGTCGGTATGGGACGTAATAAAGAAATTTGATAATTATACTCCTTTGAAGAAGGATATCAACCATGTTCTAGAGGAAATCAAGAACAACGAGGAATTAAACTGGCCAGAGAAAATGAAGGCAGACCTTGACAAGAGGAATAAGGCGAAGTATTGCGAGTTTCATAAAGATCATGGCCATATGACAAAAAATTGCATAGCTCTTCAAAATGAGATTGAAACACTCAGCAGACGAGGAAAGCTGTCAAAGTATGTCGATCGTGGAAGCGAAAGAAGAAACAACGACCGAACAAGAGAGAGGTCTAGATCTCCTCGTCGAGCAGAGGAGAACAAGAAAAGAAACCATGAAGTTGATCCAGAAGACGACCCCGATCTTCCCAAGAGACCAAGGCAGCCATAACGTGAGGTGTTTTCAATACGCTTTGGGTCATTTGACTGTAATGTTATAACAGGTGGAGATGCAGGAGGAGGAGACCTTACTGCAGAGAGAAAAGCTTACCTTTGTGAGGCTCAAGCTTGCTCGTACATTCAACGAATAAATCTAGCTGAGGAGGATCGCCCGAGAAAGGTAAATAAAGAGAAATTGGTCATTGGTTTCTCAAAGAATGACCTCGCAGGTGTTCTATATCCTCATGATGACCCATTGGTGATCAAAATGAGGATGAAAGAGGTTATGATTTCAAGAGTACTGGTCGACAATGGTAGCTCGGCAGACATCATGTTCTACTCGTGCTTCGATAGTTTAAACCTAAAGTTATCTCAACTGGAGCCTTATCATAAGCCCCTCCTCAGCTTTGATGGCGAGAAAGTATTTCCACTTGGGACGATCAAGTTGGATATATTCATTGGTACGTTGCCTGCTTATCGAACATAAAGAATACGTTTCTTCGTGATGGATAAGAATGTTCAATCATCATACAATATCATCATGGGAAGAGTAGTATTGAAGAAGTTGGAGGCTGTACCATCTACAGTGCATCAGTGCCTAAAATTTCCAACAAATTTTGGAGTAGGAGTTGTGAAAGGTGATCAGAAAGTAGCTCGGGAATGCTATTATTCATCCGCCGAGCAAGAAGAACTGGAGGAATCAAGGAAAAAGACTACTACCTATCAAGTGGATGAAGGTGCAGAAATTGAAACATTGGATCCTAGAGATGAGTCTCAACTCGTGAAGGGTCAAGTGGTGGAAGCTACTGAAAACATCATTCTGGACGATGAGCACCCTGAGCAAACTACTCAAGTAGGTTCGTCGTTGGAAACCTCACTAAAACAAGAATTGATAACTTTCCTTAGAAGCAGAAAGCAAACTTTTGTGCGGAGTCATGAAGATATGCCTGGGATAGACCCAAATTTCTTATGTCACGAGCTCAATGTGAATAAGGAGATCAAGCCAGTGAAGCAGAGAAGAAGAGTGTTCAGCCCCGAGAAGAATCAAGCTATACATGAGGAAGTTGAGAAGCTCCAGAAAGCTTGCTTCATTGAAGATGTTAAATATCCAGACTGGTTAGCCAATGTGGTGATGGTAAAGAAGAAAAACAACAAGTGGAGGATGTGTGTAGACTTCACCGACCTCAACAAAGCATACCCAAAGGATCACTTTCCACTGCCCCGAATTGATCAACTAGTCGATGCTACCTCGGGACATGAGCTGCTGAGCTTCATGGATGCTTATTCTGGCTACAATCAGATTAAAATGAAACCTGAAGACAGGGAAAGTACTTCTCTCATTACCCCTAGAGGAACTTATTGTTATAATGTAATGCCTTTTGGTTTAAAAAATGCAGGTGCGACATATCAGCGGCTGATGAACAAGGTCTTTGCTGAACAAATCAGTTGCAATATGGAAGTCCATGTTGACGATATGCTGACAAAGAGCAAGAAAGCTGCCGATCATCTAGTTGACTTAAGTCAGACTTTTGATCAACTGGATAAATACCAAATGAAGATGAACCCGACGAAGTGCATATTTGGAGTACGATAAGGCATGTTTCTTGGGTACATTGTCAATCAACGAGGCATTGAGGAAAATCCTGAAAAGATCAAAGCTCTATTAGGGCTGCGATCTCCAACGACGAAGAAAGAGGTGCAAAGTCTTACAGGACGAGTAACAGCACTCAACAGATTTGTATCACGAGCAACTGATCGATGTCTCCCATTCTTCAAGACACTCCGAAAGACTTTTGAGTGGAATGATGAATGTGAGAAGGCTTTTCAAGACTTGAAGAAATACTTGGGAGAACCTCCACTGTTGTCCAGGCCGGTGATGGGAGAAAAAATTATACTTGTATCTAGCAGTATCGGAGAATGCAGTTAGCTCGGCGTTGATAAGAGTGGATAATGGAGTACAAAAACCAATCTACTACACAAGTAAGGCCTTCCGAGGAGCAGAGATCAGATATCCAAGGCTAGAAAAGTTAGCACTGGCGCTGATTGAGGCGAGTAGGAGAATGAGGCCATACTTCCAGGCTCATACTATAGTCGTATATACTGATATGCCGTTGAGGCAAGCCCTTCATAAACCAGAAAAATCAGGGATATTGATGTACTGGGCAATAGAGCTCGGTGAATACGATATAGTCTATGAACCCAGATCATCGCTTAAAGGGCAAGCTGTAGCGGATTTTAGAGCAGAGTTCACCTATCCTGATACCCCCGAGGAGCAAAAGTTGCTCGCTGACCAACCTGTGGATGTTACAGGATCAACAAACACAAGCTCAGACCAACTTAGGTTGGTAAAAGGGCAAGTGGATGTTACAGGATCTTCAAATTCGAGCTCAGACCAACTACGGTTGGTAAAAGGGCAAGAAAAGATGATCGACGAAGAGCGAGAAATATCAGGGGAATATGAAAGGAAGCAACAAATATTTCATCGAGGAACTTTGACAGATCAAAAATTTGAAGACGAGTTACCTATATGGAGGCTATATGTAGATGACTCATCTTGCACAATAGGCTGTGGGGCGGGGATAGTTTTGAGCACTCCGGACAAGGTAGACATGGAATATGCCCTACATTTACAATTCAAAGCTTCTAATAATGAGGCTGAGTATGAGGCCATGATTGCAGGTCTTAGTTTGGCAAAAATTATGGAGGCGCAGCAGGTTATTGTCTTTAGTGATTCTCAATTGATCGTAAATCAAATGTTGGGAGTACATGCAGTCAGAGGAGAATTAATGATCAGATATCATGCAAAGGCAAAGAAGCTGGTGTCGAAATTTGCTGCTATTCAGCTGGTCAGAATACCGAGAATGGAGAATGCGAGAGCAGACGCCCTAGCTCGATTAGCCTCAGCTACTCGTACCGAGCTCCGGAGAACAATCCCAATTGAAGTTTTAGGTGGTCGGACTATAGATGAAGATCTGACGATGAACTTTATTACCCTTGATTTAGGACCATCTTGGATGGATCCCATCAGGGCATATATTGAAGAGGGAGAATTACCAATTGACAAGCTCGCAGCAAAGAAATTGAAGTTTAAAGCTGCTCGGTATGTATTAACTAACGGTATTCTATATAGACGAGGAATTATGGTAGGTTTGTAGAGATGTGTGCATCCCACCGAGGTGAAAGATTTAATTGAAGAGGTTCATGAAGGGTCCTGTGGAGCCCATGTAGCAGGTCAGACGCTTTTGTAAAAGGCGATGACGCAGGGATACTACTGGCCAACGATGAGGGCTGATTGTATAGCCTATGCCAAGAAATGTGACAAGTGTCAACGCTTTTCCTCCATCCGAAGAACTCCACAAGCATTGTTGACACCCATAACTTCCCCTTGGCCATTTTCCTGTGGGGAATAGATTTGGTCGGGCCACTGCCAACGACCAGAGGAAGATTCAAATACCTCGTCGTCGCAGTGGATTATTTTACTAAGTGGGTTGAAGCTGAGACTCTCATCGATATGACGTACGACAAGGTGTACAAATTTATTTGGAAGAACATCATTTGTCGATATGGTCTTCCTCATGCTTTCATCACAGACCATGGAACGCAATTTGACAACGAGGAGTTCGCTTCCTATTGTCATCAGTCAAACATTTTGAAAATCCACTCAGCGCCAGGCCATCCTCAAAGCAATGGACAAACTGAAGTGACAAACAGAACGCTGCTGAATGGCTTGAAGAAAAGACTGGACGATGCGAAAGCAAATTGGATCAACGAGTTACAGTCAGTACTATGGGCTTATCGTACTACTCCCCTAGCAGCAACTGGAGAATCTCCATATATGCTAGCGTTTGGAAGTGAAGCTGTTATACCTGCCGAGTTGGGCCTCCCAACACACAGGGTACTGAATTTCAATTCCCCTGTCAGCGACTTAATGAGAAGATTGGATTTAGACATGCTCGAGGAAGTTAGAGAAGAATCAGCCATCAGGAATGCTGCATACCAACAACGAACAGCTTTGTTCTACAATAAGAGGGTGAAGAAGTGCAACCTGAAAGAAGGAGACTATGTGCTGAAGAAAGTGATTCAAAAGCACAATAAACTGGAGGCAAACTGGCATGGACCATACCGAGTTACAGAAGTTGTTCGACGAGGAAGTTACCGAATAGTAACTTTAGAAGGGGAGGAGTTTAAAAATGCATGGAACGCAGAGCACCTGCGCAAATATTATCAGTGATGGATATTCTCTCCTTTTATTAAAAGTTTTTCGGGCAATGCTAATGCTACACACTACTCGGCAAAACTCGGACTATCAAATTTATTCTCGAAAACGCCAACTAAGGTTGGTCGAGAAACAAATGTATTCCTCCGGGAAGTAAAACTTGTATTTCTCCGGGAAGTAAAACTTGTATTCCTCTGGGAAGTAAAGCTACCTGTATTCCTCCGGGAAGTAAAGCTACCTGTATTCCTCCGGGAAGTAAAACTACCTGTATTCCTTCGGGAAGTAAAGCTACTTGTATTCCTCCAGGAAGTAAAACTTGTATTCCTACGGGAAGTAAAACTATATGTTCCTCGAGAAGTAAAAGTAATCCTAAAAATGCCAACTTATGTCGATTAGGAAGTAAATATATTCTCGAAAATGCCAACTTGAGTTGGTCGGGAGGTAAAATTATTTCAAAAAGTGCCAAAGTTGCTCGTAGAGAAAAAATCCACTGACTATGGCTGGTCGGGGATAAAAACCCACTAACTGTAGTTGGTCGAAAAGGAAAATTTACCGACCTTGGTTGGTCGGAAACATTTTATGAAAACGAGAAAGTGATCGAGCAACATTTTTGATACTCGTAACTTTTTAATTAAGTTGGTCGAGAAACAAAACTTCATTTTTGCCAAATGACTACCACAAATTCAAGCTAGTCGATAATAAGTTGATCGACAAACAACACAATATTGTTATATTTTACACATGCACAGATGTAAAGTGTTTTACAAGACAATAGCAATTAAGATTGCGAGCAAAAAAGTCTTTCATTAAAATAAAAAACAAATTACATTGAGAATGAAATGTATACAAATTTATTACATTAATATTCCTATTCTATTGGTCTTTTCCCCTCTGCTTTTGAAACAGGTTCCTCGCCAGCAGGCGGATCATTTAAAGCAAGAGGAGAATTTATGAAGTCGAGATCTTTTAACATCCTGATATTCATCACGGATGGTTGATCTAGGAGGTGCTCGGGACGAGATATCTCGACACTTGAATGGAGATTGTAGTCGCCGAGATATTTGGAAATTAATCATCGAGGAATGGCCCGAGCAGGGATCCAACTCATATCAAGTTTGAATGGTGGCACGGGTAGGTCGAGCAGCCTAGGATCATGGTAGTCCCACAGGTAATGACCCTGTTCGAGTTGCAGCACACCTAAGGCATTCAACCAGACTTGCTTGTAGCCCTCATTATTGGCATTCTGGATACGATCGTCCAAGTGGTAGAGAGCCTCGTTGTACCCAGCCATCCAGAACTCCCTGGGCTGTTTGTGGAATTGATATGTCAATCTTTCCAGCTATTCGTGGAGATTTTTGATGAAGAGTTCCTTATTCTCCAGGACAGACTTCTGCGTAGAATGCTGCTCTTCTAGGTCCCTGATCTTCTTTGACATTTCAGCCAACGCCTGGTTCTTCGCCATCAGCTGGAAGGCCTGGTTTTCTAAGGCATATTGAGTCCGTTGTTCCTCGACAGGAATCCGAGCAGCTCTTGCTCGTCCCCGAGAAGCTCTTGTTCGTCCACGAGCAGAAGAAGAAGAAGGGCCAGACCTTTTCAAGGTTTCCAACTCATCCCTCAAGTTGGCGTTCTCGACCTCCAAGAACGAGAATCCCTCATCAGTCACTGGGATCAAGGCGTTTGAAGTGGAAGCTGAAGACTTCAACTGAGACAACTCTTTTTGCAGGTTATTATTTTCTTGCTCTAATAGTTCAACTATCTGTCTGCACTCCTCGACCTCAGCCCTCAAAGTTCTCTCCTTCACATCGTAGCCAGCAAAACGCTTTTCGTATCCCTTGTCGGCAATGATTTGTTGATATTTCTTCTCATACCCCTCGTGCAAGAGGGCAGTGGATTCTTTATATTGTTGATGAATGTCTTCAAGAGTGCCTTGGAGATCCTCAATCATATCATAATAAGCCACATTATTGGCCACTGTAAGATCAAGCAGACACTTCAAATATTGGTAAGCTTCAACTGCCTGTTCCGAAGCATCTTGGCCGAGGATGTCGACGATTTGTGCTGCACTCAGATCTGTGTGACCAGCCTTAAAATATTCATTGCATTACCGCAACAGCTTTGTATCATGAGCAGACAGTAATTCCATCATGGCCAGAAACTAGTAGAGGAAGAAAAAGTAGTAATCAATAATCAACACAGAGCATGAAGAAGAGACAACAGTATGCAAAAATAAAAGTTCAAGTTTTATTATATCACAAGGTTCAGAGTTACATGGTTCAAGATTACATTTGTCAAAGAAAAATAAAATAGATAGAAGTCCGAACAACTCTACACCTTTTCCTTGTCCCCCAAAACTTTCTCGGGAGGCTGGGACGAGGAAGTAGGTTGCTCGGATGGAGCATATAGTAGCTGGGGCAGTGCTGAAGGTTGCTCGGAGGAAGTAGCGAGCTGCTGAAGTTCCTCGTTAGCAGGCTGGATGGCTGGGGGATGATCTCCCATCACCATGGAAGACTCTTCGGAGGCAGCTTCGTCCTCTTCTTCGTCTTCAGGAGTTGGAGGGGGACCAGGGATGTGTCGCTGAAAGAGTTCGGAGTTGTCATCAACTTTCATCTCCTGTAGAGCAGCGACCCACCCATCTCTAAAGTATTTAAGGCTGCCATATTCTACTTGAAACATCATGGAAGCCAAGCCTTTCTTCCACCCCTTGTCCCAACCGGCGCTGAAAGACTTCTTCACAGCCATTTTCCTCTTTGTCTTCTCCAAGGAAAGCTTCTCGGAGAGAAGGTTATCAGCAACTTTCAATTTATTCTGAACCTCCTCTTTCTGACGACTTACTTCCCTAAGTCGACTTAACTCCTCCTCAGCAACCTTGAGTTTATCTTCAAACTCCTCAGCATTCTTGAGCTTCCCTTCAAGCTCTTTATTCTTCTTCTCCAAAGCATTCATTTTCTTCTCCAACCCCTTGGAGACTTCAACAATCTGAGCTTTCTCCTGCTCGGTGGAGGTAAGTTTCTTCTCCCAAACAGCCTTGTCAGTATCATACTTCTGACGAGAGTCTTCTAAAGACTTAATAGCTTCCTCCAGAGCTTCCTCCACACTAGATGAAGAGCTTGAAGCTTTAATAGCTTCGTCTTTCTTCAAAATTGTGTTAAAGCAGCTCACCAACTGTGGAAAGAAAACGAAAGCAAGTCAGAGACAGATATAACAAGGGAAAGATGAAAAGTTCAAAGCAACAAGACTTACAGAAGCAATATGGCGAGCAGCCGATGATGTAACCATGTCCCGAGAAAGGTTCTTTTCAACACCTTGGATCTCGGGAATGATCCAAGTCTTCACCGAGCTCATGGCAGAGCTCGGGGGAACAAAAGTAGGAACACCAGTTCCAGTAGCTGGGGGCTGAGTGATGGTTTCAGCCAAATTGACCGAGGAGATCTTCTTCAGCTTCCTCGGGGGAACAGGAGTAGTTTCGACCAAGAAGGAACTCTTGGTTGGTGATATGACAATCACCTCGCCTGGAGCAGCAGACTTGCTCGGGGCCACTGGGGGCTTCTCTACAACCTTCACAGGAACAGCCGAGGAAGGTGCATCAACTTTCTTTGTCCCTTCTAGGACGTCAATCTTACTTCTTTTTGCCTCTCCAGCAGCAAAGGTAGGTTTTTTGAAGAGAGTGAGAGGTCTTCTTTTCTTCATCCTTTCACTCAAAGGAACGTGTGGCTCAGGCGAAGAACTGGTAGAAGCTGGTACTGGCTCTGCGTCGCTTATCACCGGACGAGCAGTAAAAGAAGTGGTGTAGCTCTTGTACTGCAGTAGATATGAAGCTGACCTAATGTGCTCATCGGAAACAGACTGATGCAAACTCCAGATAAGTTTCAAATGTCTTATGTTAACGTCTGCCTCTTTTGGACACTTTCTTTTGCTATCAGCTGCAAATAAATAAACATTAAAATATCAGTGGCACATTTTATCAAACATAGAAGAAACATAATTTCAAAATAAATAAAATAAAATAAAAATAACCTATCCCATTGCCATAAGGAGGGCATCTGGGACCCTGATACACTTCATCTCCAGATAAAGGAGCATGTTGCCAATTTTTTATAACAACTCCGTGCTCAAAATAGTCCCTATTGGCATCCGGGAGATTGACCACTAAAGCCCTATTTAAAAATCTAATTTTTAAATAAAAAGTGTTATCACCCACTGCCCATCTATAACAAAACATAATTTCTGGAATTCCTATGCGAGTTCCATGAATTTGATTTAACCTATGAACCCCATTAACTATTCTCCATGTATTGGGGGCTATTCTTGCAGGAACAACGTCAAAATATTGACAAAATTCCAGACATAGAGGATTGTGCGAAAAAGAAAATCCACACTCAGCAACAAAGAGACTGGGGAACCAATGTCCCTCAGCCAAACGGAAATAGTCAGAAGGCTCATAAAGCTCTTCTAGAACAACCCAGGAGGGAATAGAAAAAGCAGAGCGAAACTTATCAAGAGATTCAACAGGGTAAACCATGATGAATAAAGGAAATGAAGAAGAAGGAAGAAGATCTTACAGAAAAAGAGTGGATCTGTTGACAACGAACGATGAAAAGGATGAACGCACAAGAGAGTAAGACAATGGAAAATTCGAAGATACAAATTTGAAAAAAGTAGAAGACGATGGGATTGTGTGTGACGTTTAAATACTCTGCCTTGGGAAAAGGAAAAAATAATGATTACAAAAAGAAACGATTACGCTACCGGCGGCTAGAAGGACAAAAAGTACGCGGAGATCGAGGCGGTTATAAAAAATTCAAAAAAGCCTGATTCTACGAATTTGGAAGGAGAAATAAATACAAAAGACTCCTAAATTTCAGGATGACTATTTAAAACTGCCATATTCCGAGAAAGAATGTTCAACACTCCTCAAAGTTCGAACTATGAAACATTGGGGGCTTCTGTTGATACCAAATTTAGTCTGCTGACATGGCTCAATTGAGTGAAGACACATGGCAATCTACGTGGCAACAACAAACACTTCCGAGGAACTCACACGCTCCAAGGAACCATACTACAACGAGGAACACTGCTTCCCCGAGGAACTCATACGCTCCGAGGAACAAGAACTCTCCGAGGAACTCTTGAGTACCGAGAAGCTTAGGCGGTCCGAGCAACTCAGGCGGTCCGAGCTGCACCTCGAACAAAGCATTAATAGCAGGATAACCAACAATTTGATTGTTCATTAAATGCTTATCATTCAGACGCATACGCTTAAGGGGCATTGAATGTATTACCCTTTCATATGTACATCATTTAATGTATTACCCTTTCACATTACAACTTCAGGGCTATAAATACATTGTACAATCCTCATTATGGAGGGACTGGAATTTCTTGATTGAACTTGTAATCGAGAATTCCCAAACAATTTGCAATAACATAACAGTGGACGTAGGCCCTTCTAATAAGGCTGAACCACTTTAAAAACTCTTTGTTTCATTTATTTTATCTGTGATTGAATAATTAGATATGATCTAATTTTTTACATCAACAATTATTCTTATACTTTGGTACATTTTTCATTGCTAAATATGAAAATTTATCCACGGAAAGCTTTTAGTATTAATACTGTTTTTTATTTATTTATTTTAAAATATTTTTGGAAAACAATTTTTATTCTTTTAAAACCGATATTTTGTTAAAAACTGTTTTTTTCACAAAAGTGCTTTTATTTTTCTAAAAATATGTTTTTTTAAAATATTTTTATTCTTTTTAAACTGATTTTTTTAAAGTTATTGCTTCTTTGTAATAAATTGTTTTTATTTTTGTTAAAAACAGTTTTGTTGTTTTAGAAGTTTTTTTAAAATTGCTTTTTGTTATAAACAATTTTTATTTTGTTGAAAAAAAGTTTTTTGTTAAAACTGTTTTATTTTGTTAAAAACTGTTTTTTTGTTTGTTAAAATGCAATTTTTTTTAGCATAAAATTTTTGTGTTAAATACTGTTTATATGTCACCAATTATCAGTTTTCGTGAAAAAAGTCTCATATTTAGTGATGGAAAATGTTACAAAGTTTAATAAATTCATAAAAATGTACTGTAATATAATTTAAATATTAATGTCTTAAAGTAAAAAATTGAAATAATAATAATAATAATAATAATAATAATAATAATAATAATAATAATAATAATAAAAATAAAAATAATATAATATTTTGTCCTAAAGTGTAAATTTTATTTTATCTATCAAGATATTATGTTTTAAAATCATATTATATTTTAAAGGAGGAGAGGGTATTTTGGTCTTTGTATATTAAATATATAGGTAGAGTGTGGGGGAAAAACTTAAGGGTGTGGGGATAGCCACACCCTCTCTCTCTCTCTCTCTCGAGAGAAGAAGATTCACCTACATCATGAACTATCACACTTAATTTTAGGCCTTAGAAATTTTTTTTTTCAAATTTTATATTTTTTTCCTAGAAATTATCCTTCCAGTCAATCCATAAGCAAAAAATTAGGTCAAAATACATTTTGTAGCTATTTTTAAAAAAATCACAAAAAACTGCTGGTGCAGACCCTTATAAATAAGGTATTTTTAGCAATTTCTTGTAGATTTTTTAAAAATAGCTACCAAATATATTTTGAACTAATTTTTTGCATATGTGTTGATTGAAAGGTTAATTTCAAGGGAAAAATATAAAATTTGAATTTTTTTAGGGCCTATAATTAGGCGTGATGCATGGGTGATGTTTAGAGTATGATATACTATAGCCTCTCTCTCTCTCTCTCTCTCTCTCTCTATATATATATATATATATATTCCTTAAATAATATAATATATAATAATATATATTTAGTATTTTTAATAATAATAATTATACTAAATATATATTATTAAATGTACAAAATTTATGAAAATATAATTTATTATTTACGAAATATAAAGAAAAAATATATATATACGAAAAAATATATATATACTAAATAGATATTATTAAATGTACAAAATCAATGAAAATATAATTTATTATTTACGAAATATAAAGAAAATATATATATATACTAAATATATATTATTAAATGTACAAAATCTATGAAAATATTATATATTATTTACGAAATATATGAATATATATTATATTATATATTGAATATACTAAATATATATTATTTACAGAATATATACATACATATATATATATATATATATATATATATATATATATATATATATATATATATATATATATATATATATATTAAAAAATATGAAATATATATATTTACATATTTATTAACAATATATATTTATATATTTATGAAATATATAGAGTTTAAAAAAAATTTGGTTTTGAGTGATTTGCCACCCAAAGGTGGCAAACAAGAACCTGTCCCCCCCTCCAAAAAAAGAATTGAATTCCACACTAGGGTGGCAAATTGTGCTTAAGGAGTGTTGTACGTAGAAAATAAATTTCAAGGCAAATTAACGCTATCAAACGACCTAAAAGCTGGAAAATAGCAGAATTTTTCAACTTTTCTGATTTTGCCTTGAAATTGAAAGGCTATCAAACGGACCCTTAAGATCCATTTGACAATTCAATTTCAGGCCATAAAAATAGAATTAAAAGATCAATTTTAATTACACAAATTAAAATTAATCTTACAATTTCAATCCAAATCTTGAATTGGATTACCAAACAGGCGTTGGACGATAATTCACTCTATTCATGTACAACAGTAGATAGTACTTTCAGACGGCACACTTTATGGGCAAGAGAATAGGAGAAAAAAGTACCAAGGGTTAAGCTCATGATGTTTGAAGTTATTTTGATATTGAATCCGTACTTCCAAAAATTGCAATTTTAACCCCGAGGTTTAGATTTTGTCAATGGTCCATTCGTCAAACTCAATTAGGAGATTTGACGGAATGGATGACTGAAATTCAATGTGAAAAGATTTACTAAACAAACCATTGAAGGATTGCCACGTGTCAAAACAATATTAATTAATTAATAAATTATCACATAAGAAATTAATACTTAAAAATATTAAACAAGTCAAAAATAAATACTAAATAACCTTATTCCCTCTTTCCCTTCTCTCCCCCACAATGTTGGTGTGTCAAATTCACTCGAGAAATTGCAATCGAAAAATAGTGGGAGCTTGATTCTTTTCCAAAGGCTATGAAGCAATCAATTATACGGTGTTAAGTTTCAGTGGTGATGGTTATGGCGGGTAGTTGCAGTTGTATCATTTTTTATTAGGTTATTGTGGTGGAGGTAACAGGTATTACATGGTGGTGGCGGTGTTAATATGTGAATGGTTGAGGTGGTGGAGAGACTATTTATCCAATATAATTAAGTTTTCAATTATAATTTTAGATTGTTTTTTGTTAATTAATTCATATCTTTACCACATGTCACTCATAAAAAGCCACCCATTCCATCAAGTCTCGTAATGGGGTTTTGATGGGGAGTCAATATTGATAAAATTTATGGTAAACATTGCAATTTTTTAAAGTAGTTCATCAATTAAAATGACCTTACACGTTAAAGTCAAATTTCTAAGTGACTCAAAATACATTGAGAAATCCTTTTTGTTATTTTCTAAAATATGCAATGATCACTTTCTAACCATGATTATGATGAGAAGTAATATTGTCTAGTAGTTTGCGAAAACGCTTTATCAATTTCCACAACTTAATGATTAACGAGTATAATGATAAGTTGGGTATCGTATTCAAAGAGATTGAATTTAAGAGGGCGTAATTAATACTAATCGTGTTCGTAAATAAAATGCTAAAAGAAATAAAATGAGATGATTTGGTTTTATTTTTTAATAATTCTAGAAAACAGACAAAAATTGATTTTTTAGAAGTTTTATGAAAATATTAACAAAGTTGAAAAGATAATTTTGTATTTATAAGAAAAACGAAGGTTGCGGATTAGTCCCCAACTTTGAATTGCAATTGTTATAAACTTAATAAGTTCTAACATTCAAGTATGAAATTTGAAGTTTCGTAAAGTGAACACTTAAATATGCAACAACAAATCATTACATAAAAGATGAAAAATTCATTAAACATCTCGTAAATAAGTCCGAAAGTACGTCGAAATATATATACAGATCTTCAACAATAACTAATGCGTGACATTAATTATGAAGTCACCGAGCATTTACTTCAACTTACTTTCTACGATTTTATTTTTAAAATATACCTTAATTTATAACAATATACAAATTCTAGGTTGGTTTATAAACTGCAATCGCTAAAACTTAACTACTCATAACTAATATGATGATAATAGCAATTGAAATGCAAATATAAAAATAATTCATACTCGTAACAATTATTGAAATAGTATTTAAGACTTACTTGAACGGATGATAATTATATAAAAGAATAAGATAGAATGAACGGTTGAAAATCTTCCTGAATCTTTGTTTCATAATCACGAAGTCTTGAATGAAGTAAATTACAAAAAACAGGATCCCAATCCATGTTTTACAATTACATAATTTTTAACGCAGTAAATTACACACAAACAAACCCGAAAATCTCAAATAACAATAAACACGGGATTGAAATTCTTCTATTATTATCTCAAAAACTGAATTATAATTAATTGGAATTACAACGATATTTCGGACTTGATTCCATCAAAATTGGAATGCCCAAAACAATGAAACCAAATGCCTATTTTATAAGTGAAAAGAATTGGCTTGGGGGCACAATTGGTAGTTCACAAAATAAGGATGGAAATATTAAATTCTAAAAGGGTTGGTTGATGTTGAGAAAAGAAGAAAAAAGTTTCCTTAATTTGTGAAAGAAAAACCCTTTTTATTAAATTATTCTATATTTTTTATTTAATTTATTCTACGTGTAAGGTGTTTACGGGCAAAGAGTTATTCAATGGCGAAATAGGGTGGGTTACAGGCAAAGAGTTGTTCAATGGGGGAATGGGATTGCCAATGGGAATGCCACGGGGTCGAATAAAAAAATTGGGTTCTTCTTGCAAAAGAAAAGACGAAAAAATAGAGAAATGAGAAAGAAATAAAAAGCGGGGGAAAGTATAACAGGGGGCATGCGCTGTGAGACTGGGCGCGCATGGCGCGACTCAATTTTTTGATTTTATTTTCCCTTTATTTTCTATTTTCTTTTTCTTTTCCTTTTTTTCTTTTCTTAAAAAATAAAGGGGTGGAGACTCGAACCTGAGTTTCCCCCTCTCTCCTTCTTTTTCTTAACTAGTGTACCAAATAACTTTTTAAAAATTATTTGGTAGAATTAATATTTAACCCTTATTTTGAAACTAAGTTTCAAAAATTATGAAAAGGCCCAACACTCTTAACTTCTACATACGACCTCGAATTTGCCCACCGCTTGAACTCACGTAACCCTGAATTAGATGATGACATTATTTCATCAATGTTTGGGTCATAAGGTTTGACTTCGGGGTTGGCTTTCTTTTGGGTCTTTGATTTTTGACTTTCTTTTGGGTCCAATATTGAACAGTCATAACTTCTTCGTTTGAAGGAGGATTAATGCATCATTTGAATCAAGTTATTCCTTGATTTGAGCCTGACAACTTTCGTCAAAAGTTCGAGTCCAAATTTGGTTATTTAAAGTTACTATTTTGCCCCTGAAAGTGTGTATGTGAATATTTCTTGCACTGATTGCGTCCAAACTTCACAGTTAGCTTCCAAAACATTGCAATTACTCAAATAAACGTTGTACAAGCGACTAAACATGATTATTTAAGGTTATACAACATATGAGTATAAAAAGTTAGTTTTAATGAGTGCGGGACTGTAATTCTGCACAAAAACCGAGCAATAAAATACAATATTGGACATTACTCACACTCCCTACCTAACCTATTGTTGGGTTCTAGCGACGTAGTAAAAAGATTCGTTCTTGTCAAATTTGCAATTTTATTTATTTATTATAAAAAAAATAGATATTCATTTTTGTGGGATGCGCAACTTCATTTAGATTATTCAACAAGCCGTTAAAACTCTAAGTTACCCTAGTGGGTAACTTTTTTCTCGTGAGAGTTTGCAGTGATGATACTCATAAACTTCAGATTTTTCTCAAAATAGTTACCCATTTTCTAATCAAAAATCTTTTTTCACAATCTTCGATATTAACGAGTCAATAACAATGACTAGCAGATTTCTCTAATAGTTTATTTACTATAATCATTATATTCATGAGATTTATATGTATTGACTGAGTATGTGGTGGGTGTCACAAAATTTACAAGTGAAATTGTATGATAGCTTTTAATGACTCGATGCTTATAGTGAAGCGCACTAGTTCAATTCTCACCGGTGATTACACTCAAAAAATGAAGACACTCTTAATTGATGTAAGTCAATCGCAACATGTAGGCATAAAGAGTAAATGTAATTGGAAACAAAGCCTTGCACACATATGTCAGCGACGAAAAAAAATGTTTATATAAAACGATAAAACATAATCTCATGAAAGGATACTATTTTCTAAATAATGTGAAATGTATTCTTTTAATGTTTGATAAACCATGTTAACCTTATGAGCATATAAGGACTTTTCTGAATAGACAATCTATGAGAGAATGATCACCTCAAAATAATTTTGTATTTGGGGGAAATGGTGAAATTTGAAGATTTACTTCTTTTTTCTTTCCTTTCTTTGGAATTCTTTGATCTTTTCGAATTCGTTTATTTATATTATTATTTTCTCACTTTTCTTTTCTTCTCTTATTTTATTCTTTTTCAATACCTATTTCACTTTGCATTTATTTTTAAATCAATTTTCAAGGCACTGGTGATGAAAATGAATTGCCTTCAATCAAAAGTGCAGTCAAAACATAATTTTTGAATTTTCTTCGTACAAAACCATATCACCATTCTTTAGTTGAAAGTCAAAACAAAACCATTAATGAGGGGAATTGGAGATGGAACCAGTGTACTAGAGGGGAAAGGGAAAGTCTCCCTTGGGGGTAATTTCTCAAAATGGGAAACCCACATTGACTCATTAATGACTCCCTTATCCTCAATAGTAAGGTCTTCCTCCATGCCATTGATTCCACTGCCAATAACATATTTCTTGCTCAGTTCAAGGGAACGACGATTGTCCCAAATATCATCACTTAATAAATAGGAATTTGAAGTGATTAATTCATTGTATTCAATCTCATGAATCCATAAATCACTATTCAAAGAGTTATAAATACACGACTTTAAGGAGTCTTCAAAATAAGAAAATTCAAAGCATTCCTGGAAAATTGTCTTTAGATATGCAACCGTATCAATTTCTTCATCAACGGAGCAACTAGGTTGCTTTAGGATACAAAACATTCACCTCAGCGATCATGTTGCCAAAAGAAAATTTCATCACCCTATTCCTGCAGTTGATATTGGAATTGATAGTGGACAATAATGGTTATCCAAAGACTATCAAGATTTGAGAACTCCCTTTTTCGATGGGTAGCGTGTCCAAGATAATGAAGTCTACTTGGTAGTAGAATGAATTTACTTGGATGATAACATCTTCCACAATCCCACGAGGTATCTTAATGTCAATCAACAAATTGTTGAGTGACTTTCGTCTCTTTAATCTTGCCCAATTTTAACTCCAAATATACAGAATATAGAAGAAGGTTAATACTAGCGCCCATGTCAAGTAGATCACAATCAATATTTCAGTCCCCAATTATGCACACAATTATGGGGCATCCGGAATCTTTCAACATTGGAATAAGGTCGTTAGTGATGATAGAGCTTGCTTGTGCTTCCATATATGCCTTCTTTCGCACATTTTTATTTTGCTTTATTGTGCATAAGTCTTGTGTATAATTCTTTAAGGAATTTATCATATTGAGGCATATGTTTAATTGCCTTAAGCAACATAATGTTCACTTGTTTAAAGAGTTCCAAAAACCCTTCATCGGCGGTTTTGTTCGCTTTTTGCTTGATCTATATGAGGAAAAGGTGCATATTTTGGATTTAGAGGGTTGGAAGCATGAGTAGAATCTTCTCCCTTAGTGGAGATATTATTGTTTACACTACACAAAAATGCCCATTTTGTAACAGATTATTTTCATCTTTTTAACGGATTTTTTCCATTACAAAATTGCAACGTTAAAAAATCGTTACAAATTAATTAAAACCGTTACAAATAACAATAAATCGTTGTATTTAATATATTTATGGGAAAAAAAGATACAAACCCCAAATGTTGAGTAGCGGGAGTTTTCCCTCCAGTCGTGGTTCCTCTGTGATCCCATTGTTGGTCTCCTCAACGACACTTTAGAATCTCATCAGAACTTTTCACCAACAACCCACAGTACAACTTAGAGTGTGTACCCCTATCTCTCTTTCTCTCATCTTCCTCTTATTCTTCTCGTAATTTTCTATTCTTGTCCAGGTAGGGTTTTTCTATGAGAAAGCATAACTCGTAGAATTCTTGTTTGGAATTTGAAGATTCAGGTATGAATTGTGGTTCTTTTATTCCATTGTAGATCTATGTCTAGGTTGGGTGTATTTACGTACATTAGTTTTCTATATGTATTCTAATGGTCAAAGCTCTGATTTTGTTTTATCATTTTTTCAGCACTTTGATATTGTAGGTTAGTCCAGCGGTCTAACCCTCTCTCTCTTTCTATCGACGCTGATATGTAGTTGAGCTCAGTTAGTGTATATTTAATTGTCTATATATATCTATCAGCCATGCTATTATTTGGTTATCTCAAATTTCCCTATTGTATTGAACTCTCCCAATTGTGTTTTGTTTTTGTTATAGAAAATTGAAAAATGAAGTTCATAGATAGGTACATGAAGATAGGTATCATGTCGGCCATGATTGGGGTTTTATGGAGTTATTCATGATCAAAACTGATTTCTGTGTGTGAACTCTCCTTTCTAAAGTTTCCTTCATGATACTCTCTCTATATGGTTGGTTGTAAATTATTTAAGTGGTTTAAAGTTATGTGAAATTATGTAATCAACTTCTTCCTATATTTATTCAAGTTTTATTTACTCAAAAAATAAATAAAAACTTTATTTTTACAACAATAGATCTTTAAGATGGGTTTATTTATATTTGGTTGGGTACAACTGATCTTATCCCTAACTTGAATATTTTACTTGTTTTTGATAAATGATGGAATATTGGAATTTGGTTAAAAGATAAATTTGTGTCCAATGAGATGGGGGTAATGTTCACCCAACCCAATTTGATATTGGGATTAGGGGTTTGTTATTGTGATATTAGGTTGGATTCGGTATGAGGAAATATGGATTAGGGGTTTGTTATTGTGAATTAAAGAGTAAAAAAGTTAAAATTTGGTATTGAGTCGGTCAATCAACTTGATGAACTATTTAGTCAATAACCTTTTATTCAATGAGTTTAAAGTCAAGAGTCTTGGCTGAAATTTCAAACCCTTTTGTCTTTAAGGTGAAAATCATGTCATAAAAGGAATAAGTTGTGTATTGTTGAACGCACCTAGCGGAGAGAACGAGGAAGATTACTAATTTTAGCATGTAAACCTGTTATCAAACATACCTAAAAAACACTCTATTATGATACAAGGTTTTTGGAATGAGCCTAAAATTGAACTAACTTTATCCATGATAATGACTCCTATTTTTTTTTCATAGAAAACCAAATGTCTCTATTTCACATATTATTTTAGATAATTAAAGCATGTTTCTTAGCATGTGAATATCATATCCTCCTTAAACTACGCAAGTTCCTCAGATATTCCCCGCTTTATAGAGTCTCTTCTTTCAAACAAGAAGTCAGTCTCAAGTCTCAACTATCCATATTTACTTTTCTAATAAGAAAAGAAACCTCACCAACCAAACCCACATTTGCTTCTTCTAAGAGATTACTCTGTTTTCTCACTCTTTTTTTACACAAGAGTTATATATATTTTTCAGGTTTATGGAGAAGAAACCCATTCAAAGTACTGACAGTGGGCCCCTCTAGTGGCAGTCTAATTCCCACGCCCGAAAAATAACTCCCTTATTTAGGGTCAGGCTTTCGAACCATCCCTTTGTTTCTCTTCACCCCGCAAAAGCAATGGGGGTGAAATTGTAAAATCAGAACCTTGTGGGGGATAGAATTGGGAAAAGGTGAGGTGTTATAGGGACTACTTCAATGGTGAAAAATGACCAATGTAGTTGGACATCATTGACTTGGTGATTGAGAATTTGAAGCCCTTTCGCATGAGGTGAGATAGCAGAAGCGCAATATTTTTGCGTTGTCGAGGCCGTAATGAGCACGACCCTGCCACGCTAGGCCTGCCATTTGTACCACCTTCTTTAAATTGTACCTCTCCCCACTAAAAGCCTCACATATGGGAACTTTTAAGTTGATCCATATATTAAAATAAGAAGGCTTTTGGATTTTTTTGTATCGACACTCTGATTCCAACATCACTCGATAATCCCAATTTGACCATGTGACCACAACAAAGTTATTGTTCTTAATACCCTTCTTTTCAAGCCATTTGTCATGCCTAAGAAGCGATTCTATTAAAATAACACCTCTGTCCACCTGAAGTTGTTGGATGCCGGTCAAATCCTTACAGAAACCACTCAAAAGTTGATTGCACGTAGGACGCACATACGTTTGAAAACAAGCTTCCAGTTGACCAGTCATATAACTCGCTATTACATATGGAAATTCGATTATCTCTTGAGGGTGAGGATTTTTCAATATGTCACATGTAGTCAATGACCACCAAATAATGAAACTACTGAAATTGGGACTCATGAGCGTGACAGTGATTGAACATATTGAATGGAGCATATTAGAATCAATTATCCACTGAAAATGGGTACATTTATCTATCAAACACGTCCAATTGGCACATATATATACCTTATTATAATCATGAGGGAAGGTTGACCATGAGCCAAAGTCATGTTATTATGGGGAATTTTTGTAGAACTCGTTTGAAGATTCATGTGACTCGATGCTTGAGGAACGGTCCGGTTCCACAATATCCCCACGCGGATGATCATAAATTTCGTCTTTGAGCCCTAGAAAACCTTCATCTGGGATTTCCATTACGTTGCAAAGTGCAAGGGTATCCCTTGCTTTGGAGGGCCATTACTGACACCTCAGAGCTCCTTTGCATTGTTTCTTTATATTATAGGGAAATCATGATCTCGTAGTATGTGGTTAAGATCCACCAGCAAGTACATCGGATCTCCCTACAAAATTTCCCACTTGTTCTTGATCTGATGAAGAGGTATAATGACTCCTATTCCTTTCATAAAAAATAAAAGATTAAATTCCAAAGATAACACATAGCCAGTAGCGTACTGTGAAGATGCTGAAGTGAGATGATGAACCATTCATATGTCATATATAAATTTTAGTTTATTTGTATGAATGACCATTTTCACTATATCTGCTACCACAATAGCTATTTTGTTGGACAGAGAGGAAAGAAAGCATGCTAGAATCTCATGCGACGCCTCTTATTCTTCGAAAGCTCATCTTTTACTTGTCTTGATTTTTTTTCTTTTTATTTCCCTCTTAAAATAACACAGTTTTAAGAACTCTGGTGGTTATAAAAACTTCTATTTTAACTCGCAAAACGCGCAATTTAAGCCAATCGTGTGATGTGTCATGGTTTGTGTGTGTGCAAAGTAGGGTCCCCGCAAAGATGAGGGGATGCCATGGGGAAACAAGCCCAAGATGTGAAATTTTGCGCAATATTGCAAAAATTGCTATGCAATTTCAAACACTGGTCAATAGGCCCCTTCTACTAAACTAAATTACTGTGGATGATGAACTAAATTGGAGTAAACGCTGGAAACAGTATTAGAAAATTTCATAAAGGCGTCGACTTTTTTTGTTGTGCGCGCTAAAAAAGATTGGAACAAATTTTTAAACTTGCTTATGGATTGTATATTTTTTCTTTAACTTTCTAATATAATTCATCACTTGCGGAACATAAAACCAACCATGATCTCAAACATTAGTTTTTCTTTAATATTGTCTGAGGTTTTGTACAAGTGTCCTTATGCTGTAGTGATGTGCTGCATATGCACAGGTACCCCCTTGGGGTGCTGCCGTCTAGGAGAGAGAATAGATTTATTTCCTTTTGTTATTATATCTTAGTCTATCTTTAGGTATTAGTTTTTTCTTTTAACTTCGTAGTTATAGTCCATGGTTATCTAGGATTATCTATTAGTTATTTGTTAAATTTAGGCCTCTAGTTAATTATTACTATATATAAACCCACAGGGCCACAGCCACCCCCGCTTTGGTACGTAGTACGTAGATATAATCGATACGCGGTACGGTGGGGGTAGGCTTAGTTTGTCCGTTACTTCAGATTACAGAATGCTTTAATATGCTTATTGAGACTAGGTTAGAACTATAAGTATATTATAATGAATATATGTATTCAACTAATTTAGAATGCTTCATTAAAACTGTGTCCTGTGTATTATTATGTAATATATTAACCATTCTTCTAAACTTTGCTAGGAAGCCTATTTTTTCTTCATTTATTTCACCCACTAAATCAAAGTTTCATTATTAATTATAATAGCTAAAAAAGATATTGTTAATATTGGTTACACCACTTTTAAAGACCCGAATTACGGACCAACCACTTTTCGAGTTGGTGATCCCAGATCGCAGTACGTAGGGGTATGCAGAGAATCCGGTAACTATCGGCCACCCATTGTGATCAGTCAATTTTAATGGGAGTTTAGTTTTAAGGTGTTATTACATCACATAGAGTAAGGGTTGGTGGGTGTATACTTTATCATATTCGTCGCTAGCTTGATTAAGCTTGAGTGTCTTTTTATATATATACAATCAATATAAGTAGAATAAAAGGTAATTCTTGTTAATTGCTAAGAATCACGGATACAAATACAGATATGACACGCTACAGATATACCATATCGGTTCTTTTTGATAAAAAGAATAGGTATACACTGAGATAAGTTGAAACATACAGATCATCAGATAATAATTAATGAACGAGTGAGTGAAAATAACAAACAAAATAAAATAACCATATAATTTTTAACTTACGAATCATGGTAATCACATTATTCATGTTAAATAAGCGTACCAAAGAATGTGTGTATGAATGTGTGCATATAACCATTTATTTGTGTATATATGAGTGCACTCATAAATACGATGACTTCTTTCTTTCCCTCCCTCGTTCCAACTACCATATTATCTTCTTTAACTGGTACTTATAAGGTGATATAATTTTTAGTTAGATTTCATTTAATATTTTACTTCTTTGTCATGCTAAAGAAAAAGCCGTCTTTCAATATCAATTGTTTATTGTTCACATGTGGGTGAGTAACCAAGAACTGTTGGTCGTTAAGAATTTACTATCTGAATTATAGATATTTCAAATTATCAGTGGGCATGTATACAAGAGTATTCATGAAGTATCAGTATCTAATACATATACGATACAAATACATCACCCTCGTAAAGTATCTATGCTTCTTAGGTTACTTGTTTTTGGAGTACTCCTTAGGCTAGATATTGATGCATAGATCCTTTTCTATATATTTCGAGGAAGAGAATTGATATAAGACCTATTTAAAGTTGACATTGGAATGCTAATGATTCATCACAAAAATTCTGTATTAATATGTCGCTGTGCTATTAAGTTTTTTTTAGTTAAGTTCATGGAACATTTGATTCCATACATATTCATTCCTGATTGTTTTGAAAATATATAAATTAGATGTTAGCAGAATAATCTGAAAAACAGGGTTTTCTCTTACCCTTATAGTTTTAAAAACGATTCTCGTTTAATTTATTATTCTCTCTTATTTGATTTTGGCAGTTTTTAATTAGGTTGTTATGCCCGTGAATCTGATTTTTAAATACTTGAAGTATCTGCAGCAATTTAAATTCGTGGTTATTTGCTTGAGCAGGTAAAATTCTCTCTTGAAGCTACAAAGTTGGCTCAGAGTAACCCCTGACGTGGAATTTTTAATTCTTCATCTGGTGAGTTCCATCAACTTGGAGGTGTAATTTCTTGTGGCTTGAACTAGGGATCTACTGTCTATGAAATGCACAACAAAGACAACTGACAAATACTTTATTCTCTTTCTTGTCAGTGTACTCAAGGCAAGCTAAATACTTGGCGGAGGATGGCTTTTTCCACCCTTCTATCATGTATGTGAGCTACTACTCATTTGAGCATTGCTTTGTTGTCTACTCGGTTCGTACCATATACTTAGACATATATGTCTTTGTTTTGAGAATTAAACTTCATCCGTTAAAGTGAGTTTTGACCTATGAAGCACGAAATCGACGCGTGATATGGGATACGACACGACTCTGGATATGCCGTACATATTTTTTTGAAAATGTAGGACACGACACGACAGGACACGACACGATAGGATACATATAATATATATATTTTAAATATATATTGTGGGTACCTCGGTTTGTTATTCTGGACCAAGACGAGTAGCCCAATAAGAACGACCCAAAGTCTGGGAGTCGTGCATCATAATCAATTTGGTTACGACCCAGTCTGGTTCCTAAAATCTCACGTGTAGATACTCTATGGATTATGGACTGACGTGGGGGAGTCCAACACCCCCACTTCCCGAAAACAAACATGTATATAACAAACCCTAAGCTTGGGGTAAAAGACATGTATTATTCTTCCTATAAAAAACTCCCCGGAGTATAGAGAAGTAATATTGAGAACACCACCGTGGACGTAGGCATTCTCGCTGAACCACGTAAATAGTGTGTCGTGTGATTGACGTTCTTTACATTATTTATTTGCTTTAGTGATTGCCTTTTGTTATTCATTTGTGTTGAACTTAATTGTCACCACAATTGGCGCCGTCTGTGGGAATCGTTTGTCTTCCATTAAGAAAGCCCTCACCAGTAAAGAATTTGGAATGTCTAGTCACGGTAGAAATGCCCTTCAAGCAGGGGATATCCAAGAGCAGCCTGCCCCTCGCAGGATCAGGTCTGAGGTTCGATGTTCAGATCAAAGGGCTCGCCCAGAAAGGCAAGCCTCAGAGGAAAGTCAGGGACCTTCTAGGTCCACACAAATATCCAGGTTGATCGATGCCTATGAGGCAAGGCTCCAGGAGCAAAGAGAGGCCGCTAGCAAGCAAAAAGCTGAGAATGCTTGCCTTAAAAGGAGATTAAAAAGGATGGAAAAAGATCTCCATCGTAGCACCAGGTGACGTCAATATCGCACTCCTAGCCCTCAGGCGAGCAAGTCTCGCAGCTGAGGAAGGAGCTCTAGACGCGGATCCCAAAGGATCGAGGAGCACTCGTCAGGTGATGACTTGCTCTAGCAACAACGACCAGCTCGCCGTTGCAGGAGCCTGACTCGAGGAAATGATGACATACAAAATTTGGTCAGAAGAGAAATGGACCTGCACCCAGCACATCGGGGTGCCAGAACGACTAGAGAGCTGGCCCAGCGAGCTCTCAGGACCCAAATGAAATCCCATTTCTTAAGGGAGATAAAAGAAGCAGAAGCCCCGAAGAAGTTCGCGATTCCAAGATTCAAGATCTATGACGGGAAGACTGACCCTATCGATCAAGTTAGGCAGTACAGGCAGGCCATGACTCTCTAGAACTACAAGGATGCACTAATATGCTGGATATTTCCCTCGAGTTTGCACGATGTGGCCGAGAAGTGGTTTGAGAGGCTCCCTCACAGATCCATCAGGAGCTTTGAGTCCATGGCAGAGCTCTTCACGGCTCGCTTCATCACCAGCAACTCCCATATAAAGAGGATGGATGCCTTGCTAACAATGAAGAAGACGCCCCAAGAGAGCCTTCGAGACTACACAAAAAGGTATTGGGAGCTGTTCAACGAGGTCGAGGACTGGTCGGAGCAGATAGCAGTGGCATCTTTTAAGATTGGCCTGTCCAACTCTTGTCTCTTGCACCAATCCCTCACTAAGAAGGAGGCCACAACCATTGATGACCTGATGGCTCGCATCGAAATGTATGCCAAGGTTGAAGATGTGATCCGCCTCAGTGCAGGGGAAAATAGTCGAGCTAAGATCACTGCCCAGGGCAACGACAAGGCTGAAAACCAGAATAAAGGGGGCAAGGGTGGCTCCAAGAATGGAAACAAGAGCGATGCTTCGAAAGCATTTCAGGAAGTAAACACTGTCTTCAATGAACCAATCTATAAAATCCTAGCGAAGATCAAGGACGAGTTACTTATAAGTGGCCCAGAAGGATGGGAGGATATCCCTTAAAAAGAAACAACGCACAGAGATGCGCTTTTCACAAGGAGAGAGGGCATAATACTGAGAATTGCAAGGCTTTTAAGTCTCACCTAGAAGACCGGGCACCTAAACGAGTTTGTGGAGAAGAAGGCAGAGAAGGTTGCGGCCAACGAAGATAAAAGGCCCAACAACGTACTCGAGTATGATGCTAGCCATGAATTTACAGTGATTCATGGAGCATTTGATCTAAAGCAGATTCAAAGGAATTTAACCCGAATGGAAGTAAAAAAGCTTATAGTGGTAATGCAAGCTTTTCAGATCGATCCCGCGAAGACATAGTCAGGAAAGCGTCGGTGAGCAGATGATGTCGACTACATCAAACACATCGTGTTCACGGATGAAGATCTAGTGGGAGTAAGAATCCCACATCATGACGCCTTGATCATTACCCTCAGGATAGCCAACTATGACATCGATAAGTTGCTCGTCGACCAAGGAAGCTCATCTGATGTAATGTATCTCGACCTGTTCAGGAAAATGAAGTTGAGCATTGCCGACTTGAAGGAAGCCACTATCCCTATAATTGTCTTTGCTGGTAAAGTAACTATCCCATTGGGAAAGATCGTACTGCCAGTGAGGGCAGGAAGTGTCTACAAGATGATCGAGTTTTTGGTAGTCGACATTGACTTACCATACCAAGCTATCCTCGACAGAGGATGGCTGCATATGATGAAGGCAGTCCCCTCAACCTACCATCAGAAACTTAAGTACGTGACTGAGCGAGGACTGATAGAGATCCACGGAGATCAAGAGATGGCAATAAGATTCTTCATAGCAGCCATCCGCCCAAAACTAGAGAAGAAGGTTGAGAAGGCTAACGAGAAGCTTGAGGAATAAGAAGGTTTGATACCTTAAAAATAGCAGCTAAAGTATGGAAGACCCTGAGTGGAGGAAACCAGGATCCTCCCCACTGGGCGGGTTCTTAAAAACCTGGAAGAGATTACAACCGGTGGGACTGAGAAAAACAGGATGTACTTGATTGGAGCTTCCCTCACAGATCGAGAGAAGAAAGAATTAATGGTACTATTGAGAAGTAATCTAGACATTTTCGCGTGGTAACTGTACGAGCTTCCTGGAATTGACCCAAGTATGGTTTGTCATCGGTTGCACGTCGACCCCACTTTCATGCCCATCACGCAGAAGGCACGACGAACTATCCCTGAGAAGGCCAAGGCTGTAGAAAAGGAAGTAGAGAAGCTGCTGGATGCAGGATCCATATGAGAAGTTCAATTCCCTAAATGGCTGTCAAACCCAGTAGTAGTTCCAAAGAACAATGGAAAATGGAGAGTTTGTATTGACTTCACTAACCTTAATAGGGAATGCCCTAAGGACAGTTTCCCCTCCCAAAGATCGACTAGTTGGTGGACGCTACAGCAGCTCTTAAGAGGATGATTTTCTTGGACACATACTCAGGGTATCACCAGATTCCTTTGTATGCACCAAACCAAGATAAGACAACATTCATCACAACCGTCGGGTTATATTGTTACAAAGTTATGCCCTTTGGGCTTAAAAATGCAAGAGCAACCTACCAGCGACTGGTCACCAAGATGTTTAAGGAACAAATGGGAAATACCATGGAAGTCTACATTAACGATATGCTCGTCAAGAGCAGGCACAAAGAAGACCACCTCTCAGACCTATCAAGTTCCTTCGAAATCCTTAGGAAATATCGTATGAAACTTAACGCGAGCAAATATTCCTTCGGTGTCCAATCAGGAAAATTTCTCGAGTACTTAGTTAGCGAGAGAGGCATTGAAGCCAACCCAGACTAGATCGATGCAATCAACAAGGTAAAACCTCCTCGCATAATAAGAGACGTACAGAAGCTCACAAGCATGCTCGCCGCCTTGAATAGGTTCATCTCGAAGTCCTTCAAAAAGTGTCAGCCATTTTTCTAGCTATTAAAAATAAGCAAAACGGTAGCGTGGAGCCAAGATTGCTCGAGAGAATTAGAAGAGCTCAAATCTTATCTCAGCACACCACCCTTGCTCATAATACCTCAAGAGAATGATTCCCTGTACTTATACCTTACCGTCTCCAGCCACGCCGTCAGTTCTGCACTGGTATGCAAAAAAATAGGAATCCATCACCCAGTCTACTATGCGAGCAAGACCCTATTGGGCGCCGAGCCGTGGTAACTACCACTGGAGAAGCACACATTTACACTAGTGGTAGCATTGAGTAAACGGAAGCACTACTTTAAAGCTCACACTATCATCGTCCTTACATCACACCCCCTTAAAGAAGTACTGCGAAAAGCGAATCTGTCCGACAGACTGTTGAAATGGTCAATCGAGCTCGAACGATTTGACATCCAATTCCAACCAAGGAATGCGATCAAGGGGCAGGTCCTCGCTGACTTCATCACGGAGTTTATAGGCGAATAGCCTTGCGACCAACCTCAGTCCATGAACCAGAGGGAAGATCACTCAACAGGAGGTGTCTGGCGACTGTTTATTGATGGAGCCTCCAACTCAAAGGGGGCAGGAGTAGGCATTGTGCTCGTTACCCCAGAAGATACAATTCTCAAGAAGGGGATCAGACTTGGATTTAAAGCCTCCAATAATGAGGCAGAATACGAGGCTTTGATAGCAGGCCTGCAGAAGGTACATGCATTGGCCCAAAACAACTACAGGTGTTTGGTGACTCACAATTGATCTCCAATCAGATAAGTGGGGACTTCAACGCGAGGGATGAAAGAATGGCAGCCTATCTCGCCTTAGCAAAAAAGTTAATGTCCAACTTTGAGGAAGTCAGTGTCTAACAGTTTCCCAGAGGACAAAACAGTCATGCCGATGCTCTAGCAGCCTTGAGTTTAACAATCAACTCCGACTTAAAGAGAACAATCCCTATAGACTTCCTTGCCCAACCGAGCATCAACGAGAGCGAAGAGCTGCCAGACATGGGATATATTCTCCAAATTGAATCAGCACCCAGTTGTATGGACCCCCTGAGGGACTATTTAAAGGATGGTGCACTACCAGACGATAAGAAGGCCGCTCATCAGATAAGAGTCAAAGCCGCCCGCTTTCACTTATCTCCTGAGGGCAAGCTGTATAAGAGATCATTCATCGGCCCTTACCTCTATTGTGTTCACCCAAAGGACATCGAGCAAGTTCTACGCGAGCTTCACAAAGGAATATGTGGGAGCCATATTTGAAGGAAATCTCTAGCTTTCCGAGCAATGAAGGAAGGCTACTAGTGGCCATACATTCAGAGAGATTCTGGAGTATATGGTCGCAAGTGCAAGAAATGCTAACTCGATGCTCCTATGGTTCACCAACCTTCCAGCAACCTAAGATCACTTACTAGCCCCTGGCCCTTCGCCCAATGGGGAATGGACATCATAGGCCCTCTTCCTATCGCTGTCGGCAATCGCAAGTATCTGTTGGTCACGACCGACTACTTCACCAAATGGATTGAGGCAGAACTGCTAGAAAACATCAGAGACGCAGATATGATGAGATTCGTATGGAAGAACATAATTACCACACCATTGATAACCAAGTTAAACCAATCTCTCTCCTCAAAACCAACACCAAACAAAAACCCTCCGGCGACGACCACAATCCTGCCCGGCGCTACCCACTGGCGGAACTCGACCCCTAACCGGAGTAGCCTCCGGCGCTACCTCCGGCGGGCTGTCAACCCCACTACCCTCACTCCGCCGACCGCCTTCTCCAGCAACTCCGACGAATCTAATCCGCCGACCACCTATGCCCCTCCGCCGGTGAGCCACCATCCCAACCTTGACCGATCCATACCCATTTCAACAAGTCCAAAACCATCTACTACCCAAACCTATTTCCCCTCTTATCCAAAAGCCACGACCTGCCATTCCAAAAGCCAAAATGCAAACCAAAACAAAACTAATACCCACAAGTGACAAAACCCCACTTAACCCTCTTTTACCCAAATACCCCCAACTACCTAACTTTAAGTCATTTCCAAAAATACCCATAAATCATATCAGTTTTTTATCCCCCAATTCCCTCACCCATATACCTTCCTTACCTCACACATTTTCCATGCACATGTGCACTTCCATTACCCAATTTATCCCCATGTGCACACTCCCCATGCTCTTGCATCTTAATTCTTCCAACTATAGCCCCATGCTCCATGTGCCTACTATAAATGAAGATGAAGACCCCATTTGAGAAAGAAGAGCTTTTAGATAGGAAAATTCTAGAGAGAGAATTGTAGAGAAAAATACCATTTGTAAATAGTTTTATTTTATTCCTTTTATTTTTGTTGGATATTTGTGAGATTAAATATTGTAAGAGAGTTAATTGAGTGAATATTTTAATTTCAAATCATTTGGATGCTCAATTAAGTGGTGTATGCTTCAATTTGGAAGAGTAGAGTTCAACTTTCTCAAAGAGATTTGGTTTGCTTGTTTTATTCTCTTCTCTTTTATTTTAGTAGCCTTGATTATTAATTTTTCATGTTTCATATCATGTTAGGCTAAAACCCCTTTCAAGGGGTGGGGTAAAACCCTTATTTGACGTTATTTTATTTTAATTAGTTTAATTACTTGAAAAGTCCCTTTGAATGTTAATTTTGATCCCTCACCCTTAAATTTACGCCTCGAGAGAGGGTAAATGATTTTCGAGAGAAAATCAAAATTCTAGTTATAATGCCCATTTTAGTTTCGAACTAGAGATAGGGGTTTCTTAAGTGGGGTATTATAACTTGAATTTCAACTCTAAATTTATTTTATAAGATTTACATAAATTTTAATTGATCGATCCTAGCGGGTGATTAATTAAAAGGAGGGTAGATCTATTTTTCTAGAGTTGTGGGGTGTTAAACTTAATTTTCTAAAAGGTTACTATTATAATTACACTTGCAACGGGAGTTGGTTTGTAATTTTGATATTAATTTGGGAGAATTCAAATAATTAAATTAATTGATTAGAATAACTAAAATTTTTGGTGTAATCCCATTCCTTGATTGTTCTCACAATTATTTACCTCACTTTATCTCTTCTTTTAGTGTTAGACTTTATTTTCCATTTTAGTCATTTTCTAGTTAGTTTTTATCATATCACATTTAGTTTAGTTTCGTCTTATTTCACCTCACCTCACCCAATTGTTTTAATATTTGAAAAAGCTAAAAAAATTAGAAAAGTGAAAAAGCACAAAAAGAAAATAAAAAGTGAATTATAATTGAATTTGTCTCTAGCTTACTCCCTAGGAAGTGGATTGATACCCTTACTTACCTCTACACTTTAGATTGTTTTATTTTGTAGATAATTGAGGTTTTGATTAGAAGGAGCTTGTACAACAACGATAAATACACCGAAAAGTTCTTTCTATCAACCCGCTTAAGAATCTCCAGAACCATCATCACTGACAACAGAACGCAGTTCGAGAGCGGCCCCTTCTACAGTTTTTACAACGACCATGGGATCATGCACCATTTTAGCTCGGTAGCCTACCCCTAGAGCAACGGCCAAGATGAAGCTTCCAACAAAATAGTGATCGATGGATTGAAGAAATGACTAGAGCGAGCTAAAGGCGCATGGGTGAGCGAGCTGCCACATATCCTGTGGGCCTACTGCACTACCCCACGGTGAGCAACTGGTGAAACCCCATTCACACAAACATATGGAATGGAAGAGATCATCCCTTTAGAGGCTAGCCTCCTAACCATGAAGTCCACCCTGGTCAACCAGGGCTAGAATGATGCAACATTACTCACTGAACTTGACCTAGCCGACGGACACAGAGAGCTAGCCCTAGTAAGACTAGCTAGCTATCATCAATAGCTCGCAAGGCACGATAACAAGAAGGTCAATCCAAGGGCATTCCAGGTTGGAGACTACGTCCTAAGGAAAGTTCTTGGCAGCGCAGTAAAACCATCTGATGGCAAGCTAGGACCAAACTGGGAGGGACCATTCAAGGTGACAAGAGACGACCTACAAGGAGTCTATCACTTAGAAACGCTGGAGGGCAGAGAGATACCCCGGGCTTGGCAACTCATTTGTTATTATTTTTAATAAGATATTGTTTGACAGTGGCATTCTATGAAGTGTTAATTTTATTTTGTGAACTTTATAACTTGCACACCTTTTCCAAGTGACATGCACATTGCTCGATATATAAAAGCAGGGAGTCACCCTCCTCAGGTTTTGATTATGAAATACGAGCAACCTCTTTGCATCGCCCCTGGAAATATATGAAGCCCTACAGGGGACCCTTAGGCAGTTCGGACAAATCGAATTGGTCACCAAATAATGTTTGGCTCAAAAAACCTGATCGGATAGAACATCCAACACCAGGTGTGTCATCGCCATTGCCACAATTAGGCCTAAGGGAGTGTGACGACACGACCTAAAAGGTAAAGTGGAGCAGAATGGTATCTCATAAGCATACTGGACTGGGAGGATACTCACACGACAAAATAAACCCACATCGAATCTAGTCGGCTACGAAGAAGCCCAAGATAATTAAACAAAAAATTAATGAAGTAAAAAATACACAACACATATTTAGTCGGCAAAACGCCAAAAACATAAATATTTTATTACTTCATTATATTTATAAAAAGTTACATTGAAGCAAGAAAATCTTAATGAGGATTAGGCCTCTGAGTGAGATAATCAGCCACTTGGGATCTTTGGCCGTCGTCTGGATGAGGGGCTAATTATTCCTCAACTTCATTCACATCTGGGTCTAATAGCTGGCTGGGGATAACATCTATAGGGACCCACTGGTAATCCCTCTTGAAAGGATTAAGCCTCAGAGTTGAAGGAGAGATCTCGTGACGATACCAGAGTACTGAGTTCGTGGGGACCTGCAACTCCCTGAGGGCGCTTAACCATCCCCTAATAAAGGATAGCTCTTCAAACTCTGCCAACCTCATTGGAGCATCTGTCCAACCCTGTCATAACCATCAACCCACACTCGCCGAGGTCCTTTATTAAACAGATGCCTCAATCGCGTGACATCTTTTTGAAGCCCAACAACAATCACGTATGCTTGACAAACATCTTCTCGAAGCTCATCCATCTCCCTAGATGGACCCCCTGCATCCGTACCAGCTCATGGACCGGCCGATGAAGTGGAACCTCACAAAACTTGAGGGGTGGCGCTCGGCCCCGTGCCAGCTCGCGGACAAGCTGATGAAGAGGAACCTCGCAAAACTCGAGGTGGGACGCTTGGTGCATGCTACCTGAGTCGCGACACCTCCCTCCTCAGAGTCTCATTCTTATGTTGAAGAACTTCTCCGACTTGATTGATTTCGAAGGCATCCAGAAGTTGAGCTCTCAGAGTGTTCACTTTTTCTTGGGCAGAGGCACCAACTTCTTCCATCTCCTGAAGACTATCCTTCAGTTTGGCGATGAGCTCAGACTGGTCTTTGAAGCTCTTATTCCTTGACCTAAGAGACTTATAAATCCTTACAAAGGCTTGGCGAACTTGAGTGCTCGCATTAGGACCAAGGATCCTTCCCAATTGAGAGGTAGAAGGTATATATTCATCCACATCAATCAACTACAAGCCACAAAAAGAATTAAAGAACAGAGGAATCAACAGGCAGAAAGGGAAATGATTTAATTTATTAAAATAGAAGTTTCCAAGCACATCGATAATCCAAAGAATAGTACAAAGCAAAAATACAAAAAAAAGTCTTCAGAACAGGCTAGCTGGCAACCTCAGTTGGCTCTGAGGTCATTGGTCACTTTCTCTTGTCTGCCGTAGCAGGAACACCTCCCTCAGAAGGGGCAGTAGCTGGAACGATTTGAGAAGCAGGAACACCTCCCTCAGAAGGGGTGTTAGCAGAAACAGTTTGAGAAATAGGGACACCACCGTCAATGGCCGGGGCAGGTGCCTCATCCACAGTAGGCTTCGGGCCTGGATCATGCTCATCAAATAGTGGAGAGTCAATATCCACTCTAGCAGCTAGAGGAGCCTTGTTCCATCCCTTCTTGAAGTTTAGTCGACTGATGTAGCCTATCTGAACCCTAGCATCCTTGTACGCAGTAGCCCACTCGATATTATACAAGCTCTCCTCCACATTCTTCACCTTCTCTACCAGCACCCTGTTCTCCTCCACCACAACTAAGTTGCTCGTGCAGACCAAGTCATAAGACTTCCACAGTTTGCTGAGCTCTTTGACCGCCACCTCGTTTACCCGATTGGCTTCAGTGAGGGTGAGATTAGAAGACCGTTGAGCATCATTGGCAGTCTTCAAACTGGCCTCCAGCTTGACACCCTTCCCCTTTAGCTCAGCATTCTGCTTCTCTAGATCAGCATTCCTCTTAACTAGCTCATCGCGAGTGCGATAGAGGATGGCAAAGTCAGTCACGAACTGCAAAAAAGAGAAAATATTAGGAAAGAGAAGCATTAAATAGAATATTGCAAGCATAGAAGAGCGAATACTGACTTACCAAGGCTAACCTCTGACTCGTGTGCAGAGATAACTGGTTGGTCCCCATTGCCTTCTGACGATTAATATGCAAAATTGCTCTCTCGAGCAACGCGGGAGCCAACTAATAAGAGATGGCGATATAGGCTCCCTCAGGCAAGGCAGACACAGGCACCAATGCTTGACTTGCCTTCATCCTCATCTCCTCTATCCTTCACTTCTCTACCTTCTCCTTGCTCTCTTTCTTAGCTATTCTCCTCTCCTCCACTTTCTTTCTCTCATCCGCCTTCTTCTCCTCCTCCTTCTTTCTCTTTCTCTCTCTCTCAACTGCTCTTCTTCCCTCCTCTTCTTTTCTTGCTCGCTGACAGCAAGCCAAGAACTAGTGAAAACTTCCCCACTGCCAGACTTCTACTTCTTTGACCGCCGAAAAAGAATCACATCATCATCATCATCATCATCCCGAATCAGATTCTTCCTAGGAGGAGCCATATCCTCTTCGTTGGAACTGCTCGATTCACTTGAAGACTCTCGAGCTTCTGAAACTTCTTCTGAGCTGGAAGAACCTTCACCACTAGTGTTCTCTTCACTATAACCACCTTCAGTACCTCCCCCATTATCACCTTAGCTACCCTCACCAGAGCTGCTCTCTTCCTCGTCTAATTGGATGGGATCTGCAGTAATTTATTCAGAGATGTCTAGCTCGAGGATGCTATTTATAGGTCACACAATAAATCTAGACCCAACGTTCTTGTACTCCAAGAGGAAAGCTGCTGATCGAGGACGTTCACCATCAGCCAAGCGATCCCTGATATTCCAGGCCTTGACCAACCTAGCAGCTCGAGCCTCGCTGATAGAAGGTTCCAAGTTCTTTATCTTCGCTGAAAGGAAAGAAAGAAGAATATCAGAGAAATCATACATTAACAAGAAGATCGAAGAGCAGAGCAAACATTAAGCCTACCTATGTACTCCTCCCCATAAAAGGGGACCATGAACCTATCAGACCTCGACCCCTCAGTATGGGGAGGAAATTGCCAATTTCTAGTAAGAAAACCCTCTTACCAGTAATCCTTGTGGGAATCAGGTAGATTTACTACCAATACCTATCAGGACTCCTGGCCTTAAGGTAAAGAAGACCAAAACTTGTTCGCGAGAAAGAATAACAAAAGCATATCTCAGCAAGCCCTAGATTGGTGCCATAGAGCTGATTTACTCTATGGAGACCATTAAATATCTTCCAGACATTTGGCGAACACTGTGCAGGGACAATATTGAAATAACCAAAGAAGTTGGAGGGAAAGTAAAACACCCTTGGGACAGTAAGAGGACGTGAATCCAATGTGCGTCCTCTATTTCTCTAACATTTTTAGGGAGAGGGGCACACTTAATGTCTACCCACTCTGAGATGTTATAAAACTTCTTAAATTCAGATACTGATCTATTGCCTATCTTCGCCATTTACAAACCTTAATTATAAGTGCGAGAAAATTTTAACAGAAAAAGCAAAGAGAAAGAGCAAGAGGAGCTTACGAAGGAAGAACTTAGCTTGGGACGATGCAAAGTCATAAGAAAAGACGATGAAGAAGATTGAATTTGGAGGACGAAGACCTGGGAATGAAAAGTGCAACAGCGGGAGCTTGGAGAAGATTAGAAAGTATGAATAAACTTAAAACGACAACAAGGAAACACTGCTCCAAAGTATTTTTAAACATTTTCAATCATAGCGCACGAGAAACGAAGCGGGCTGCCACCTAAATCAGTTCAGAAGAAGCGTTTCAATCTTGGAAATTGTTGCACAATTTATTAAAACACCATTATGACAAATCATTTAAAATTATTGAGACCAAATTATGGCCCAACCACTTTAGGGGTAATTGTGGGTACCTCGATTTGTTATTCTGTCCCAAGACGAGTAGCCCAATAAGAATGACCCAAAGTGTGGGAGTCGTGCATCATAATCAATTCGGTTACGACCCAGTCTAGTTCGTAAAATCTCGCGTGCATATACTCTAGGGATTATGGACTGACGTGGGGGAGTCCAACACCCCCACTCCCCCAAAACAAACATGTATATAACAAACCCTAAGCCTGGGGAAAAAGGCATGTATAATTCTTCCTGTAAAACACTCCCAGGAGTATAGAGAAGTAATATTGAGAACACCACCGTGGACGTAGGCATTCTTGCTGAACCACGTAAATATTGTGTCGTGTGATTGACGTTCTTTACATTCTTTATTTGCTTTGGTGATTGCCTTTTCTTATTCATTTGTGTTTTACTTAATTGTCACACACACACACACATACACACACACACACACACACACACACATATATATATATATACTAATGAAATAAAATAAAAATTGTTTAGTGGAATACGTAAAATAAAGCTCATCTCTTAGTGTTATTACATTATTGAAGGAGCAGAGCCGAGTATCACGACTTTATTTTCAAGAGGTAATTCAGAGTACACTTTGAACAAGCCTTATACTTCACAACAACGGACACACAAGTCTTGGTCATAGTATCCCTTAAGATCTGAATTATAACTGGATCCAACTGCATCTTCTCATCAGCTTTCTTAAGTTTTTCCTTAACTTTGGCAATCTTTTCTGTCTTCTTTAGCTGATCCTTGGCCTAAGTATTCTGGGTCTGAGCAGCAGTCAACTCCTTACCTAAACTGGTAACCTGAGTCTGAAACACGTTATTCATCTTCTTTTTGTTCTCCAAAGTGAAGGAATTTTCCTCAGAGCAGAGGCATGCTCTTGAAGGATCGTAGCCGCTATATCTTGATATAAAAATATGAAATATGAGGTCGTTTGAATAGTTAGAATACCACAAAAAGAAATGAAACGGTTAAAAGGATAATTGAATATCCTTGAGATGTGTGTAGAACCAGATGGTGTTAGTGTAAACATGAACCTTAGTCTGGACATCTTTGGACAAAAACTGAGACTAATGCCTATCGATCATGATTGGCTGCTTTCTAGCCTTCTTGAGTTCAACACCTTTTGCCTTCTTGCGACTAAGCAAAGAATCAGAAGGCTCATTTGCCTTGTTCTTAGGGTCAACCTGAACCTCCATAGTCTTTTTCTTAGTTGTATATACTTGCAACTTGCGAAGAATATTAAGACATGCATGATTAGATGCTTTTGGTGCCATCCCCCAAGTGGATTTAGTTCGGAGCTCGAAACTGCAAGGAATGGATATTATACAGGAGAACAAATATTAGTAAAAGGTGAACTGTAAAATTCAACAAGCTAACACTGATAAAAAAGCACTCAACTACCTCAACTTCAGCTTTAACCTCGGCCTGTGCATCAACTTCGATTCACAACTGACGATGGTGATAAAGAATAAGATATAAACTAAAAAATTTAGTGGGAGTGTATGTTGTTTTCTAGTTTTAAGATTGTTACTATTAACATTTAAGTATTGCATAAGAAGCCTTATTTAGTCTCTGACTTCTCTATTTTAACTACAGGAAAGCATAACTGACGATGGTGATGAAGAATATGATATGCCAAAATTTGAAATTAATCATGAAGACAATGAGGAAAGTGGGATGGTATTCCTACTTCATACAATGAGAAAATTAACTGTATGGTATTTTTTTATATAATGATGAGATCTTGTGCGAAACAAATTTTTATCACTATCATTATAAGATACGACTTCGTTTTTCTCATTTATCTGTCCTCACCCACACTTCATTTTTCGCCCAAGCATTCTTGGAGATCCAAGAGAGACTAATGGGTTCTTTTTTTCTTTGACTTCCAATTTGATTGCAGTATTTTCTGAAAGTGCGATGGGCTTAGTTTCTTACTTTCTTTCCTTAGTCTTTATTTTTTATTTATAATAAACAGGATTTTATTGAGAAAAATATAGTACAACGGGAGGGGGGACTGGGTGTCCCCAAAAATTATAAGAGAATAAAATCAGTAATAACTCATTTTAATACTCAGTTCTTTTGTTTCTCGATTGCCAATTGTAGTATAAATGGATTGTCTTTTGTGTAGGATGGTGATGAAGACGAATCACAGGTGTAATTTGCATTATGTACTTATGTTCTCATAGTGCCATATTTAATTATGCATGGTGTTTTAGTATATCATTCTTGCATTTTCATTATGTATATAATTTAGGAATGAGGTTCTTGCCATGTTGCTACACTATAAAATTTTAGTGGTCGACGTACTCCAATAGATGATGAGTAACTTTAGATTACACATTTATGATTACATGTGTGTCAATGGCATAAGAATGTACTAGTCTTTTGTGTTATTTACTCATTTATGATGCACATTTATTAAGGTTGATTTTGTTCAACAAGTTCTCATTGGAAAATATGAAGACTAATTTTATTAGAATGAAGTCTACTTTTGCAAGGAATATAATGAAGACTACTTTTGGGATAATAATATGTGTAAAACTGTAACGATGTTAGACTTCGTTTCAATTTTGTAGTTAAAAGCTACATGGTTTATCTTGTACTACATTTTGTTTTGGGAATTTTAATGGTTATGAATGAAATATAGTTTGAGAGTGGTTTAATATCATCGAAATGTAGTGTCATTCATTTTGTAATCTGTGTTTTGGAATTATGTTTTCAGTAAAATTCGTAGGCATTGGTTCTACATTTCCATTGGCTGAGAACGCGAGTTATTACTAGTGCATTCATATTTATTTGTTTAACGAGAAACTAATATTTTTTTAAAAATATAATAATATTGTTAACGTACTTTAACTGTTAGAAATATGACACTCCCAATCCGTTGCAATGTATTTTGTAACAGTTCTATCTGTTACAAAACAAATCCTATATATGTAATGGGTTAAATCCGTTACAATTTAATAAATTCGTTACTAATATATGTGATGTGTACCAACGCCAAATTTGTTACAAAATAAATTACAACGGTTTTAATCCGTTACAAATATTAAATTTCTAACGGATTTTATCCGTTACAAATTTTGTTAGTAAAGTAAATAACGCCAATTTTTTAACGGATTTAATTCGTTACAAATATATTTTATAACGGTTTTTGCCCGTTACAATGGACCTGTTTTGGGGTAGTGTTAACTAACGTGGTTTCTGAGGCCCTGCCTCTATTGGGTGAATAACTTTTCCCAAGGAGTGTTTCAGACCAACTTATTCCATAGGCAACCTTGTGACACAAGTTTTGACTTCTTTGTCGCTTTGTAAGGTAATAATACACTTTGCATGTCCGTATGGGTCGTATTTTGACCCCTCAATGCCAATTTGTCCCTTTGGATTCTATTGGGTTTGAGCAGGGAAACGAGCTTTGTTCCTTCCTTACGTCTTTAGACCAATGGTGCTAAAGACGCTTGTATCGCTTGCATGGACTGAGACATTTGCAATGATTAGGCATGGATAGACTGCTCCAGTTGATTTATTCTTTGGTTCATAGCATAAGGATCTTCAATAGCCTTCTTGTGGGGTGGAATGTAGGGTACGTGAGATGGATGTTGGTATTGTAATTGGGGTTGATATTGGGGCTGAGGTTGGTAGTGGGGTTGGAATTGTGGATGTGGTGGATTAGCAGGTTGGGTGCTCATCCCTTGAAATTTGAAATTTTGAATGTTCCCCCATGAAAATAGAGGATTTGATGTTATGCCATTCAAATTATAAGGGAGATTGCTGCTGTCGCTATAAAGGTTACTGGAGTATGTCTTTCGATATGCCCCCTTGGTGTTGGCTTGCTCGATAATGACCCCTTGATATCGGGGAGTGTGGTTCACTTCTTGGTAGGGGGTCTAACCGATTCATAAATATCTCACACCTCTTCCACGACGGGGGCCTTAGTTGATTGCCCTTAACCCACTTGCATCGCCTCAACTTTGCGACACAGTACCTTCATGAGGTATACCCTTTGATGTTGCCTAGAAGCCCCAACACTTCATTTTTGAGTGCGCTCATATGGGTTGGAAATATCCCAACCTCGGGAGGCTTTAGCCACAAATTCATGATGAACTTCGACTTGATCCGCACTCAGGGTAAGAAAACTATTGTGACACATTGTCTCAATTAATTATTTTGTCATCGGGTTGGGAAAACCAATAAAAATTGAGATTTGATTCATTTTATCGTATTCGTGCTGTGAACATTAGCGCAATAAGCTTTTGAAACTCTTTAAACACTCATCGAAAGTTCCTCCTTCCGTTTGCATGAAATTCTAGATTTGTTTCATTAAAGCATTTCTCCTATGAATAAGAAAAAGTTCTCTAAGAAATAAATCCTGAAGTTCCTGCCATGTTCCAATTGAATTGGGATGAAATGTTGTTGACCATTATTTATCCTTATCTGGATAACAATTTTAGTCTTATAAGTTTGGGATAACAATTTTGGTCGGAGAAAGTGTTGCACACTTCCTCGAAATCACTTATATGACTATAAGGATTTTTATTTTCCATTCCATGAAAAGTCGGAAGAAGGATAATCATGTTGTTACGAAAATGGAGTGTCCTGACATTATAAGGGTACGTAATACATCCTGAGTCCGTAATCGTCTCTAAGCGAATATAATCTCCCAAAGTTTTAGGTGCATTCACACCTCAGTTACCTTGGAAATTAGCCATCGAGTTGCATCAGTGTGGCAAATGTGGTTGCGTATATGATGATTGGATGGAAGGTGGTTCCGTTGATGATTCGGATAATGATGTTTTTGATGGGATGTAGTGACGGTGAATGGTAGGTAGGACGATGACAATGGTCACTAAAATTGGGAGTAACGAATACTAGTTGATGCGAGGTCTAAATCGACAAATTATTGTTTAGAATTTGAGCTTAGTTCTTTGTCCATTGGACAATTAGCTTTGTTTCTATTCCTTTAATAATCCTAGCATATGAATAACAACTAAATGGCGAATTAATTACAAATAATTTTGTTTTAATTATGCTATTTCTTTCAATCCCCGACAACGATGGCATTTTGACAAACGCTTTTCATTATTTTCTAAATTATGCAACAATCACTTTCTAACCAAGGTTATTGTGAGTAGAAATATCATCCAGTCGTTGTGCGAAAGTGATTTATCAATTTCCACAATTTAATGGTTAACAAGTGTAGTGATAAGTTGGTTATCGTATCCACAAAGATAGAATTTGAGAGGGCGTAATTAATATTAGTTGAGTTCACAAGTAAATTGCTAAAATAATTAATATAGGATGATATGGTGTGGTTTTTGATTAATTTTAGAAAATCAGATAAAAAATGAATTTTTAGAAGTTTTGTGAAAAGATAAAGAAATTTGAAAGGGGAGTTTTGTATTTATGAGAAAAAAATGGTTGCGGATTAATCCCCCACTTTGAATTGTAATTATCATCAACTTAATTAGTTTTAAGATTCAAGTATGAAATTTGAAGTTTCATGAAGTGAATAATCAAATATGCAATAACAAATCATTACACAAAATATGAAGACTTCATTAAATTTCTCTTTAATAAGTATGAAATTAGGTTGAAATATATATACGAATCTTCAACAATTACCAATGTGTGACATTAATTATGAAGTCACCGAGTATTTATTTCACCATTTTATTCTTAAAACATAACTTAATTTATAACAATATTCAAATTCTAGGTGGGTTCATAAAACGCAACCATAAAAAACTTAGCTATCATAACTAACATGTAATTAATAGAAATTGAAATGCAAATATAAAAATAATTCATCATCATAATAATTATTGTAACGGTATTTAAGACTTACTGGCACGGATAATAATTATGTAAAGGAATGAGATAAAATGAACGGTTGAAAATCGTCTGGAATCCTTATATTATATTCATGTAGTCCTTAAGGAAGTAAATTATAAAAAATGAGATCACAATACTCGTTTTATAATTACGTAGTCTTCTCAACACAATTACATAAACAAACCCAAAATTTCCGAATAATAACAAACATGGGATTGCAATTCTTCTATTATAATCTCGTAAATTGAGTTACAACTAATCGGTTTACAATGATATTTCGGACTTGATTCTATCAAAATTGGAATGCCCAAAATAATGAAACCGAATGCCTCTTTTATAGGTGAAAATAAATGGCTTGGAGGAACAATTGGTAGTTCATCAAATAAGGGTGAATATATTAAATTCTAAAATGGTTGGCTGATGTTGAGAAAAGAAACAAAAGTTTCCTTAATTGGTGAAAGAAAAAAACATTTTTATTAACATATTCAATCTTTTCTTATTTAACTATGTGTAAGGTGATTTATGGGCAAAGAGTTGTTTAATGTGGGAATGGGATGGCTGATAGGAATGTCATTGGGGGAGAATAAAAAAAATGGGTTCTTTTTGCAAAAGAAAGGACGAAAAAAAATTAAGAAATGAGAAAGAAATAAAGAAATAAAAGTGGGGGGAAGTATAAAAAAGGAAAAAAGGTTTCGACTGTTAGGGGGGATGCGCACGCGTGCTCGACACGCGAGACTCGACGCGCATGGTGCGACCCATTTTTTTAATTTTATTTTTCCTCTTTTTTATATTTTATTTTACTTTTTCCTTCTTTCTTAGTTTCTGTAAATAATGAAGGTGTGGAGGCTCCAACCTGAGTCTCCCCCTTTCTCCTTCCCTCTCATAACCAGTGTACCAAACAGCCTTTTGAGAATTATTTGTAGATTTAATATTTAATCCTTATTTTAAACTAAGTTTCAAAAATTACAGAAAGTTCCAAAAACTCAAACTTCTACATACGACCTCGGATTTGCGCACCACTTGAACTGACACAACCCTCAATTAGATGATGACAATATTTGAGATGTATTCAGAACATAAGGTTTGACTTCAGTATTGACTCGGGGCTTTAACTTTTGACTTTCTTTTGCGGCCAATATTGAACAATTATAACTTCTTCGTTTGAAGGCGGATTGAGACACCGTTTGAACCTAGTCATTCCTCGATTCGAGGTCGAGAAATTCTGTGAAAAGTCTGAGTTCGAATTTATTTGTTTGAAATTACTATTTTATCCCTGAAAGTGCATATGTGAACATTTCTTGCTTCGATTGCGTCCAAATTTCACCGTTAGCTTCCAAAATCATGTAATTACTCAAATAAACCTTGTACAAGCGATTAATAATGATTATTTAAGGTTATGTAGTAAATGAGTATAAAATGTTAGTTTTAACGAGTGTGGACTGCAATTTTGAACGAGAATCGAACAATAAGATACAATATTTGACAATAATTAGACATACCATAATTGAAATAAAAATCAAAACATGCTATATTTATTAATTAAGTCAATTTAGGTTTTACCGGTTTATCATTTTGGTTCATGAACTTTTAATAATGTCATATTATACCACAATGTTTATTACGGTTTGCAGTATTGTCGTAATTTTGATGGCAGTTAATAAATTCCATTAAAATAAGGGTATTTTAATTTGAAAATCCAGGATCAAATTCATAATCCAACTAAATCCATAAAAATAACCAGACCCCTAATAAATTAATTTAGCATTAAAAAAAACAACCTTTCTTGCTAAAATTTAAATAAAAGAATTACACAAAACTAAAATAATAATGCAAGACATCAACTTAATTTGATTTCAACATCAACTTAATATATATATATATATATATATATATATATATATATATATATGTTGATGTAAAAAATTAGATTATCTCTAATTATTTGATCACAGATAAAAAATAAATAAGACAAGAGATTTTTAAAGTGGTTCAGCCTTGAAAAAAGGGCCTACGTCCACTATTTTGTTATTGCTGACTGTTTGGGAATTCTCGATAACAGATTTTACCAAGAGATTCCGAGTCCCCTTACAATGAGGATGATATAATGTATTTATAGCTCTCAAGCTGTAAATGTGAAAGGGTAATACATAGCTGTCCAATAGACGTATACATATGTATGATAATAATGAGCATTTAATGCGCAGTCGATTTGTTGATTATCCGGACATTAATGCTCTGTACGAGATGCAGCTCGGACCGTCTAAGCTGCTCGGACCGCCTGAGTAGCTCGGTATTCATGAGTTGCTCGGTATAGTAAAGTTCCTCGGAGAGCACCTGTTGCTCGAAGTGTCTGAGTTGATCGGGGAGGTTGAGTTCCTCGAAGTCAAGGTGTTGTTCAACAATATTTGTAAGTGCCATGTAGATTGACACGTGTCTCCACTTAACTGATCCATGTCAGCAGACTAAATTTGGTATCAACAGAGGCCCCCAATGTTTCACAGTTCGAGGTTGAGGATTGTGGAACATTCTTCTCGAAATATGGCGGGATTAAATAGTCATCTTGAATTTTATGAGTGTTTTCCTTGTAGTTAATTTTCCTTTCGAATTCATAGAATCAGACTTTTTGAATTTTTCCCACCGCTTTGGTCTCCGTGCCTTTTTTGTCCTTTTAGCCGTCGGTAGCGCAAACGTCTTTCTTTGTAATCATTATTTTTACCCCTTCCCAAGGTAAGGTATTTAAGCGTTGCAGAAAATCCTATTGTCTCTTACTTTTTCAAATCTGTATCTTTGATCTCTCCATTTCTTCTCCATCTTGTGCGTTAATTCCTTCCATCGTTCGTTATCAACTGATCTACCCTTCTTCTGTAAGATCTTCTTACTTCTCTTTTATTTTCTTTGTTCATCATGGTTTACCTTATTGAGTCGCTTGATAAATTTCGTTCTGATTTTTCTATTCCTTCGTGGTTCATTTTGGAAGAACTTTCTGGTCCTTCTGATTATTTTTGTTTAGCTGAGGGACATTGGTTCCCCAGTCTCTTTGTAGCCGAATGTGGCTTTTCTTTTCCTCCAAACCCCTTGTGTTTGGAATTCTGTCAATATTTTGATGTAGTACCTGCAAAAATAGCCCCCAATACATGGAGAATAGTTAATGGAGTCCATAGGTTAAATCAGATTCATGGAACCCGTTTAGGAATTCCAGAGATTATGTTTTGCTATAGATGGACTGTCAGTGATAGTACTTTTTATTTGAAAACTAGGTTTTTAAATAGGGCTTTAGTGGTCAATCTCCCAGATGCCAACATGGATTACTTCGAGCCTGGGGTTGTTATGAAAAATTGGAAACATGCTCCCTTAACTGAAAATGACGTATATCAGGGTCCTAGATGCCTTCCCTATGGCAATGGGATAGGTTGTTTTTATTTTATTTAGTTTTTGAAATCATGTTTTCTTTATATTCGATAAAATGCGTCACTGATATCTTGATTTTTATTTATTTGCAGTTGACAGCAAAAGAAGGTTTCCAAAGGAGACAAAAGTTAATTTAAAGCATCTGAATCTTATCTGGGGTTTGCATCAAACTGTCGATGATGAACATATCAGATCAGCCTCATACTTGTTGCAGTATAAGAGTTACACCTCGTCTTTCACTGCTCGTCCAGTGATAAGTAACATAGAACCAGCACCAGTTTCTGAAGGTTCTTCTTCTGAATCGCATATTCCTCTCAGTGACATAATGAAGAGAAGAAGAGCTCCTGCCCTCTTCGATAAGTCTGCCTCTACTGCTGAAGAGGCAAATAAAAGTAAGCAGGATGTCCCAGAAGAAGGGACAAGACAAATTGAGGCACCTCCTCCAGCTGCTACTAAGAAGGTTGCCGAGAAACCCCCTGTGGATCCAAGAAAGATTGCAGCTGTTTCCCCTCCAAGCGAGGTTATAGTTATATCACCGACCAAGATGACATCCTTGGTCGAGAATGTTCCTACTCCCATGAGGAAGTTGAAGAAAAGCTCCTCGAATAAAGTGGCTAAATTCATTTCTCAGCCTCTAATTGCTGGAAGTGGTGTTCCCACTTTCGTTGCTTCGAGCTCTGCCATGAGCTCTGTAAAGTCTTGGATTATCCTCGAAATCCAAGATCTTGAAGACACTCTTTCTCGGGATAGGGTTACCACCTTGGCAGCTCAACATATTGCCTCAGTAAGTATTACTAATCTAAACTTTCACTTTTCAATATTATGTACTTGCAGTGACTTACAATTGTTTTCTTTTTCCAGTTGGTAACTTGTTTCAACACCATTTTAAAAAAGGATAAAGCTATTAAAGCTTCTAGCTCCTCATCAGGTGTGGAGGAAGCTCTTGTAGGTCTGACACAGTCATTAAAGGATTCTCGTCAGAAGTATGACGAAGATAAAACTGCTTGGGAAAAGCAATTAAAAGCTATTGAGCAAGAGAAAGGGAAAGATGTGGAGGCCTCTCAGGAGTTGGAGAGGAAAATGAAAGAATGTGAGAAGAAGAATACTGAGCTTGAGGAAAAGCTCAAAAATTCTGGACAGCTTGAGACCAAGCTTAAAACTGTCGAAGAGGAGTTAGGCAAACTCCGTGAAGCGGATCGCCAGAGGGAAGAGGCAGAAAAGAAATTAAAAGCTGCCGAGGAACTCATGACTGAGAGGGTTTCCTCAGAGAAGGCGAAGAGGAAACTTGCTGTTAAGAAGTCCTTCAGTACTGGCTGGGACAAGGGTTGGAATAAGGGTTTGGCTGCCATGATCTCACAAACGGAGTATGGCAGCCTTAAATATTTTAGGGATGGTTGGGTGGCTGCTCTGAAAGAGATGAATGTCGATGAGAACTCCGACCTATTTCAGCGACACATTCCTGGCCCCCCTCCTTCTCCCGGGGAAGAAGAAGAAGATGAAGCTTCTTCCGAGGAATCCTCTATGGTGATCGGAGATCAGATTTCTCATCCCCCAGTTGTCCAGACCTCCTGCGAGCAACTTCAACCAACCAACATTTCAACTGAGCAATTTCCAACACCCTCCGAGCAACCTTCTATGCCATTCGAGCAATCTACCTCTTCGTCCCAGCCTTTCAAGAAAGTTTTAGGAGACAAGGAGAAGGTGCAGAGTTGTTCAGACTTTTTCTCTTTAATTTTTTGTTAAATATAACTCTGGGCTATGTACTTCTTTTATGATATAATAAAATTTGAAGTTTTTGGTTGTGCAACTTAGCTCCCTTTTTCTTACTCTGCTTTTATTCTTCTTGCTCTGTCTGCATTTTATTGATTCTTTCTATCTCTTTTCTTTACTAGTTTATGCCTAGAATGGAACTCTTGTCAGCCTATGATATAGAACTGATGAAAAAATGTAATGACTACTTCAAGGCTGACCATGCTGACTTGAATGAAGCTCAAATTGTTGATATCCTCGGTCCAGACACTTCTGAGCGAGCAATAGAAGCCTACCAGTATTTGAAATGCTTGCTCGACCGTGCAATGGCCAACAATGTAGCATATTACGAGATGATTGAAGACTTCCAGGGTACTCTTGAGGAACTTCAACAATAATACAAGGATTCTACAGCCCTTTTGCATCAGGGATATGAGAAAAAGTATCAGCAACTAAGTGCTGACAAAGGATATGATAAGTTGTTCGCTGCTTATGATGTGAAGGAGAGGACTTTGAAGATCGAGGTTGAAGAGCAAAGGCATATAGCCAAACTGTTAGAGCAGGAGAATAATAGCTTGCGAGGAGAGATATACTAATTGAAATCAGCAGCATCTACCTCAGGAGCTTTGGTCCCTGTTAATGACGAAGGTTTTTCTTCACTGGAGGTCGAAAACGCCAATTTGAGAGACGAATTGGAAACCTTAAAGAGAATTGGAGCCTCTACTTCTGCTCGCGGACGAGCAAGAGCTTCTCGGGGATGAGCAAGAGCTGCTCGGGTTACTATTGAAGAGGCAAGAACTCAAGCATCTTTGGAAAATCAAGCAGTTCAGTTAGTTTCGAAGAATAAAGCTCTGGCAGAGATGTCCAAGAAGATTCTAGACCTTAACGAGCAACTTTCCACACAAGGATCCGCCTTGGAGAATAAAGAAATTTTTGTAAAAAGTCTCCACGAGCAACTGGAAAGGTTGACTTACCAATTCCACAAGCAGCCCAGAGAGTTCTGGATGGCTGGTTATAATGAATCCCTCTACCATCTAGATGATCGGATCCAAAATGCAAATAATGAGGGTTACAAGCAAGGATGGCTGAATGCCTTGGGTGTGCTGCAGTTGGAACAAGGTCACTATTTGTGGGATTACTATGACCCTGGGTTGCTCGAGTTGCCAGTGCCACCTTTTAAACTGGATATGAGCTGGATTCTTGCTCGGGCCATTCCTCGATGCCTAATTTCAAAGTATCTCGGTGACTACGGTCTTCATTCCAACGTTGAGATATCTCGCCCGGAGCACCTACTTGATCGTCCCTCAGTAATGAATGTCAGGATGCTCAAAGATTTAAATTTCATCAATTCCCCCTATGCCTTAGACGATCCTCCTGCTGGAGTAGAGCCTGTTTCAAAGGCAGAAGGGAAGAAACCAATATATTAGGATTTTTGATGTAATAATTTCTCACATAATATGTATTTCGTTTCTCAATGTATTTTGCTCTGGATTTAATGAAAAACTTCTAGTTTTGTTTGCAATCTTAATTGTCATTGTCTTTGGAAATATTTTGTAAGACATTTCTAATGAATGTGCATGTATATCTGTTGAAAAGATAAAGATATTATTGTTGACTATCTGAATTGATGATAATTATCTGACGACCAAGCAGAGTTAGTAATATTTTGTTTCTCGACCAAATTTGGTGGTAATCTAAAATGTCACAAGTATAAAAAATTTATCACTTTTTAATTTTAAGCCCTGAAATGACTTTCCTTTGTTTAACCAACTGTTTTCGACCAACCGGAGTTGGTGGTTTTTTGTTCCCGACCAACCTTAGTTGGTAAATTTTCTTCCCAACTAACCGTAGTTGGTGTTTCTGGGAAATTTTTTATTCCCGACCAACTATAGTTGGTGGATTTTCTTCTCAACCAACCGTAGTTGGTATTTTTGGGCAATTTTTTTATTCCCGACCAACTATAGTTGGTGGATTTTCTTCCCAACCAACCGTTGTTGGTATTTCTGGGAAATTTTTCATTCCCGACCAACTATAGTTGGTGGATTTTCTTCCCAACCAACCGTAGTTGGTTTTTCTGGGAAATTTTTTATTCCCGACCAACTATAGTTGGTGGATTTTCTTCCTAACCAACCGTAGTTGGTATTTCTGGGTTTTATTTCCGACCAACTATAGTTGGTGGATTTTCTTCCCAACCAAATGTAGTTGGTATTTCTGGGCAATTTTTTTATTCCCGACCAACTATAGTTGGTGGATTTTCTTCCCAACCAACCGTAGTTGGTATTTCTGGGAAATTTTTCATTCCCGACCAACTATAGTTGGTGGATTTTCTTCCCAACCAACCGTAGTTGGTATTTTTGGGAATTTTTTTTATTCCCGACCAACCTTAGTTGGTGTTTTTGGGCTTGATGCGTAGTGTGTAGCACTAATACTCCGAAAAATTTTCAACAAAAAGGAGAGAATTGGGCGAAATATCCAAAACTTTATTCATATCGAAGAAAACTGCATTACATAGAGATTAAATTACTGATAATATTTGCGCAGATGCTCTGCGTTCCATGCATTCTTAAACTCCTCTCCTTCTAAGGTTTCGATTCTATACGTCCCTGGTCGAACAACCTCTATTACTCTGTAGGGCCCATGCCAGTTAGCTTCCAATTTGTTGTGCTTTTGAATTACTTTCTTTAGCACATAGTCTCCTTCTTTCAGGTCACATTTCTTTACTTTCTTGTTGTAGAACAGAGCTGTCCGTTACTGGTATGCAGCGTTTCTGATTGCTGCCTCTTCTCTAACTTCCTCGAGCATATCCAAATCTAATCTTCTCATCAAGTCACTGATAGTAGAATTGAAATTCAGCACCCTGTGTGTGGGGAGACGCAGCTCGGTAGGTATAACAACTTCACTTCCAAATGCCATCATATATGGAGATTCTCCTGTGGTTGCTCGTGGAGTAGTACGATAAGCCCATAGTACAGAATGTAGCTCGTTGATCTAATTTGCCTTTGCATCATTTAATCTTTTCTTCAAGCCATTCAGCAGCGTTCTGTTTGTCACTTCAGTTTGTCCATTGCTTTGAGGGTGGCCTGGTGCAGAGTGGGTTTTCAATATGTTCAACTGATGACAATACGTAGCAAACTCCTCGTTGTCGAATTGGGTCCATGGTCTGTGATGAATGCATGAGGAAGACCATATCTACAAATGATGTTCTTCCATATAAATTGATACACTTTGTCATATGTTATATCGATAAGGGCCTCAGCTTCCACCCACTTAGTAAAGTAATCCACTGCGACGACGAGATATTTATACCTTCCTCTGGTTGTTGGAAGTGGCCCGACCAAGTCAATTCCCCACATGGCAAATGGCCAAGGGGAAGTAATGGGTGTCAACAATGCTTGGGAAATTCTTCGGATAGTGGAGAAGCGTTGAAATTTGTCACATTTTTTGGCATAGGCTATGCAATCAACCCCCATTGTCGGCCAATAATATCCCTGCGTCATTATCCTTTGCAGAAGTGTCCGACCTGGTATATGGGCTCCACAAGACCCTTCATGGACTTCTTCGATCAAGTCTTTCACCTTGGTGGGATGTACACATCTCTGCAAGCCAGCTATAATTCCTCGTCTATATAGAACACCATTGGTCAATACATAACGAGCAACTTTAAACTTCAGTTTCTTGGCGGTGAGTTTGTCAGTTGGTAATTTCCCTTCCTCAATATATGCCCTAATGGGATCCATCCAAGATGGCTCTAAATCAAGGGTAATGAAGTTCATCATCAGATCTTCATCTATGCTCTGACTAGCCAAGACTTCTATTGGGATTGTTCTTCGTAGCTCGGTGCGTGTGGCTGAAGCTAACCAAGCTAAGGCATCTGCTCTTGCGTTCTCCAATTTTGGTATTTTAATTATCTGTACTGCAATCAGGCTTGATAAAACTTCCATTGCTTTTGTATGATACCTGATCATTAGTTCTCCTTTGGCTGCATATACTCCCAGCATTTGATTTACAATCAACTGCGAGTCACTGAATACAATAACTTGCTCTGCTCCCATGGTTTTTGCCAAATAAAGACCTGCAATCATAGCTTCATATTCAGCCTCATTATAAGAAGCCTTGAATTGGAAGCGCAGAGCATACTCCACATCGACCTCATCCGGGCTGTTCAAAACAATCTCTGCGCCATAGCCTGTAGTGCAAGATGATCCATCTACATATAGATTCCATATAGGTACCTCGTCTTCAAATTCTTGATCGGATAGAGTTCCTCGGTGGAATATTTGCTGCTTCCTTTTATCCTCCTCTAGCACTTCTTGCTGCTCGTCGACCATCTTCTCTTGCTCACCGACCAACTTCCCTTGCTCGTTGACCAACTTCTTTTGTTCGTCGACCAACGTAAGTTGATCGGGGTTTAAATTCGATGATCCTGTAACATCCACAGGTTGGTCGGTATTCAGCTTTTGCTCCTCGTGCGTGTCAGGATAATTGAACTCTTCTATAAAGTCTGCTACTACTTGCCCTTTAAGTAACGATCTAGGCTCATAAATTATGTCATATTCACCAAGTTCTACTACCCAGTACATCAATCGTCCTGACTTTTCTTATTTATGAAGAGCCCGCCTCAACGGCATATCGGTATACACAACTATGGTATGATCTTGGAAGTATGGCCTCATCCTTCTACTCGCTTCGATCAAAGCTAGCGCCAACTTTTCTAGTCTTGGATATCTGATCTCTGCTCCTCGGAAGGCTTTGCTAGTGTAATTGATTGGTTTTTGCACTCCATCCTCCGTTCTTATCAATGCCGAGCTAACTGCATTCTCCGACACTACCAAATACAAGTACAATCTTTCCCCCATCACCGACCTTGATAACAGTGGAGGTGCTCCCAATATTTCTTCAATTCTTGAAAAGCCCTCTCGCATTCGTCATTCCATTCAAACGTTTTTCGGAGTGTTTTGAAGAATGGGAGGCATCTATCTGTTGCTCATGATACAAATCTATTAAGTGCTGCAACTCGCCAAGTGAGACTTTGTACTTCGTTCTTCGTCGTTAGAGATCGTAGTCCCAATAGAGCCTTGATCTTTCTGGGTTTGCTTCGATTCCTTGTTGGTTGACAATATACCCGAGGAACATGCCTTCTCGTACTCCGAATATGCACTTGGTGGGATTCAGCTTCATTTGATATTTATCTAGTTGATTAAAGGTCTGGCCTTTGTCAATTAGATGGTCAACAGCTCTCTTGCTCTTCGTCAGCATATCATCAACATAAACTTCCATATTACAACTGATTTGTTCTGCAAATACCTTGTTCATTAGCCGTTGATATGTTGCACCTGCATTTTTCAAACCAAAAGGCATAACATTATAGCAATAAGTTCCCCTAGGGGTAATGAAAGAGGTACTCTCCCTGTCTTCAGGTTTCATTTTAATCTGGTTGTAACCAGAATAAGCATCCATGAAGCTTAACAACTCGTGTCCCGAGGTAGCATCCACTAATTGATCAATTCGGGGCAAAGGAAAATGATCCTTTGGGCATGCCGTGTTAAGGTCGGTAAAGTCTACACACATCCTCCACTTGTTGTTTTTCTTCTTTACCATTACTACATTTGCCAACCAGTCTGGATATTTGACATCGTCAATAAAGTAAGCTTTCTGGAGCTTCTCGACCTCCTCTTGTATGGCTTGGTTCTTCTCGGGGCTGAACACTCTTCGTCTTTGCTTCACTGGCTTGATCTCCTTATTCACATTGAGCTCGTGACATAAGAAATTTGGGTCTATTCCTGGCATATCCTCATGACTCCAAGCAAAAGTTTGTTTTCTGCTTTTTAGGAAAATTATCAATTCCTGTTTTAGTGAGGTATCTAACGACGAACCTATTTGAGTTGTTCGCTCCGGGTGCTCGTCGTACAAAATGATATTTTCAGTAGCTTCCACCACCTGACCTTTCACAAGCTGCGACTCGTCTCTAGGATCCAATGTTTCAATCTCTGCACCTTCATCCACTTGGTAGGTCGGAGTCTTTTTCCTAGATTCCTCCAGTTCTTCTTACTCAGCAGATGAGTAGTAACATTCTCGAGCTACTTTTTGGTCACCCTTTACAACTCCTACTCCAAAATTGGTTGGAAACTTCAGACATTGATATACAGTAGATGGTACTGCTTCGAACTTCTTCAAACCTACCCTTCCCATGATGATATTGTAAGCTGACTGGATATTCTTATCCATCACAAAGAAACGTACTCTTTCTGTTCGACAAGCAGGCCATGTACCAATGAACATATCCAACTTGATCGTCCCAAGTGGAAAGACTTTCTCGCCAACAAACCCGAGGAGGGGCCTGTGATAAGGTTCCAACTGAGACAACTTTAGATTTAAACTATCAAAGCATGAGTAGAACATGATATCCATCGAGCTACCATTATCCACCAGTACTCTTGAGATTATTACTTCCTTCATCCTCATTTTGATCACCAGTGGATTATCATGAGGATATAGTACACCTGCGAGGTCGTTCTTGGAGAAACCAATGACCAGTTTTTCTTTGTTCACCTTTCTCGGGCGATCATCATCAGTTAGATTTATTCGCTGAATGTATGAACAAGATTGAGCTTCATTGAGGTAAGCTTTCCTTTCCGTAGTAAGGTCCCCACCTACTGCATCTCCTCCTGTAATAACGTTACAATCAGATGATCCAAAACGGATTGAAAATACCTCACGTTCTGGCTGTCTTGGTCTCTTGGGGAGATTGGGGTCGTCTTCTGGATCATCTTCATGATCTCTTTTCTTGTTTTCTTCTACTCGACGAGGGGGTCTAGACCTCTGTCTTGCTCGGTCGTTGTTTTTTCTTTCATTTCTTTGATCAACATACTTGGCCAGCTTTCCTCGTCTGATGAGTGCTTCGATTTCATTCTGGAGAGCTATGCAATTTTTGGTCGTGTGACCATGGTCTTTATGGAACTCGCAATATTTGGCCTTATTCCTCTTGTCAGGATCTGACTTCATTTTCTCAGGACAGTTTAGTTCCTCGCTGTTCTTGATCTCTTCCAGGACATGGTTTATGTCTACTTTCAAAGGAGTATGATTTTCAAATTTCTTCAATATTTCCCATGATGGCTTTGCTTTTGACTGCTTGTCACCACCATTGTTCTTATGTTCTTTCTTTTTAGCCTTATCAACCTCCACCTTGGTCTCTTTGGTGTCCATGTTCTTCTTCGCAGCCATAGCCTCCTCGGTATTCATGATCTTAGCCGCTTTTTCCATCAGTTCTGACATGGTTCTGGGTGGATCTTTGGCCAAAGTATAGTACAATTTATTGGACAATAGTCCACTCATCAAAGCAGTAATTGATATCTTTTCCTCGTAATCAATAACTTCGAGCTTCTCGTTATTGAAACGAGTTATGTAATCCCTGGTGCTCTCATCTGTTTTTTGTCTAACATTTAACAAATGTGCCACTCGTTTAACTAGTTTTGCTCCGAAACAGAAATTTATATTGAAGAGCTCGGCCAGTTGAAAGAAAGTTGAAATCTTCCCCCGAGGAAGATTATTGTACCATATTTATGCAGATCCGGTAAGAGTTCCCGAAAATGCCCTGCATCTCATCTCATCTGGCACGGCATAGATGTTGGCAGCAGCTTGGTATTGTTCTATATGAAGGACAAGGTCAGTTTTTCCATCATATTTAGGGATCACAACAGGTGCTTTGAACTTCGATGGTGTGGGAAAATCCACAATTGCCTGTACAAAAGGCGTCCCTTGGACAAAAGTTCTTTGTAGAGGATTCTTGGCCTTAGCCATTTCCCCTAGTCTATCCTCCAACCTTTGAATAGAGCCTTTCCATGCATCCTTTCCCTCCTCGGGCCTATTGGTTCGAGCAATTGATCGTGTTGAAGTCGCTTCTTGGGATCTATCTTGTCGAGCAACTGGTTGTGCTTGGGCAGATCCCTCTCTTAGATCAAATGGTCGTTGAAAGTTTCTCGACACAGCCTTAGAAGGACTTTTATTCTTCATAGGGCCCAATCGATTAAAAGGAGAGATCATACTTAATCTCTCCAATGCACTAGTCCTTTCTGGAGAGAGAGTGATGTGTTGTTCAGTATCTGTGGCTCATACTGACGAAGTTCGACCCGGTTGATAAGAAAAATCATCAGATTTCTCAGTGCGATACGAGTCGCTTTGCCTAATATGCGAAGAAACTAAACGGGTATTTCTTTGAACAGTTCATTGTCCTGAATGGGTCGGCGCTCCACCCTGGATATTTTGCATGAGTTGTCGCATAGTCTCTTGCATAGCCGTCTGGCCTTGAGCCAAATTAACCATAATTCCAGCCAGATCTTGGACATTTGGAGGAGCGGATGAATTCAGGGGGTTTCCAGCATTTCGATTACTGGATTCAGGATTATCAGCCATTGGGGATAAATTATTTTGGTGAAAAACGAGAATTTCAGTCGTTTCCCACAGACGGCGCCAATCTGTTGATGTAAAAAATTAGATTATCTCTAATTATTTGATCACAGATAAAAAATAAATAAGATAAGAGATTTTTAAAGTGGTTCAGCCTTGAAAAAAGGGCCTACGTCCACTATTTTGTTATTGCTGACTGTTTGGGATTTCTCGATAACAGATTTTATCAAGAGATTCCGAGTCCCCTTACAATGAGGATGATACAATGTATTTATAGCCCTCGGGCTGTAAATGTGAAAGGGTAATACATAGCTGTCTAATAGACGTATACATCTGTATGATAATAATGAGCATTTAATGCGCAGTCGATTTGTTGATTATTCGGACATTAATGCTCTGTACGAGATGCAGCTCGGACCGCCTGAGTAGCTCAGTATTCATGAGTTGCTCGGTACAGTAAAGTTCCTCGGAGAGCACCTATTGCTCGGAGTGTCTGAGTTGATCGGGGAGGTTGAGTTCCTCGAAGTCAAGGTGTTGTTCAGAAATGTTTGTAAGTGCCATGTAGATTGACACGCGTCTCCACTTAACTGATCCACGTCAGCAGACTAAATTTGGTATCAACAATATATATATATATATATATATATATATATATATATATATATATATATATATATATATATATATATATATATATATGTGTGTGTGTGTGTGTGTGTGTGTGTGTGTGTGTGTGTTACATTAACATAATACTACATTAATATATTCATATAAAAGTAATATACACTATTATATTAACTTGATATACATAATATATTAATATTAATGTAATATTACGTAATAAACCTAACATATTAATATTGTCGTAATATATTAATATTAATGTGATATTACGTAATATATTAAATTAACATAGATAAATATTAATGATACGGCAATATTATATAATATATAAATTTTACTATAATATTACATAATATATTTTAAAAGTAATATACGCTAATATATAAACTTGATATACATAATATATTAATATTAATGTAATATTACATAATAAACATAACATATTGATATCACCTTAATATTTAATATTAATGTAATATTATGTAATATATTAATGTAATGTACATAAATTTTAAAAATACTATAATATTATATAATATATAAATTTTATTATAATATTACATAATATATTAATAACTAATATGCATAGATTTTAATATTATCGTAATCTTGCACTCTAATAGTTTAAAGACACAACTACCCTCCCCAATCACTTCATTTTCGTTCTTGAACTAAAAATTATAAACCTAATTTTAAGATCCCTAATCAAATGAGATAACCATAAAACACACACAATTGTAGCTTCACAATATTATTAAAAGCAAAATCTAGTTCGTAGGAGCAATTTTATTGATAAATAAATAATATATCCAATGGAGGGCCTGGCTCCCACGCACACTTGGCTGTAAAAATAAAAATATAGCTACTGAATGAAATGATAGAGATAAAGCTATACACATTATTGAGAATGAGATAATCCAATAAGTTAAAATATTTTTTTCACCAATTTTATTAAAATTTAAAACTCTAAGACATTAAGTAAAATAGGTTTCAACCATTTTACAACATAAATGTTGGCCAATTTTACCTATGATTTTACCAATTATTGACTGACAAACACTACACCAAAAATGCCAACGTTACACGATTTTAAACCACAAACCCAATCTGACACGGTTTAAAATCGTGCCAAAATCAATCATTCCAGATTGCTATTTTTTTGGCACGGTTCTAAATCGTGCCAAATTTTGGCCTAAGCGTACTCATATTTGACAATATGGCATATTTTTGAAACGATTTCTGGCATGGTTTTAAACTGGGTGAGATTGTCAATTCTGGCATGCTTTTTTAACAGTTCTAAAGCGTGCTAAATTATATTAGAATTATTAGTAAATTTATATGGGACATTTTTGGCACGATTTAAAATCATATCAGATTTTTCATGAAATTAAAAAAATTATTTATTATTTACAAACAATCACGACAATCAGCAATGGCGAATATACTAAATTGTTAATCGTAGACTAATGCACATATTAAACTTCAAAATATTACAAGTCCTAATATTTCACAGAAAAAGGGGCAAAGTTTACTCTGCCTTGTGGATATTCTAAAAACCTGCTTAAACATAAACCTAAAATTTAATAATAATATCACACAAGCCTGAAAGGATATACCACATCATGTAAGCAACCCCGAATGTCATCAAACACAATAAGTAAACAAACCCCGAAGTAAAATATGAACTTTCTCATATGTAATAATAGCTCAATACGTCACTCAAAAAAACCATTGACTTGTTCATGTGTTCCACGTGGATAGAATCCAACGTTCAAATGTTATCCTATAAAAAGAGAAGATATCACTAATCAAATAATGTTGAAAAAGTCGTATTCAAGCATAAAAATTTCAAAAAATTATTCTTACATATAATTGTCATTTTTTTTAAACTGAGAGTCGGATAAGGACATAATTATAGTTCAAACATATTATAATCATCTATTTCTAGGTTTTCGTTCCTTTTTCAGAGTCACTTGGTTGATATTTTTATAATTCACCCCCTAATGCCCCATTTTTACCTAAAACTTTCTTATACTTATCATTTTGTTAAATCGAGAGTTCGATAAGTACACGAGCAGTTCACACTCATTGCAATGGTCAATATCGTGGTGCTCGCGCCTCTTTTTGGTCCAGTTTGTTGTTATTTAGTGTTTTTTTCACCCTCAACGACCTTTTTTTAAACCTAAAACTTGGTATACTTGTCATTTTGTTAAATCGAGAGTCCAATAGGGACACAACTAGTTTAAATACCTTATAATGGTCCATATCGAGGTGCTTGCGACTCTTTCTTTATCATTTGGTTGTTGTTTTAATATTTCACACCCAACACCCCATTTTAATTTAAACCTTACATATATTTATCATTTTGTTAAACATAGAGTCCCATAATGACACGGTTAGTTCACACATGTTACAATCATCCCTCTTGAGGTTTTCGTGCCTCTTTCGGGGCCATATGGTTGCTGTTTTGATATTTCACCTGCGAAGTCCCATTTTTAACCTAAAACTTGCGTATAATTATCATTTTATTAAATTGAAAATTTGATAAGGACACAATTAATTCACACAAATTGCAATGGTCCCTCTCAAGATGCTCGTGCATCTTTCCGGGCCATTTGGTTGCTATTTTGATATTTCCACCCCCAACATCCCCTTTTTTAACCTAAACTTTCACTTATACTTGTCATTTGGTTCAATTGGAAGTTCGATAAGGATAAGGCTAGTTCAATCACGCTATAATCGTCCATATTGAGGTGTTCTTGCCTCTTTTCGTGTCATTTGGTTGTTATTTTGATAATTCACCCCTAATGTCGTATTTTAACCTAAAACTTGTGTATGGTTGTCTTTTCATTAAACCTAGAGTCCGATAAGGATATAGTTAGTTCACACATGTTGCAATCATCCCTTTTGAGACGCTCGTGCCTCTTTCAGGGCCATCTGGTTGCTATTTTGATATTTCACCCCCAACGTCCTATTTTTTAACCTAAAACTTACGTATGATTATCATTTTGTTAAATTGGGAGACCGATAAGGACATGATTAGTTCACACATGTTTCAATTGTCCTTCTCGAGGTGCTGGCACCTCTTTCCGGGATGTTTGGTTGCTGTTTTGATATTTCACCCCTAACATCCTTTTTTTAACCTAAACCTTGCATATACTTATCATCTCGTTAAACCAAAAGTTCGATAAGGATACAAATATTTCAATCACATTATAGTTGTCCCCGTTGAGGTGTTCGTGCCTCTTTCTGGGTCATTTGGTTGTTGTTTTAATATTCCACCCCAATGCCCTTTGTGTATACTTGTCATTTCATTAACCGGGAGTCCAATAAGTACACGACTAGTGCAAACATGTTGCAATTATCCATATCAAGGTGTTCGTGCCTCTTTTCAGTCCATTTGGTTGGTGTTATGATATTTTATCTCTCAACGCCCCATTTTTAACCTAAACCTTGAGTATAGTTGTAATTTTATTAAACCTGGAGTTCAATAAGGACACAACTAATTCAAACATGTTACCATCATCCTTCTCAAGGTGCCCATTCCTCTTTCGAGGCCATATGGTGTTGTTTGACATTTCACACCCTAACAGATTTTTTAACCTAACCTTGCATACACGATAACACGTACTTCTAATCCTGAAATCTAGACACCCATAAACTACTTACTACCATGATAGCCACAATCTTTATTTAGGACTCCTAACTACATAAGACAGTAACACATTTATTAATAAACTTCACAAGAATCTAAAAAACACCAAATCTCGCTCCTCATCTCTACTACCTTAAAAAGAGGGAAATATCATTGGAAGGGACAAATTACGAAATAATCCTCTTATAATATACAAACCCCGAAATACCCTTCATCGCTTTCCAACTCAACTATACGACAATCCCTTCGTTTACTCCCCTTCATCTGTACAAACTATGTCCACTATAATTGAATGAGCCACCCATTACTCTACTCCCCTTCATCTCTGTTCATCTGTATGGACCATATCTTATCCCATGCTATCCACCAAGATGAGACTGTGAACATGGACCTGAAACACCAAGGGTCGAAGCTGGATATCTAATGGACATAAATGGAGTCTTCTCGCCTCCGATTATAAAAGCCATTCCATCAACACATCATCACATCTGCCCCATAACCAACCCTCATCTACAGGTACGATTTATGTATTCCGCCTTTTATTTTATCTGTGTTTAGTTCCAAATGTGGAAAAATATTGTGTAGCTATTTATTTGTATTGAAATATGGCTATGTGGGTTGATATTGGTTCACAATTGTGGATGATATTGAATATATATTTTTCATATGACGATTGAATTGTGGGTTTGATAATTTTATTTACCTGAAACTGTTTCTATTCAATGCTCATTAGTTAGATTGTGATATATAAAGTATTAAATACATATCATAATTGTGATACACCAGCTGCTATCTATATATAAAGAATCATTATTTTTCTTTATGATTTTCCTCTTTACACTCTTTTGAAGTCTTCCTTTTCAAATTTTTTTATAAGACTTATTTTCGAAATGTGTAAAATAAATTTTTGAAATAGTTTTTTTTAGATATAGAATATTGGTGGTTGTTTGAGGTGATTTAGTTTATACCATATTTAAATTGCTTTCGATATGTAAAATTTTATATGTTCATTTATTTCTCGGTCACGCCCCGCATTTTTTATAACCTTGGTTGCGACATTAATTCTCTGATCAATTTATATAATCGAAACTATCATGTCATTTGAACCTACTTAGTGATTACTATACATATATGTGTGTTCCCTATAGAGGTGGATTATTTATCATGTTGCACCGAAGTATTATGTCTGGAGAGTATATTTTCAAAAGAAATATGAATTATATAATGCTTTGTTGAAATATATTAAATCGATAAAAATCAGTGTCGTCTTTGAGTAACGATTGGAAAGGAAACTTGCAGACAATCTCTACTACTTAAAAAGAGTATAAATCTCTTGAAGATCTAATTTTACATTAATACCCTAACATGATTATGTGTTTCCCTTTCTACCCTCACTTAGTCATTTAATTAGTTTCTCCCTCTTGCACGGCTCACCACTATGTCCATCCACTTGCATCAACTTCTCCAAACTGCTCTTCCACCTCCCCTGACCCCTTCATCTGTAATTCCTCTAAATTGAAAAGTCTCTCACTTTCCCCCTCTAACCTTTTCCATCTGTCATGGTATCCTATAGATACATGCATAAATCTCTCTCTCTCTCTCTCTCTCTCTCTCTCTCTCTCTCTCTCTCTCTCTCTCTCTCTCTCTCTCCCGCGCGCGCTCGCGCTCACACACACACACACACACACACACACACATATTTCAATTCTAGCAGTAAAACACTACCTCCCCTTGGTGCCGCCTTAAGTTCATCACCAACTTCGATAATTCTTATTTTTTTTAAGGTTCATAAAATGCATTGAATCTAGGGTTTAAAGAAACTTATGTAGACCATTTCAACTAATATATGTGATTTAGTTTAAATATTTGGGATTAAGGAGAAGAGCATCATCCATCCAATACACAATCTTGCCATATTCACAATCAGTTTGATTTTTTAAAGTCATGGTTATAAATCCCAACATATATGCAAATTTTTTTGGTATATTCAGTTGGTAGAATTTTGTAAAATTGTTGATTATAGAAGATTGCAGTTTCAATTGGTGATATTTTGTAAAATATTATAATTTATGTTGGGGGTATTTTGTAAAATATTATAATTTCAGTTGATTGTAAAAGATTGTAATTTTAGTTGGTGCTATTTTGTAAAGTATGAAGTGAACTTTGAGCAGTTTGATCAAGGAAATAAATGGATATTTGTTTCCAATAAATGGACGTTTTAAGAGATAACGAATCGTAATTTAAGTTAAGTCTTGGTTTCTTCATAAATAGTATATTATATTTCTATTTTGCATTTGTAATGACATTTTAATTATAAATATCTAGATAATATTTCGTTGGATTCTACTTCTTCACATCATCATACTTGAATCTGTTTCTCTCATTATTTTTGTCACCGGGCTCGAAGTGTAGGAAAGAATGTTTCAGATGCTCTAGTGGAGTTTGAATCTAAATCTGCAAGGGGTGGTGCATGGTTAGTATTGCAGGACCTTTGGGTTTAGGAGTTATAAGAGTTTACTAGTCAATCGATAATTACACAAGTTGTTTTTACCATTATATAAAACATAAACATTCTAAAGGATTTAACTGGAGCCTCCAAATTAGTATGCATGAATGAATCGTCCTTTTGTCACAAATGAATAGTCTTTATTTAAAATTCGAAAAATTTAAGGATTTTTTTCTTTAAATTTTCCCTCCCAACTCTCTTCCCAGCAGTCTCTCCTCTCTGCTAGATAGTTGTTTCAATACCAATCAGTCGGACGACCTGAATCCTTCCACATGCAGAGTTGGTATTGCCCTTTCAAAAAAAGTTACAACGTTGGATCATCCGAATGTACTAAAGCAAATAATTATTAGCAAGGACCTACGTCTCTCTTCTATTTTGTCTGTTCTCTATAGCTATTTTCAGAAATCCAAATAATGAGTAAATTGGTCATGCTATTTTATATAGTATTTTTGGAATTAAGACACTTAATCAGGACAATCCAAAAAAATTAGTTATATTAATTTGGGACAGAGTCAATATTATTGTTGTGTTTCAGTGATTTTTTTATATGCTGTTTATTTCAAGAAGTTTTGATTGGGTTTGTTGGTTTTGGATCGGGAGATGATGAATGGGTCAATATTCACAAGCTTGTGAGACAACAGTTTCTCCCATGTAAATAGTTAAAATGTGTTGTGGTTCTCTCAAGAGATCTGATACTCTGTTTTTAGTTGTGTTATTCATATGAATTCTATAGGAAAAGGTTATATATGATAGTTTTAAAATAATCAATTATTTGTTGATGGGGTTGTCTTTCCAAGGCTCTAAATTTTTTCACAAGAAGGCAAAGAACGGGCTCTTTATTTTGATGCCCATGTCCTTAATTAACAAAGATGGACACACGACGCAAAAGATTGTCCTTGTAGGGTTCTGGTTCGTTGTGATCATGATCAGTCTGAGTTATGCAAGTTAATTTTGTCTTCTTCCGATATTTTGTAAAAGATTTTTTATTATAGAAGATTGTAGTCTCAGCTGGTGATATTTTGTAAAAGTTTGTAATTACTATTAGTGGTATTTTGTAAATTATTGTAATTATAATTGATTGTAAAACATTGTAATTTCAGTTGGTGCTATTTTGTAAGAATCTTTAGTATTGGTTGTAAGGATTAGTGTCATTTTGTATCAGTTTTTGGTGTTGTATGTAATTTAATTTGGTGGCATTTTGTAGCAACTACGGTTGTTGGATGTAATGTAACAATAAATTGGTCCAAACTGAGTTCAATGCTATTTTTAAAAGTGTTGGATGCCTACTGTAAGGTATGGTCATTGGTTAACTGATTTGAGTTGGTGTTGTTTTGTAAAAATGACTTCAGCACTGAGTACATAAAAAATAAAGCAGTGAAATGATTTGTGGAATGCTCATTTGGTTGCTTTTAAGGAAGGCTCAACTGAGTTCAAAACCCAAGAAGCACTTACCTCATTTAAGAAATGATCATTTGGTTGCTTTTAAGAAGTGCTCAACTGAGTTAAAAAAATAATTAGTCATTTAACTGCTTTTAATTGCCATGGTTTTATAAAATTTAAGCTAAGATCAATACAGCAGTTAACTGATCGAATTGCAGTTAAAATTCAAAATTCTACAATACAATAAAATTAACAATGATTTTTTTTCTTTCCCGGACATATGATTGTAGAGTTCCCCACATAGTTGAGTTTTGGGGTACAGATTGGTTTTTTGGGTCATATTTGTGGTTGTGATGATATGAATTTTTCACGATGCGTATATCACGTGACACTACTTACTTTGTGTACTTTTTGTATGACACGGACACGACACATTTAGAATAAAACAAGACACAACGAGAAAGATTAAATATATTTAAAGCTACTTAAACATGATAATAAATAAATGACAAGGAAAACACGACTAACACGACACGACATTATAACACGACTTACAAGTTTGACACAAAGATGACACAATGTGACTTTGTGCAAAAAAGAACCACAAAGAAATAACTATTTTTTTTTATATATTTTCAGTGTACACTTTTGTATTTTACATTAGAGTAATGTAACTTATTGAAGTTACTTGAGAATTGATATGCTTCCTTAATCTTAGTATGCGAATTATTGATATAGTTATTCCTAGAATGATTTTCTACATGGATTTTTTTTATTTCAACAATGTTTTTTTCTTTTTCCCGAACATAAGACTTTAGAGTTCCCAACCAGAGTTGAGTAAGGGGGTGCATTGGGTGTGTTTGTGGTCGTGATGATATGAGTTATACGACCTGACATGACTTCACTTTGTGTTCACTATATGTTATATTTTTTCATTGTGTTTTCTCTTTATATTTAATTGTGTTTTAATGCCTTATTTTTTCCAATAATAGCTATAACCTTAATTATTTAAATGTTATTGATAATCAATGTTCAAACACTAGCACGAAGAAAATATAGGTCAAACACGTATTTGTTTTGGGTGTTTTATTGGCTTATGCGGAGGGTATATATATTATGGTATTATATATAAATGATTTTCTTAGTTAATTTGAGTAATGGTAAGTTAAATATTTGGATAAAAAAAATTTGGATGCGAAAATGTATGCATATATCATAATATTGATTCTTTTAATGTTTACTTGGTAAACACTATAATTGATTTGTCTCAATGACTTAAAATACATGGTAAATGATTTGTGTCTAATGTGGAATATATTGTGGAACAAGTTGTTATTTTAATTTTTACTTTCATGTATATTTTGCCAGTTTTCATATGTTATTTTATTTTTAAATTGTCTCAATAGTATTTTAATCATCATTTGATTTACGTTGGTGTTATACTGATAGGTAGTTTGATTTGAATTTTATATAGTTGCTTTAACTTGTATGTTAAATTGTTGTATGATATCCGTGCTTTTTGAATTGAATATAGGCAAATATGAAGTTGTGATGCTTTTGTTTTTCATATCTCTTCTATCTATCCAAATGGTTATTAAAAACTTTATTCTGCCACATGGCTACCAAACTATCAAATTCCAAAAAAATAGAAGATGTACATTGTAAAACTTTATCTTCTCAAATGATTGTTTTTTTGGGGGTACGAAGGGTAATTCCCGGGCCAGCTTGCGCGTATCTCGAGACTAATCCTTCCGTTCCGAACAAGGTTTTCTATAACAGGCGTTTAATTTCCGCGGTCCGTGGCCCCAAGATGTAGCTGTCAAGTTTCGAACCCAGATGCATGAGTTTACAGCTACACCCTGCCTCTACCAACTTGAACAATCCTTGGGGTTTATGAAATGATTGTTAAGCATGCTTATCAGCATCTTAGTATCGCAACTATTGTGTGTTATTTCCCCTACATATGATGTTTCCCATTAGATCATAATTTCTTCTATTATTTTTCTTAATTATAATATTTCTTGATATAACAAAAATAGTATATAACGACACACACACACACACACATATATATATACACGTACTTGATTGTTTTGTAATTTTGAGAATTGAAAAATACAAAAATCATGACAAGATGTATGGCTTGATATTGTATTTGTCAACAACAAGAAGGATTTAATATATAATAAAAATATATTATAATGAGTCTATGTCATTCTCCTCGTAATAGCAAACATAACATGAGAGTATAAATTTTTATAGAGGAAGTGAGGCGCTACACTGTAAAGCAAATTACAAATGATTTCCTTTAAAACAAAGCTAGTTTAGCTGAACCCCAAGGGTTGTCCAAGTTGGTAAGAGTCAGGGTGTAGCTGTAAACTCGGGCACCTAGGTTCGAAACTTGGCAGCTACGTCTTGGGGCCACGGACCGCAGGAATTAAACGCCTGTTATAGAAAACTTTGTTCTGGGAGGAGGGACTAGTCCGAGGTGCGCGTAAACTGCCTGGGATTACCATTCTTTACCAAAAAAAAAAAAAAAAAGAAAAAAAAAAGCTAGCTAAACTGATATAAGCTTTATTGGCTTAAGAGTGACAAAAGTATATTCAATGGTGGATTTTTTCGGCTTCATAGTTCATATTCATAGCTACACTGTTAATATGGCTTGCTATTTGCTATTTATGGATTTTTACACACGTGTTTTTTCGGATTGTTTTTGTATTCAACTTTTCTTTTTTCCATCTGCTGCTTGAAGTCCATATTTCTCGGTTGGTAATGATTATAATGCATTATTATTTACTTTTAAATTTTATTTGAATATCCAGATTCAATTGCACGTGCAACGCACTTGGACACACCCTGTAATTCTAAAACGGGGAAACAGAAAGATGAACCATCACGCCTAGTCACTTCAGCTTATTCTACATCTATGCTCGTTCCATAGAAAACACTTAATTTCCCACGAGTGAATGTCTAAATTTTTTTTGCCATCACTCCATCTTATAAAACAGTCTTCAATCGAAAAGAAAATTAGCTTATTGAGGACAAACGGGGCAATCACAATCCAAATATAGTAATTAAATCTCAAAATAAAATGATACTTCAGCAATTAGAACAACTTTAAATTAAACTAATAGCTTGTAATTTTCTAGTGCAAATCGAGTGCCAGGCAGAATAACTCCGGTATTATATTTTCCAATCAGAACTCCAGAAGCAAGGGGTGTCCATGTAGTAAGACGAATGCCGTAGTTGCTATACATAAGGTGATACTCAGATTCAACCTGCAGTATAGCCAAAAGATTACTAGTCATCGAAAAGATAAGCAATGGATATGCATGATAGTATAAAGGAAACATCAAAGTGACGGGTGGGGTAAAAGCATGAATATATAAGTGCAAAGTTTAAGTAACAGATACCATGTACAAATTATATACTTGGTCAAGGATTTTTTTGATTCACATACACACACATGTGTGTGTGTATATATATATATATATATATATATATATATATATATATATATATATATATATATATATATATATATATATATATATATATATATAGAGAGAGAGAGAGAGAGAGAGAGAGAGAGAGAGAGAGGATCTCATGAGGAGCTCTGTTTGCATACCGCTGATGCGAACTAATTTTGATAAAATAGTAAAAAAATATTTTTGAACTAATTTTTTTTATATAGTTTTTAAACATTTCAGTAGGGCCATATAAAAAAAATCAGGTCAAAATAATTTTTTTTACTATTTTAAAAAAATCGGTCAAACTTTGTCAGTTTTTAACCACTTAAAAACTGACAAAGTTTGACTGATTTTTTTAAAATAGCAAAAAAAATCATTTTGAGTTGATTATTTTTTTATGGTCCTATTGAAATGTTTAAAAATCATAAAAAAAGTCAACCCCAAAATATTTTTTTTACTATTTTAAAAAAATGGTCCTCATTCGGGGCGTCAAACTGGAACCTCACTTGATCCTTTCCCTATATATATATACTAGCGGATGCCCGTGCCCGAGGGCACGGCGATAAATTTGCCCCCATGATAAAACCCAGTCCATACTAACCCGCTTTTTAAAAACAAAAAAAATTTAAAATTTTAAATAAAATTTTAAAAAATAATAATGTATGCATGTATGCATGCAACACATAAACTGTCATGCATGTTTATCATGCATGAGTTACTATTCATAACACCATTGTCCCCTATATATATACTAGCGGATGCCCATGCCCAAGGGCACGGCGATAAATTTGCCCCCATGATAAAATCCAGCCAATAACCAACCTTTTTAAAAAAAAACTTTTTAAAAAAATATTTTTTTAAAAAAATATTTTAAAAAATTTATTTAAAAAAATATATATTATTAAAAATAATAAAACAATATTATATATATGTATGCATGCATACAATCATGTGTATGCATGCTAGCATGCAACACATAAAATGTCATGGATGTTTATCATGCATAAATTACTATTCATAACACCATTGTCCCATATTATATATATATATATATATATATATATATATATATATATACACACACACACACACACACACTTATGCTCTTGTGCGAACTGTCCCCCATTTTAATAGTGCGGACTAGACATGTATCACCTGGCGGTGAGCCCAGAAAGGAGATAGAGAGCGCGCCTATAATTTAGCTAATAATACGCATATCCGGTTCGCACTGTTAAAATGCGAAAAAATCTGCACAAGATCATTATTTTATATATATATATATATATATATATATATATATATATATATATATATATATATATATAATTTTATTTTTTCATATATTTTCGGGGGCGGATCTAAGATTTTGCAAAATGTTTTCTAACTACCTCTCAAGCTGATTTGAATGGGAATGAGAATGAGCCATTATCTTCGGGCATCCAAATGGATTTCCTCACATTAATGGGTGTAGGCCTCTCAATGGGTCGTAGATGGGTCGGGTTTAGGGAGATTCAAATTCGTGTAATCAGGACCTCACCGGGCCGGGTCTTTATCGAGTCTACAATATTGGATCCAGACCCGGATCCGTTCGGATCTTCAGGTCTCGGGTTCGGGTCCCGGTCTGGCCAAATATATACATTTATTTTATTTTATCCCCCTTCTCTATTTTTTAATCTTAAATTAAAATATATTGTAATGTATTATAGAATATTATTAGTATAAATAAAACACATATTACTTATATTTATTACATACATAAATATATATTTATATATATAATACTTACATGTTATATTGATAAATTTATAGTATATATATATATATATATATATATATATAATAATGTACAATTCGGATCGGGTCTTTGAATTCGGGCCCTGTATAAGATCTAGATCCTACTCGTTTAATAAACAGGTCTTCGGGTAAAAAAAAAATACGCTCAGATCCTATTATACGTATCGGGTTCGGGTCGGGTCCCGACCTAATGACAGGCCTTAATGAGTGCTTATGTCACATTACGAAACTAAAATGAAACTAATACTAATATAAAACATGAAGTATAGTTAAATGTTATATCAATATAGCAAGAATATAAGAAATGAAGAAAAAATCCCAACCATACAACATCCATTCCTTAAATTAACCTGAAAATATCATTTTCTGACGGGTTATCCTGGATGCAGCAAGTAAATTTACACAAGACATATGTATAAATATGTGTAGTTTAATCGTTAATATAAAGGCATTATAGCTGAAACCTTAGGTCAAAGTAGGCCTGTCAACGGGTCGAAGACGGGCCGGTTTTAGGCAGATTCAGATTCGTGTAATTGGGTCTTCATCGGGTTCGGGTTTGGATCCGGATCTTCATCGGGTCTATAATATTGGATCTAGACCCGGAACCGTTCGGGTCTTCGGGTGGGTCCAGAGCTGGCCAAATATATGCATTTATTTTATATCTATTTTATTTTATCCCCCTTCTTTATTTTTTAATCTTAAATTGAAATATTTTGTAATATATTATAAAATATTATTAGTATAAATAAAACATATATTACTTATATTTATTATATACATAAATATATATATATATATATATATATTAAAAAAATAATAATGTACAATTCGGGTAGGTCTTCGGGTCCTGGTCTTGTATAAGATCCAGACTCTACCCATTTAATAAACGAATCTTCAAGTCTCGGGTAAAAAAAAAATATACTCAGACCCTAGTATATGGATCGGGTCCCGACCCGACCCGACTCGACCCATTGACAGGCCTAGGTCAAAGTCTCAAAAAAGTGAATGTTAAGTTTCCTTCTTCTTTGTGTGGACCGTTGCCAGACAGGCTATCTTGACTATTGAGGGGCTTCAGAAGAGAGGGAGGAGGTTGGCCAGCAGGTGCTGGTTGTGTAAGAAGGAGGAGGAAACGTCCAATCACCTCCTTCTCCACTGTCATGTGACTAGGGGCCTTTGGGACCTGTTCTTCACACTTTGTCAGATTCATTGGGTTATGCCTCATTCAGTCTGCGATATGCTGGCGGCTTGGAGGAGCCCTAGAGGTTGGACTGGCCCGAGGATCCTGTTTAGGATGGTTCCTCATTGTATTCTTTGGTCTGTCTGGCAGGAGAGAAACAGGAGATGCTTCGAGGGGGTCGAAATTGATCCCTCTCGAGTTCGGTACAATTTTTTGAGCCTTCTTCTTACCTGGTTTAAGAAAAGGCATGACTCATCGCTAGCTCATTTTCTCGACTTTTTGGAGGAATTTTAGGTGGTAGGCTTGGGTGTTCTGGGCTTCGGCCCTTTGTTTTTGTGCTTGGTATACTTCCTGTATACGGGATTCCGCCCCCTTAGGCAGGTTGCTTTTTATGGTATCATTTGCTTATAAAAAAAAAATGTTTCCTTCTTCTTAGGGGTTTATTTGGAAGTGCACACATTGTTTGCCCTTGATTAATTTATCTCGCGAGATGATCTTGAGGAAGATTGTTAATACCAGTAATAGGATCGATTCTTCTGGCTTCAATTGCACACTAATGTTATCAAAATATATTCAGTGATGAAATGCCAATAAGCAAAAGATTTAGCAAAATGCTGATGCAATTCCTTCAATTTCCTAAGATAGCAGGTGCTTGCTTTATTAGTATAGTTTAATATTTTGTTTTTGGTAAAACAAACAAGAATTATATTAATATATAAATAGTATGATTACATAAACCATAGTGAATTTACATATTTAGACTAAGTAAAGCATATCACTTGCATATTTACACCAATAAAAATACAGTTATGTTCTTGTGCGGACTAGTCCGCATTTTAAGAATGCGAACAAGACATGTGTCACTTGACGGTGCGCCCAGAAAAGAGAGAGAGAGTGTGTGCCTATAATTTAACCGATAATTTTTAGGATCACCGTAGGTAACACATATCCGACCCGCACTCTTAAAATACGGACTGCTCTCAGAGCAGTAGTGATATCTCGTAAGCCTACTTTACAATAAAAAAGTTCGATTGCCAAGCTATAAAAAGTCCCGATGGTCTAAAACATTAATACTAGGATGTATCCCTTGGTAAGACCAAGTGATCTAGTGTTAAAAGTTATCATGGGATGGGAAGAACATGTATTGCAACCACGGTTATGTTCAAGAAATTATATAAAGTAGAAACATAATAAGCTTGATAAAAGAAGTAAGAATAGCTTCCCAATCTCTGCATACGGTCACTTATATAACATCATTTAATCAATAAGATCTCCAAACCAGGAAAAGATATTCTGAAACCATATAAATGTTTATACCAATAATTCCCCATGCACCATAATAAAACAAGAAGATGCATAACATTAATGCATGAAACAAAAAATACTAAGCATGTGGTTTATATTAATGACCAAAAACAACAGTGTGAATCGTAATTTGTCTTTACCTTTTATCTCAATAAGAAATGTTATCGTGTTTTAAATATATCTCAGTGGGACAATAGTACTTTTCTTCCTCCCTCGTTTTTGACTGCATTAATAGTAGTGTCCACATAAGGTTATTAAAAACAAAGAATATATAACTCCCTTTCGAACAAAACAACTACATAAGAAAAGAATTAATGATATTGAGCAGACGGAAATAAAGACCATCCTCTTTATCTATATTTTTCTTTTGTTTGGTGTAGGATAAACAATAACTCCATTAATATAAATAGAATAATTCGAGCTACCGCAGATAACTTACTTATTTACCACATTATCTTAGCCTACTTAAGAAGAACAGGGGTGATTGCAAACTAGTAAAAAGTACCGACTAAGAAATCGAAGTTCAATCACATTTCCAAACATTAAAAGCCCTGTCTATCATGTTTCTAATTAAAAGAAATTAACACGACCCACCAGCCCTAAGGGTATTCATGATAAATAAGTTAATTAGGGAAGATGCATCTCCCACAAGCCTTAAACTCGTCCAAAGTTCAGCTATATATTAAAAAGTTTTAGATTGAGGAAGTAACATGAAATTGATGGCATGGGAATCAAACACTAGATTTTCTTCCCCTTCACATAAGTAGATTATGAAATTATACTTTTAACAAAAATCTTGGACAATTTTGTATAATTTCTAAATCTAACAAATAGGGGAGTTCATATCATTCATTATATAAGTGTGAGAGAATGTAAAGATGCATTGATCTCCAATGAAACTTTGAGAATGAGCAATATATAAACACTATATAAATACACACTGTTGATGTCTAAAAATGAATGAGGTCCAAATTTATAATGACAGATAAATAAATATAAACAAGCAAGATAAACACAAAAAATGTAAGATTTTTAAAATGGTTCAGCTATAAAAAGCCTACGTCCACTGTGTATTATTTCAGGTGGTTACAATAGCTCACTCTCAGGGACGGAGCCATTCAGGGACGAGTGGGGGCTGTAGCCCCCACAGTTTTTTTTATAAAAAAAATAGATTTTTATACTTACATAGTTTTTTGGCTAGAGATCTTATTTGTTGTGTGGGTTTGGTTGGATTTTATTTTGGATTTCGCTCAAGGTTTTCATGTTTTCTAATGGTGGTAAGGTTTGATTTTGGACATGTTATGAGTGATATGGTTTATCTTGCATGTTGTTGCTTGTGTTTGGATTTCTCCCTTTCTCTGCCAAAGGTTGAAGACGGTGGTTTTTCAGGATAGATTTATTTCTTGTTCATTTTGCCCTTTATGTTTAGTGCTGGCAACTATGGATGAGTGGTGTGTTTTTTATTGGTTTTGGGCTGATAAAATAGTTTTTTTTTTTGCTTTTTGCAGTTAGATCTTCTAATTCGGTTTGCTTTTTGCGTTTTTTTTTGTCATAAAAAAATATGTTTGAATAAATATTTTGCTGTTTGAACTCTTAGATCTTGAGAGTTTTTTTTTTTATTTGTAAAAAAAATGTTTGAACTCAATGTTTATTTTCCATTGCTGTTTGAACACTTTTTTTTTGCCCCAACCCAATAATTTAGTAACAAAGTTTGTAAAAAAATAGTTAGTTTAGTAACAAAAAATATATTATTTGTTTGTTAGATCTAATTTGTATTTATTGTTTTCGATTATTTTTGCAGAATTTCAAATGTTTTCAGGCTCCGACCCCTGCTTCTGCAGTAGAAAATTTGGGATTGAAATGTTGGTTTAAATATTATTTCTCTTTCCATTAGATAAAATACATTACGTTATTTTTGTCAAATACTCAAAAATAACCTCAAAAAATTCGGCTCGGGGGCTCCCGCCCCCGAACCCCCACAAATAACAACTAAATTAGCCCCCACTAAAGAGAATTCTTGGCTACGTCCCCACTCACTATGGGGTATGATTGTGCTTGATTGCATCATTCCCCTTGAGATAAGGGATATCATGTATTCAAATTGGCCAAAAAACCAAGAGATGGAATGCCTTTATATTTCGAGGCAATTACATTTGTGTACAATAAAAGAGACTCTTAAAATTCATTGTTGTTCGTCATTCCATCCGGGCAACCTTTGATATTCCTGATGATTCACTTCTTGGGCGTTGGTCGGCATTTCAGTCAACTAGGTGTGTCTGAAGCTGACCATGGTAGCCGAGTGGCCCCACACGAGGACATGTGTCTACTTTTCGTTGGTCCACGTAAGAGCGTAATTTTTACATACAACAGGAGCCCCCAATGCTTCATACTTGATGATTGATCAAAAGTATGGGGTATTTATTCAGATAGTTGCTCAGCGTGATATCTAAGCGTAGGTCGGCAACCAACCTACCGGACTTGTAAAATTTTGTCACTAGTACTGTTGATAATGACAATTTTATAAATAATTCAAATCTTTTCTAACCGCCAAAGGGTACACTGGTCTTTTTGCGCTTTAGGAAGCGTGCGGCCCGACGGTAGTTCAAACGTTCGTGCAGTTCAATCATTTCGTTACTGTTTTCGAGGCAACCTATAAAAGGTGGTAAGTTTCCCTCCATTTCATTACCTCAAACCTTCTGCATTTATTTTTTCTTCTCCTTCTATTTTTGAGGTAACCTTTCGTTTCCATTATTTGCTGTTTGCTATCTTTTGTTATTTTTCGATCTCTATAATCTTTGTAAGCTACCTTTCCTTTCTTTTCTTTGATTTTCTTGCCTTTCAGTCATGGTGTACATCATAGATGACAATTCCTTAGAGGAATTTAGGGAGAAGAGGAAAATTCCCAGTTGGGTAGGGTTAGAAATTGCCCACAACCCTATTGATGTATATTCTTCGGATGAAGGTCACTGGATTCTCACTCAAATTATTGCGGAGTGTGGCATTACTTTTCTCCCATACCCAATTTTTCTTTAATTATGTCAATATTTTGATGTTAATCCGGCGAGAATAGTTCCCAATACATGGAGGGTCGCAAACGGAGAGGTTAAATGAAATTCATGGGACCCATATAGGGATTCCTGAATTAATGTTCTATTATAAGTAGGGAACTGTTGGGGATATCACTTATTACTTGAAAACTAGGCAAGACAATAGGTATTTGGTGGTCAACCTGCCAGATTCCAATAAGGACTACTGGGATTATGGTGTCATTATGAAGAATTGGCAATATGCCTCCCTTCCTAAAGGGGTAAGATACAATGGGCCTAGGTTTGCCCAGAAAGGGCATAGTATATGTCATACTTTTCTTTTCAATCTCCTCTTTTGTTTATTGACTGTTTAAAACTTTGTCGATTAAGTGACTTATTTTGTTTTTATGCAGAGGAAAGCAAAAAATTGCCCTAAGGAGAGTGAAGTTAATATCAACGATCTCAAGTATCTGTGGGTCATTCATCAATGATCAGCAGATGAGCATCCCCGATCAGCTTCTTTCCTATTAGAATACAAAAGCACTGTCACCTCTTTTGTTGCCAACCTGCTCTTGTCCTGCCTTCATCACCCATCAACTTGGACGAGGAACATATGTCCACTTCTTCTGTCGAGTCAGTTGAAGGGGAGCTAGCTCAAGAAGGAACTTCTTTGTTATTTGAATCTCTTGACATCACCACCATCCCCACTTCACCCACTGTAGAAATGGCGAAGAGAAAAATTCCAAACTTGCTGGCTGGATCAGGATCTCCTAACCCTCCTTTCAAGAAGACCACTGCCAATGATAAGAGGTATTAGGCTATCGAGAAGAGACCTTAAGTTCTTACCACTGATCAAGCCCGAATTAAAGAACCTCGGTATAAGAGGTTGAAGAAAGGCCTGCTTGGCCATCAGGAATTGACCAAAGAGTCCGCTGAGTTGGTCAAGTCTGTTGAATTAGCCAAGAAGTCTGCTATCGAGCAAGGCGAAATTTAGGATGCATCTATGGTGATCAACCATGGGTTATCCAGGGTTCGATAAAAAATGGTATTTTTCCAGTAGATAGGTCGGTTACAGCCCCCATGACCACAAGCCGATTAACTGAGAGGGCTGCCCAAACTCTGGCTTTGGTAAATTCATAATTTTTATATTGATAATTACTAATATGTAATGACTTTCTTCTAAACTGATGTAACATACTCATTCACTTATAGTTCCTTATAGTCTGCAACCAAATGCTGGAGAAAGACGACCAACTAAAGTCCTCATCGGCTGATGTGGAGGAAGTTTTTGAGGGTTTGCAAAAATCCTTGAGAGCATCTGGGGAAGCTATGGAGAGAGAGAGAGAGACCCGACAAGACAAAGTTAAAGATTAAAGGATAAGGTCAGGGAAATAAAAAATTAATGAAATACTGACCTTAATCAGTTGACCCATATTGAGTAAAAATATATAGAAGCTGAGTGTAGGGCAAAGGCTGCTGAAGATAAGACTTCTAGTCAGATTGCTGATAACAATGCTCTGAAGGCCAAGGGTAAGGAGGACAAAGAAGAAGCTGCCAATAAGTGCTAGGAAAAAGCCTTTGCTGCAGCAGCCATCTAAATAGAATATGCCAAGAAACTGTTCTTTAAAGAGGGTTGGTCGGATGCTTTGAAGGATAGACACCCTGACAGACTCTGAGTTATTTCAGAGACATAACCCAGGAACTCCTCCTAACTTGGATGAAGATTTTGATGATGAGGATGAGGGTTCTGAAAAATCCTCCATGGTGTCTATAGACACTGCTGACCTTCCTGCTATTGACCAGGACAAGGCCAAGGAGAAGGAGAAGGTTTAGCTCCTTTTAGCCAGTTTCTTTTTATTTTTTTTCCATATGTATTTTCCATTTATTCATCTTTTTTCTTTGTAGTGTGATCAACTATGTAACCCTTGAATTATCAATGAAATGATAAATTTTTCCTCAATCTTTCCCACTTTCTTGTGATGTTGATTGCCTGTTAGTTTCGTTAATATTTGTATTGTTTGTTTTTCGTGATCCTTATACTTGTAAGTTTCTAGTTTGATGCTAGAAAAATTGCAATAGTTTATACTAAATCCGACCTGCTGAGACCGTGCAAGAGTCTTTTTGAGGTTAGTCATGTAGCTTTGACCAAAGAAAAAATGGTGGGGTTACTCGGCCCAGAAGCTTCTGACCAAGTGAAAGATTCTTATGTCCATCTTCATTGTCTCCTGGACAGAGTAGTGGTGAACAATGTTGCCTATTATGAAATAATCGAACAGTTGCAAGAAGGCCACAAACTTCCTTTATAATTTTTTCATTCTGATTTTGAGGCTAAGTATAAGGCTTTGAGAGAATACTGGGGTTTTGATAAGAAGGTGTAAGATATTACTTCTACTTTGAATAAGAAGGAGTTGGTATTAAAACTAAGAAACTAAAAATGCCCAAGAAATCGCTGCACTTCTGTAGAAAGAAAATAATGTCTTAAGGACTAAATTGGAGAGCATAAAGAAATCAACCAATACTGGCCGGATGAAGGCGTGTCTTTCTTAGAAATAAAGAATGCCAGGCTGATGAAAGAGCTGGAAAACTTGAAAAAGAAGAAAACTAAATCTGAACAGTCTTCGAGGAAAGATACGATTGTTTGTCCAACCATCGATGAAGAAAGAACCAAGAAGACTTTGGTAGACCAAGCTGCCTTACTCTAGGAAAAAGATAAGTCTATCAAGAAACTTCAAGACAGGGTGGACTGGCTAACTTTCCACTTCCATAATCAACCCAAGGATGTTTGGATGGATGGGTACGATGAAGCCTTAACTTACTTGGATAAAAACATAGAGTAGGCAAGGAATGAAGGATATAAATGGGGTTGGTTGAACTTTCTTGGTATGCTGAAGATCCCTAAGGGCACTGAACTTTGATATTGGCATGATCCAGGAATGTTGGATTATCCTGATCAAACTTTTAAGATTGATGTAATTTGGATTCCTCCTGATGCCATTCCTCAGAGTTTAATCAGTAAGTATACTATGACTTGGAAGTAGAAGATGAGTATGTTCACCCCCAAAATTTACTAGATCGACCAAGCAGCAGCAGATGTATTAGGATAAGGGATTTTAGATCTACTACTCTGTCAAGCACCATTGATGAGCCTCCTACTGGAATGGGCAAAGCTGAGGGAAATCATCCAGTAGGATAGACTTTGTATTTTCTTTCTTTTTTAATTATAACACCGAGTGTTTGGAATGAAAAAAGACTTATTTTTTTTAATACGTATGCTTGTGATATATTTTTGTTTTTATTTAAGCTTGTGATTAGTTTTACTCAACTTGCCGACTGGGTAACTTGTATTATAATTAGTTAATCAACTTGTTGACTATGTAATATGCTTAAATGATAAATGCTTGATTCATGGTTGAATCTACTTATAGTGACTTAGATTCGATTAATGCACTTAAATAAAACTACGAGTAGTTTTGTTGAACTCTGGTTTTACATTAGTTATCATTGGAGACCAAGTGTATTAGGAATGCATGGTTATTCCCGTATTTAACTTGGTCGGGTAAAACCTCTTGTGTTCAACTTGAAGTTACACATGAAGTTTTACTAATTTTTTATGCTTGATTTGTCGTAGACGAAATCATACATGAAGTTTTGCAACAATCCCCAATTAAACTCCTTTTGAAGTTGGAAAAGTTTGAAATTTTATGTAATTGGAAAAGTTTGAATTAAAACTTTTTTGAAGTTTGAAGTTGGAAAGGTTGGAAAACTTTTTGACGTTGGACAAGTTTGAATTAGAACTAAGACTTAGAAAAGGTATTTGAACTAGAACTTTTTAGTGGTGGTATCACACCATACTCCGAAAAATAAAAATAAAAAGGAAGCATAATTGGTAGAAAAATACAACTTCATTAAATTGAATAATTGATTACATCAAAAATAAAATTATTGATAATATTTGCGAAGATGATCGGCGTTCCATGGGTTCTTAAATTCTTCGCCTTCCAGTGTTTCTAGGTGATGTGTTCCTAGTCGAAAAACTACCGAGATACGGTATTAACCATGATAATTGGGATCCAAATTGTTCTTCTGAATCACTTTTTGAAGGAAAAGATCTCCTTATTTTAAGTTCGTCAGCTTGACCCTTCGATTGTCGAACCTAGCAGTCCTTTATTGATAAGCAACCATCCGAATTGCAGTATCTTCTCTGACTTTTTCAACCATGTCTAGATCTAGTCGCCTCATGAGATCACTCTTAAGGGAGTTAAAATTAAATACCCTGAGAGTGGACAGACCTATTTTAGTTGGTACCACTGCCTTACTACCAAAAGTAAGCATGTACGGAGTTTCTCCCATTGTCATTCTCGGCATAGTTCTGTAAGCCCAAAGGACATTGTGCAACTCATTGATCCAGTTTTCCTTTGCATCATCCAACTTTTTCTTCAAACCGTCAAGCAAAGTTTTATTAGTAATCTTTGTCTGACCATTGCATTGTGGATGTCTAGGCGCTGAATGAAGTTTCTGAATCTTGGACCGAATGCAATATTCCTCAGATTACTCATTATCAAACTGAGTACCATGATCAGTGATGAAAGCATAAGGCATCCCACAATGACATATGATCTGTTTCCATATGAACTGAAAGAATATCTGATAAGGCATATCGATCAAGAGTTCAACCTCTACCCATTTGGTAAAGTAATCTACCGTTACAACTAAATACTTGAACCTTCCTTTGGTGGTCGACAATGGTTCGACGAAGTCTATTTATAAAATAGTAAAGGTCCAGGGAGAAGTAATAGGATTTAGGGATTCCCATGGTCTTATATGGATAGTAGAAAACTATTGGCACTTGTTACACTTCTTGGCAAAAAAAACACAATATGTCTTCATCATCGGCCAATAGTAGCCTTGCATGGCTATCATTTGTACCAAAGATCTTCTAGCTGAATGGGCACCACATAAGCCTTTATAAACCTCTTTGATCATATCATTTACTTCAGTTGGATGAACACAACGAAGTAAAAAGATAGTATATCCTCTTTTATGCAGAACACCCTTCTCCAAGACATAGCTGGCTGCGTTGTATCTCATTTTCCTTGCTTATTTTTGGTCGGATAGTAACAAGCCTTTTTCAATGTAATCCTTAATCAGATCTATCCAAGAAGGACCCAATTCTATAAAAATTATACTGACAACTTCCACATTAATACTTTAATTAGCGAGAACCTCTACTAGAATGGCTCGTTTGAGCTCCATTGGAGTTACTGAGGCTAGTCGAGTAAGGTCATCTGCTCGGGCATTATCCACCCTTAGAATTCAGACCATCTTGACTGAAAAAAATGAAGACATAACCTTCATAGCCTTATTCGGGTATCCTACCATTGTTTCTCCTTTAACTCTATATATCTGAGGTAACTGGTGGACAATAAGTCAGGAATCACTGTGCACTATTACCTGCTCGGAACCTAGTGATGAAGCTAGCTCTAATTTTATAATTAATGCTTCGTACTCGACTTCATTGTTTGAGGCTTGAAATTGAAATCTCAACACATATCATATCTAAATCGTTTGGAGTGTTGATAATGAGTCCAGACCCACTACTGGTGGCACATGAAGATTCATTTACGAATAGTTTCCATACTGAGATGTCGTTATTGAAGTCTTCTTCTGCCAGCACTCCATATTTGAATATCTTCTTGCTTTGTTCAGTCAGTTGTCGAGCTCTTTTTTGAATAACCGATGATTCTGGTTGGTCCGCGATAATCTCAATTTACTTTTGAGGTGAGCTATCTTTCAGAGAAGTCGGCTCGACAAGAAAACTTGGATTGCTTGGCATCTATGCATAAGTAAATTCTGCTATGAAATTTTCCACTATTTTCCCTTTTAATGCGGTTCTCAACTCATAAATAATCTCATATTCTCCAAGATCAATTGCCCAAGACATCAGTCTTCCTGACTTTTTAGGTTTGTACAAAGCTTATCACGAGGTAAGTCAGTGTATACCACAATAGTATGGATCTGAAAGTAAGGTCTCATCCGTCTAGAAGCTTAAATAAGAGCCAGTGCCAGCTTTTCTAAGCATGGATATATGATTCTGGCTCCTCGAAATGCTTTCTGGTGTAGTATACTGACTTTTGAACTCCCCGCTTTAGTCGGATCAAAGTCGAGCTAATAACAGAATTTGAAATAACCAAGTATCAATACAACGTTTCTCCCAAAATTGGTCGAAAAAGGAGTGGGGGAGATCCCAATTACTTCTTCATATCCATAAAAGATTTCTCTAATTCGTCATTCCATTCAAAAGTCTTTTTAATCACTTTAAAGAATGGGAGACATTTATTTATGGCTCGAAAAACAAAACGATTCAGAGTTGACACTCTTCTAGTCAGTCTTTGCACATCCTTCTTGCTAGTTGGGGATTTCATCTCTAATAAAGCTTTTATTTTGTCAAGATTGGCTTCAATTCCCCTTTGATTCATAATATACCCCAAGAACATTCCTTCCTATACTCCGAATATACACTTGGTCGGGTTGAGATTCATTTGGCATTTCTCCAACTGTTCAAATGTTTGGGCTATATCTACAATATGATCGGTAGCAAACTTACTCTTGGTGAGCATGTCATTTATATATACTTCCATGTTCTTACTAATCTGGTCTTTAATTACTATATTTACCAACCTCTGATATGTTGCTCCAGCATTTTTTTAGCGCAAAGGGCATAACGTTGTAGCAATATTTTCATTAGTTGGTGATAAATGACATGCTCTCCTTATCCTCCAGCTTCATTCTAATCTGGTTGTAACCAGAATTAGTGTCCATGAAGCTAAGTATTTCATGACTTGCAGTCGCATCTACTAATTGATCAATCCTTGGTAAAGGAAGGTGATTCTTTAGGCATGCTTTGTTGAGGTCAGTGAAGTCGAGACACATGCGCCATTTGTTATTTTTCTTTTTGACCATCGCCACATTGGCCGACAAGGTCGGATATTTGACATCTTCAATAAACTGTGCTTTTTATAACCTTTTCACTTCCTTTTGGATTGCCATATTCTTCTCGGGACTAAAAAATAAGCGCTTCTGCTTGATCGACTTAGAATCCTTGTAATTATTGAGCTCGTGGAAGATGAAGTTAGGATCAATCCCTGACATATCCTCATGGCTCCGACGAACACATTCCTCCTATCTCTAAAGAATGTAATTAATTCTTGTTTGAGAGAGGGTGTTAGTCTTGAACCAATTTTAGGGGTCCTTTCTGGTTTCTCATCATCAAGCACAATAGTTTTCGTCTTTTTTATAACTTGTCTCTTCACCAACTCTTACTCCTCCCGAGGATCCAAAGTGTCAATATGATAAGTAGTAGTGCACTTCTATATTTCCTGTTGGTTGGCCGAAGTATAGTAGCATTCTCTAGCTTTTATCTGTTTTCCATTTACTACGCCGACTCCATAATTTGTAGGAAATTTCATGTACTGTTGCACAGTAGATGGCACTGCCTCTAATTACTTCATTCCCACTCTTTCGAGAATTATTTTATAAGTTGAAGGGACGTTTTTGCCAAGTACAAAGAAGCAAATTCTTTCCTTTATGCTTGTTATCCAAGTGCCGACCAACACATCCAACTTAATTATTCCCAAGGGATATGTACTTTCTCCTAAAAACCTTACGAGAGGCCTATGATAAGGTTATAACTTACTGTCTCGTAATATTAGGCTGCTAAAACAGTTGTAGAACATGACGTCTACAGAACTCCCATTGTTGACCAGAATTCTTTCTACTCTACCATGATGAACCCTGCAAGTTATGACTAATGGATCATCATGAGGATAGAGCACTCCGCTTAAATAATTTTTTGAGAAGTCGATCACCATTTTGTCTTTGTTGACTTGTGACACCCGACTAATTAAATACCGGGTAGCTACTCCTTTATTAAATTAATGCAGAATATCAAGTTAGTTCAGTCTTAGCATCACTGTCGAAAAACATTAAATAGATTACTAGCCACCTAATATTTAAAAAGATATGTCAAATTTTATTAATTAAGTTAACCAATAACCAAGAATTAAATCATTAACCACCAATCGCATAAATAATCTCATATGAATAACCAACAAAATGAAATCAACTGGGTCTGGAATAAACACTCCAATAATAATAATGCTAGAGTAAATAAAGTCCCAATACAAGAGTCTGAATAAATAAACCAATAACTGAAATAATGAAAGTCTGTAACTACAACCTCTAAATAAGAATGGGCGACATGCCCTAACTGATATAAATTACTCTGAAGGAACCAAGGAGGAATATGAAGGCGTCTAATACCAAGATCCTGTAGCTTCCACAACAGCTACAACACGTCATCAGAATGGAACTCCTATGCTTGGTGTCTCTGTGGCTGGGCACCTAAAATGTTTTTACAAAATAAAAATAGATTTGGAGGAAAACGGGTCAGAGCCCGAGGTGAAAACAGTTTAAAAGTTTAGCAAGTGTTTAAATTACAATTAAACAACACATATTATATGCACGTTAGTTGCGTACTCTCTCATGAGTTTCTCACCTCTCAACTATTGTGCACACCTAACGTATGCCCTTAACCCATCCTAGTTATGCCGTTAACTAGCTAGTCTGTACCACTTCCGCTTTCACATTCTACCATAGGATGTCTACTCTTAATATCCCAACAAGTTATATTCACAACCCATATTCGCATTCATTAAATTACTTATCTCAAGTGTTAATTAAATTCTCATTCTTAACCCATTCAAATATCTTAGCTTATTCAAATCTACTAAGCAACAATGAACCAGTCACAAGTACATAAGTATATCACACACTCAGTACATAAATACCAAGGTTCTAAAAAACGTGGGGCGTGATTGAGGCGTGGAGGCGAAGCCTTAAGCCTTAGAAGCCTAGGCGGGCCTAGGCGTGAAAAAACGTGAAAAGGCGTTTAGGCCTTCTTAATATATTTTAATATTTTTTAACCATAACAAGGCTATTAAAATATAAAAATTGCACATATCATAAAAATATATCTCAATATATGCAAATTAAAATACTATTTGATTATTTTGGATGAGATAATGGTCCGGTTTGTAAAAAAATTCTTTAAAAGGCGACATCGTTTCACTAAAACATTGTTGTTTTTAGAAAAAAGTGCGCCTTAAGGGTTTTACCAAGAATAAGGCGTGAAAAGCGTAAGGCGAGGCGTTTCTCCCAAGCCTTAAGCCTAGGCGTGCCTAGGCAGGTTTTTTAGAACAGTGATAAATACATATATGGCACCCCTAGGCTAAGCTGTGGTGCACGCATACTCTGCTATCAAATTCATGTACATCACGTACGTAAGGATCGCGTGTTCTGAATCGCTTAGGAACCGTCTAAAAACAAATCGCACATATTGGAGGCGAACATAGTTCACATACCCATGGGTCACGCACATACCTACGCTCCCATGGTCAGCTGACTTATCAACTCACAAATAAGTCATTCACAGTCCTATGTCCTTAAGGTATCAGTCTAAATCCCCCCGAAGGCACACAAGAATAAGAGGGTCCTTTTCCAAAAAACTAACCTCCCGTGATAGCAAGTATGGTAGGTATGTCACACAGATAAGAAATCCATACACTAGGCATTCACACAACCAGTATATATATACAATTTCAGTAGAGGTATACTCCTCCCCTATATATTTAGTCTCACCCACAATATTTACGTTCCGGATACTCTACGTAATATTTATTTAACGCGACAAGTCTCGTCATACGGATTCGGTACTTATACCTATCCCAAGTGAATATTAGGTCTCCTATTTGTTCCTAAGGTTATCTCAGCAAATATATAATCCTTGAAATTATCTTTCATTCCACTTTCAGTCCCGAATCGAAAGATCTCAAACCGTCCTCACTCGATAACCGTTCGTAATTATAACGCTCAATCCCATAAGTTATAACATTATTCGACAATAACTAAGACCCCACTGACCTTATTTAAGTCTCACAATATTATACTAATCATCCTAAGAATCAACGTCGGCTTTGGGATTTTCATTAAACCTTAAAGGGAAACAATTGCCAAAAATTAGGAGTGGTCGATCGATCGAAGAAAAGGGGTCGATCGATCGATAGTCGATCGATCGACATTCTTGAGTCGATCGATCGATCAAGCAGGTATTTGCCCAGAATTGCTTAAACAGTTACGGGATTTCCTCTTTTTACACCTTTAATTCTTCATTATAACGTCCCAAACTCCCAACCAAGTATACTAATAATCATACCAACATGTTTGCATAATTTCAAACATTTTATAATCATCAAATCACAATGGAACATCAATTTCTTGGATCAATTTACCTAATTTTAATATAAAAACCCTAGTTCTCCTATTTCTTCAAGAACACTATATAATTCAATACAATTTCATAATTCTCTACCCATAAATCATAATTTCGTGGCTGCTATTATCTCCAACATTAAACTACATGCAAGATCTACCCAGATTATGATTTAAATTCTTCAAATTCATTCAATTTTCATTATTTAAGGTTATTCTTCAATTCTAACCTAACATGAATGATACATGCGCTAAATTATTGCAATATAAATCACTTGCCTGGCAATGAAGATTCTGATTTGATGAATTAGACGGTATGGGGATGATCCTTACTTTTCGATCTGTCCGGTGGTGGTGACGGTGGTGCAAAAGCCTCTAAGTGGTGGTTGTAGCCATGTAAACTTCATTCTCTTCATCTCTAATGGCCGTTTGTGAAACTTGGTGATGGAAACCCTAAGGATCTAACCTAAAAGTTGATAATAACTATCTAAAATTAATGGGTCACTATTCACCCAAAAATATGAATGACTAAAATACCCTCCCGGGTTGCCGGTTAGGCCTAAAAATGCCTCGGGACCCAAACTAAACCCCCGGATAGTGTTTTCTGACTATCTCGACCCTTCCAGACACGTTGACGGACTCAAAATGCTCATACGGATGATATAAAAATAAAATACTTTTAAATCCATTAAATTGGATCCTGACACGATTGACGCGTGTGTCCCAACTTAATTACCGAAATTGCCGTATTTTTAACTCACGATAATTTTTAATAAATTCTATAATCACATATTACCATAATCACTCAGTAATATTCAACAACATTATAATAATCAAATACTAACTCTCGTCTTGCTAGCATTTAAATCCGGATTAATTTCTAATTAATTATCCCAAATTAATTTTAATAAATCTCATAATTCAAGGCAATTTAATTTATTAACTCACATAATTAAAAGCCATAAAAATATGGGGTATTACATGACTTTCCTAGGCCGACCATCATTGCTCTTAGACATGTCAATCTGTCTTATAATAGGACACTATTTGGCTTCATTTAAGTAAGCTTTCCTCGGCAAGTCCATTTCCTCTACCAACGTCTCCTCCTGTAACGAAGTGATAAACAAAAGAAATCATCCCTACCTCCACTCCAGGTTCATCAAGTTTCTTTGACAGGCCATGACCATCCTCATAATTTTTGTTGTGTGCCTTTTTCGTATCATCCTTTCCTCATCCAGGTGACTAAGATCTTCTTCTGGCATCTCGGCTATCATTCTGATAAATAATTTTAGTTAATTTTCCTCGTTGAATAAGATTCTTCACTTCATTCTTTAGGGCGATGCAACTATCAGTAGTGTGCCCACGATCTCTATGAAAATCGAAATACTTGGATCTGTCTCTCCTGTTGGGAGGTGATTTTAGTTTTTCGGGACAATTTAAGTCTTTATTGCCTCTGATTTCCTCTAATATGTGATGGACACCATTGGTGAGAGGACTATATTCATCATACTTATTGATCCTATCGACCTTCTTATCTTTTCAATCTTTTTTAATCGGATTCTTCTGACTTTTAGTTTTCAGCTCCGAAATTTCCTTAGCATCCATGGCCTTCTTGATATTTATAATCTTTCCAGCTTTAGCTATCAACTCTGTCATTATTTTGGGAGGATACTTTTACCAGTGCATAGTAAAGATCCTTGGCGAGTAATCCATTCATCAGTGCTGCAATGACTGTATTCTCTTCATTATCTACCACCTATAATGTCTCAGTATTGAAGTTCGTGATGTTATCTCGAGTAGTTTCTTTAGGTTTTTGATGCATGATTGAGACATGAGTAAAACTCTTGATCGACTTATCCCCAAAGAAGAAGTTATTAATAAATAATTCGTCCAACTAATGAAAACTAGATATTTTACCTTTGGGAAGATTGTTATACCATATTTGGGCTGGACCTGTGATGAAACTGAAGAAAGCTCTGCACTTCATCTCGTCGGGAACAAAATAAATATCAGCATCAGCCTGATATTATTCAGTATGGAGAGATGGATCAGTTTTTCCATCATACTTAGGAGTAACAAATAGTGGTTTGAATTTAGAGGGCGTGGGGTAGTCCACAATAGCATGAATAAAAAGGACATCCCTTAACAAAACTTCTTTGCAAAGGATTCTTAGTTTTGGACATTTCTCCTGGTCGGTCTTCTAGGCGTTGCATAGATCCTTTACCGGAATGTTCCTTTAACGTAGACTTGGCTGAAGCAACTTTTGTGGCTTTACTGTGCACATGTGCTGAACTCTCTTCTTGAGAAGTCCGCTCGGTGCTAACATAGCCCCTCATGCTTGCCCTAGATTGCACAAACCATTCTCTATGCTCGCGAGGATGATCTTGCTCTCTTTGATGCCCTCTGGTTACTTGGGGACCTGAATGATCAAAATTAGATTCCCTACTCAGTCATTTTAATATGCTCAACTGTTCATTGGAAAAAGACTAACCATCATAGGAATCCATTGATCATAATGACGATGTTGCTCCAGGACGGTATGCTCTATCACGGGAAGACTTGAAGTGATGACTTCTCTCATTCCTAGCTGGCGGAGGTGGCATGTTCCCCCTGGAAGATTCATTGGTGTAATTATCTTAAAACGTATGAGCCAATTTCCTAACTAACTCTTTCATGGATTTTTGTCCCTAACCAAGTTGAGAAAAATCTTCTGGAGATCTGTCACACCGAGGGGAGCAGATGGATCATGATTATTACTTGTATCCGTATCGATACTCTCAAGAATAATGGCCATTCTTTAGGGAATTTTCAGAATGAATAAAAAAAGTAAAAAGGGTAGAGAACGATGACAAGCAGTCGTTCCCATAGACGACGCCAATCTATTGATGTCTAAAAATGGATGAGGTCCAAATTTATAATCACGGATAAATAAATATAAATAATCAACACAAACACACAAGGGGCAAGATTTTTAAAATGGTTCAGCTGTAAAAATCCTACATCCACTATGTATTATTTCAGGTGGTTACAATAGCACATTATGGGGTGTGAGTGTGCTTGATTGAATCGGTCCCTTTGAGCCAAGGGATATCATGTATTTATATTGGCCAGAAAACCAAGAGATGGAATGTCTTTATATTTTCAGGTAGATACATCTGTGTACAATAAATTAGACTCTTAAAATTCAGTGTTGTTCACCATTCCATCCGGATAACCTTTGATATTCTTGATGGTTCACTTTATGGGTGTTGGTCGACATTTCAACCGACTAGGTATGTTTAAAGCTGACCACGGTAGCCGAGTAGCCCCACAGGAGGACAAATGTCTACTTTTCATTGGTCCACGTAGGAGCGTAATTTTTACATACAACACAAACACATCCACATTATACAAACATACAACACAAAAGACAAAGAAGGTTACCTTAGATCAGAGAGAATTGTAAGTGACTAAAAAACTTATGAGGGGTAGAGATTTAAATTACAAATTCAGTCAAACTCCATAATTCGTTGTCCTTGTTGATCCAAATTCCTAAGACATGCACGAATGGATAAATGGTTGGATAAAAATAGATTAAACAACTTATAAATATTCAACTCAAATAATCTTTAATTAAAAAATAGGTGGCGTGCTCAGACTGGTTGACATACTTTAATCACCAAATGATAATTATAATCTAACTAGTAGTTTACAGATATAATTAAATAAAATATTTGTTATTCGTTCACTAAGATGTGAAATTGTACTTAGTTCCACTACACCACTCATATTCCTAATGGATCTGATATTTCTCCTGTTAAAATGTTCACGGCTTTCGAAGAATTGCAACCTCACTTCGAACCCATGTAAACACTGTAAAGAACGGGAAAAAACAACTTTCACTAACAATAAAATGCTAATGGATTTCTCTTTTAAATGAAAAATTACTGAGAGATAATATTGATTGCCATTTTGCCATGACTCCACAGGAGTTCATTATCCATATAAATAGAATCACAAAGATGGAAAATGACAAACACATAGACGTAAAGAAATTAACACGTGCAGGGGAATCCACATTTTTTGTAGATAAAGAATCATCATTATGTAGCAAAATAAAATGACAATTTTTTATGAATTAATATACATTTAAATAAGACATTTTCATTTTATATTATATATGTCGCAAATCAAAAGTCTCACTTTTTCTTTTCAAGATATTGCATATTACGATTCATGGAGATTTAATGTACAAAATTTTAAGAAAGTTAAATAAATTTTGATGTCAACCATTGATTACATTAGAATGAATGTTTTCTTAAAAAGCCGCTTTTAATGACGAATATTAATTTGAGGTTTGCGAAACATAGAGAAAAAATGAATATGGTACATAGTATATTAAAAATTGAAGGTGTACATTCTATGCCTTAAACTGTCTTTTGCATATTGAAAATTCATTATATTTTAAATTCTCCCTAGCCGCCTTATAAGAAACAAAACTACCATTCACCATCCATTTCCCATTAGATTCTTCATTACCTTTGGTATGTAGTCAGAAGACAATTCCTGTAATTTAACAATATTAATAAATTTAGATATAGTTGAGTGTAAATGAACTAGTGAAAAAAATATTGGCATTAAAGATAACAAGTGATTAAATGGCTACATGTGGTAATTAAAAGAAACATCACCATAATGAACAATCGCTAATGTTCCTGATACTAAGAAGTTCAGGGTTAATTCAGAATTGATAGGCACTGTTATTTTTGTAGAGTAAACATCATTTAACATAAGAATTTATTAATCGAGGGTTTTAATGTGGAATGATAACTTTATAAAATACACATGTGCTTAAAGAATGTGTAGCGACTCATTATTTATGTACACGAATGGACAACCTAAGGTACCTATTTGATGCTTAATTCAACTTATACGTATGGTATTAACTTAATAATAAACAAATCCCATACACAAAACTATAATAAATTTCATATTGCTAGTAATGTACCTTCACTCTTGATTGATGCAAAAATTAGACTTGATTATAGAAGCCAATTATAGTGGTATACCTTTGTTCTTAATCACAGTAGTGACTTTGATAATTATTGTACAAGCCAATTAGTGTATTTTCTCTGAAGTTAAGCCCTATAAAATTCCAGAGAAATCTCACAACACATTTTAGTTTTAAATGAAAGAAATCGAAAAGAAAATCACAGCTAAAACATTTTAATCACAATTGAAGCAGATAGTATCATCTCGATAGATAAAAGAGTGCATTTTTTAGTCAAGCTATATGCCGACTTCATATTATCTTCATTAGGATATCTTATCAAGTGTTTAATAGAACTAGTAACAACAATTGATAACACGCTGGATTTATTGGTGATTCTATCTCTAATATGGATAAAACATGAATATATTACAACATGAGAGAGAAAATAAACTGATAATATCATTATAAATCTTACATTAAAAAACATATTATACCTTTAATTCCTACATTTTCTTATAAAAAAGAATATCAACATATTAAACACTCGAGGGAGAAAATTGATAAAACCAACTAGTATGTCAGGTCTAGTAAATTTACAGAACAAATCCAAGGTTAACAAAGCAATAATCTACTCTAATCAAATTCAAACACCCTTCCCATTTTGTGATGGCATAAACAATCCTTACATTAAAAGTGACAATTAATTGTAAAATCAAACAACAAAATAATCGTTAAACATTCTAAACTTGTAAGAAATTGAATGCTTACCTTGATCAAACCCAACATTTAGCAATTCACATACACACTTTCAGTTCTTGGACTTCTATTGTTCTAGACAACCTACATTTAGCAGTACACATATCATGTTTACCCAACACAATCATATTTTGTTCTTTTAACACCCATCCCATGTTATTTGATGATGACTGGACCAGAATCTTAAACATTGACCCAAATCAAAAATTGAATCCACTGTGAAATTCCAAAAGTATGTATAACCAGTGATACTTTTCCAAATATGATACACATTAAATATATAGAGAGTATATCTATACACATACACACTGAGTGTGTATATATATACACACACACACACATACACGCATATACACACACATATACACACAAAATATATATACAATCTATACACATAAAAAATAAGTGCAATATCACATCCCTTTAAGATCTATTGAAGCATAGGTTCAATATATGATTGAAAACCAAAAAATACCCTAATTGATGCAATGTTGATTATCCACAAGATATTTAGTCTCAATTGCCCTATCTGATGAATATTTGTTAAAATAATCCAAACAACTTAACCATAGGTTCAGTAAAAAGATCAAAATTTTACAAACCTATCGAAAAAAAAATAAAAATAAAAATCTAAAATGTAGTCTATTTGCATTATTTTAAACTAAATAGAAAAAAATACATTCTCACCTTTCACGACAACATAATGAAATAATCCAAAATTGAAAGTTCACACTTTTTCCTGAAAAGGTACAAATTTATTCCAAGTATGGATAATTGTATGTGGTAGAAATAACAATAACAAGAGTAGGAATATTGTCACACCCCAAACCCAATATCCATACTAATCATTTGTTATTAGAATAATTGGATCATAATCTCGAGCCCATTGGAAATTTAATTCATTTATCAATATTTTTCTGCATAATGAACATAATATTGTTCTTGTGCCATAACGAAGTCAACATCAGAGTCATAATTAGAGATTATACAATACTATGATTAACTATGATCAACTCCATCCATACTAAATCAATATATACAATGTGTGAGTATATTAAAATCTTCAGTGTGACAACGATAAAATCTCCATACTTAAACCCCAGCTCTTCTAACGGTGCAACTCTCAAAGTTACCGGTCATATATTATCCTCGCTGGCAGCGTACAAACCTGATATTATTAAAATATAAACCGTAAGCATTAAGCTTAGTGAGGTACTCCTTCCCTGCAATGGAATAACAATTCTATATCGAATATGTGGATATAAAATCCGAACAATCCTGCCCATTGGCAATAACAAATCATGGATCATAAGATCCAAATAATTCTGTCCGTTGGCAATAACAAATCCTGGATCATAAGATCCAAATAATTCCGCCCATTGGCAATAACAAATCCTGGATATTTGAATATCCAAACAAATCCTGAATACCGAAGTATTCAAACCAATCCTGGATCATGAGACCCAAACAAATCCTGGATATTTTAATATCCAAACAAATCCTGAATACCGAAGTATTCAAACAAATCCGCTCTTAGAGCTATATTCATATTTATATATGAAACAAATCATAAGTACACTCACCTTGATAGTTTAACTGGCTTTTCCCTTGCCTTTATCCGGTACTTGTTCAATCAACTCTTCTTCCCTTCCTATCATTCTTACCATATTAGTATCATCATAAGAATATCAATAATCCAAAGAATGATTTAAACATAATTCAATCCATAAGCATCACATGATTCCATTCAAATCATTTATATTCCATCCAAATCCATGTTAATATATTTAACATATCCAAATCATAGACAAAATATAAATTCATTTATTCTTACAAATTCAATACTTGTCATATTATTATTCCAATACAAAAGACGGTACACCATTTTAAGTCTCCTAGAGCAAGATATGCTCATTTTTTTACCACATAGCAAATCTGCCCTATAGGCTCTTTTATCGTTCATTCAACTTCCAGGAATTTCCATAATTTTTCTACATCATAAATTTATATGATATTTCACCCAACATCAGTAAACATATTGAACAATACAAGATTAAAATTTCATAATTTTCAGAGTTCATTTGCTATGTCAAGCAAAACATTGAACACATGGCGGGCATACTTTCATGCTTAGGGCAGATTTCATACCCGAACTTCAAACTCTCACCAAAGACTCATTTATTGGTATTTTCACATAATTTTCGGATATTTCATACATATATGAGTCTAGGTTAATCTCAAATTGGAATCAATCAATTCCAGTAAGTATATAGAAATATATGGAAGTTTGAATAAACAAGGTTCCTAAACAAAACAATCCCAAGGGTTTACACATTCAAGTTTACTTAAACTTGCATCTATCCATAAGTACATATCAAGACATGGAATTTCAGTAAACAAATAATTATTTCAATCATTTAAATAAGTAATACAAAAAAATAAACAAGATTTATGGATGGAAATACCTTATGGGCTTTTACATAATTTTTCTATGAATTTTTCTTTAGTTTCTCCTCACACTTTCTTCCTAAACTTCAAAACTCTCTTTCCTTAGGTTAATACTCTTACATGGCTGAAATATGCTGAAGGAAGAGCTTAATTAAAGGGTTTTAAGTCGGCATAAGCCCACCCCCTCTTGGTCCAATCAAAATATAACATGTGGCATTACATAAAACAAAATATCATTTAAGGCTAAAAGACTACTTTACCCCCTGTTCGTAAAAAGACAATATCTTCCCACTCGAATGTCCGTTCGATGAACCGTTTGTTTTTTTTATAAGACTAACTCATATATCTACAAATATCTAGTTTACACCTCAAGTTCATTTTTATGTCATAAAGGTCAAAACTAGCCTCCAACAGGAACATTCCTACCGAAAACTTTAAAATTTCACATTTGTAACTAATTCGATATTTCAAGCTTTATGAAGGTGGGATTAAACTAAACATAATTACTTAACATTATATATATACTAATAACATATTATTCATATCACATAAGCTAATCATGATTTAAACATGATTTATTATAATTATATTCGGGTTGTCACAAATATCACTTACAGATGATAGACACGAATAACCACATGTCTGAAAAAGGAAACACAGAAGCCAAATAACCACATGTCTGCAAAAGGAAACACAGAAGACAAATCAGAGAATAATATAGAAATATAGAGAAAGTTGAACATAACCAAAGGAATAAGAAAATCAGATATGTGGAACCTTGAATGGAATTGGTGGGAAGGATATCAGTGGAGGATGGCGGTGGAGAATAATGGTAGGAGGTTTATGGAGGTCGTCGCGAGATAGAGAGGCACTTAAAGTTTGGTTAGAGTTTGGGATATTGATTTGGAAACGATTAGGAAAACTTTGATGGGGGAGGTAATTTAATGAAATATTCCACACATTAGCACACTTTATAATCGCGCCTAATTTTGGAACGGTTTTAAACCATTCCAAATAGTGAATAAACCATTCCTAATTTTGGCACGGTTCTAAACCATGCTAGATTTTCCTTATGTAAGCATTTAGATTGACATTTTTGGTGTAGTGAAATTCGACACTTGAGTGATAGTTCAATAGTCTCCCTAACTTTTCTTTTTCTTTATTCTAACTATTATAGCGTGTTAGAATTATAAGGGTCACTTCGAAGCTTATGTTGAAATTGCAGTCCTGCCCGGCTAACTAGAATGCCAACAACCTAGAGTGCCAACAAAGCTTGGAATTATTGTTAAATAAATCAGTATCAAATTTGGTTATTTGAATATGGTCTTATCTGGTATCTTGTAGGCATCATTATTATATATTGAATAATGCAACTATAAGTGAAATAAAAGATCGAAATGCACAATTATTGCATAACATAATATATGTTTCCTATATTCACATTAGATTTACTTTTAAGATTCAATTAAAGAGTAGTTTATTTTCAACTCTTGAGTCATTTATGTCAATAAAATATTAGACATTAGAACGGGCTAATAGTTGATTATTCTTGTAATTAGGCTCTTTGAAATTCGCAAGACCATATTGATTTCCAAGTTTGTTTTACCATCGATATTGACATACTATTGGAAGTGATGCTTACAAATATATCCATTTTTCTAAAGGGAATATCTTTATGAAGGAACTAAAACTGACCAACATCTCTTTGAGCCATAAAATACTTACACAGTATTTCCAATTTTGCCCAATTAATATGTGCAAGTTTATCTATAAAATAATCAATAATACATGGACAATCACCTTATTTCTCCGAAGCACGATGCTTTTATCTCAACATGCGAATTCATGATAATATCATTATTGCACATAACGCTTTTCACCACTTAAAACTTCATACGAGAGGGAATAAGACGAGATTTTATTAAATCAAGACATCAATAAGATCTATAATAAAATGGAGTGAGATATTCGTCTAAAGTCATGGAAAAAATGGATTAAGTTAATTATGAAACATGTATACGCCATTTCATTCAATTTTACCATTGATGGAGAAGCTAAACGTACATGTATACTCGAGAGGGCTCAGATAAAGTGATCCATTATCTTAATATATTTTCCTCATAATGCAAGATGTCTCATTACTAAGATATCTAAATCTTTAAGAGAAAATAAGATTTCACGAAAAAGAAAAAAAGAATATCCCCATTCGTTCCCACCTATTTTTCACCAATAACTATATCTTATTTATATAAGATAATGTTAGAGAGTGATAAGTGATTCTAACCATTCTAAATGGCTTTGTATTAATTTGGGTCAAGCGTTGAAATTTGGATGAGGGTCTTATTTTCTCCTAGCACAATGAATGATTTTAAGGCTTAAATCAATATGTTGAGCCTTATTTATAGTTCAAATACCTAGGATTCACAGCCTATTATGGAGTATTTAAGACTCGAGCTCTCTTATTTATTCTTAAAAAGTCGCTCAAAAGTTGCAAGTTTTGAAATATAGCCTTTTCTCTTTGAAAGGCGTAAAGGTCCTCATAAATCAGTTATCCAAGGTATTGAAAGTTATATAATGTCTTGTAAACTTCTACCTAATTCCATTTTATGAGATTAACTTTGTGGTTTTTAAGTTCTAGTGGGGAGAATCAAAGTAAAAGAATATAATTCATTAGAATATTGAGATCTGTATATTGTCCTTACAGAACTAGGAGTGATGTATTTAATGAACTTTTAGAGATTTAATCCACCTCTCTTGACTAAACGGGAGTGATAGTTTTTAAAGAAACCAAATTATTTGTGGGTTATAATTCTTAAAGAATTTAATTTCATCAAAGGTTCATTTCCAATAAACAATAATGTGACATTCCTGGATAAGGTCTATAATTTTGAAAGGAATATAGATTCTTCTTATAGAGATGACATGTTAGGTGCGGAAAAAAAATGAAAATATAGGAGAATAATGGATTCAAAGAGTGAAAGGGGTTTAAAATTGAATCTCCTAAGCCATACAAAGTTATGGAAGATAGAGTGTTGGATTTCACTGATAATAAATTGAATATTTGAAAAGTGTGGATAATAAATGAGTGGCTTAACTTGATAGAAATGCAAGCTATTTAATCCATTCTTCAAAGACAATCCAATACAGACGATAGCACCATTTTTCGTTGCAACATAAATGGGATCTAATCAACCAAATTTGGTTGTATAGAGACGGAGAAAGAAATACATGAAAAATGCACCGGGCTTACCTTTATCTTCCTTTGAGCTAAAGTCATCCTTATGGAAAACTATATGGGAAATGAAAGCTCTTGAAAAAATTAGGCGTTAAATGTGGAAGGTCTTTAATATGTTCTGATAGGCTTGGTTGGTTTATGTTTTTGGTCTTGTGCGAGCATGCTAGGCAAGATTATGGTCTTGCTAACGAATTGATTATCTTAGCCATGCGATAATTAGGGGATTGTGTACCGTTCGATGCTTCAATGAAGAAGACTTGTGCTTTCGCTCAAAATAATTTTACTAAACTAGATTCTAAAGAAGAAGATGTAAAGTGTGTCAATAAAGATAAAAATGAAGTTCAAATAAGTAAAACTGGTAAAATAAGACAAACAAAGTAAAATAAAACACTTACAATAAGGATGTAAATCAAGTTATACTAGAAATGTAAAGACAGTTTAAATATAAAGGCAAATGAACTTTTCATAAATGTAAAGAAAATAACAGTAAATCTTCCATACAAACTACTTCGAAGTAGAGAAAAACTATAAATAAATGAAAATAAATGAAAAAGAAATAAAAGGAAAAAAGAGTTAAAGCAAGTAAATGTAGTTTTTTTTTATTGAGGGTGTTATATTTTCCTATAACCTTGAGCTTCTTATCTATATAGTTCCTTGCCATGCAACTGCTATTTGTAACTACTGGGTGGTTACCCAATTGAATATTCCCGCCTAGATGCACTTACGCCCCTATGACTTCTATTTATGTGTTTAACCCACATTCAAGGTCATGGCAAATGTCAATTGCTTGAGTAACAATTTGTGTTAAACTGGTATACCACGTTCTCGATTGTAATTATCGGGTTAAACTTCCATGTGGATGTATGTTAATGGCCGGTAAATATGTGGTGTAAATATGACAATTGTGTCCACCGTTGAAAATATGTAAAACCTAAAGTATGCCTCCTCTCCATTGTGACTCATGCATAAGATGGAGATTATAATACTGAACATATACTACAAAGATGTAAATGACTTGAGTAAGTATGCAGGATGTGTGTTTTGGAAATAAAGTATATTTAGGCAAATGGGTTCTTGACCAATAAATAGTTTTTGATATAATGGCTAATGCTTTGTACATTAAGAAGACTCTCTCTCTTTGGGGAAAGGATCCTTTATAGCAACCATCGGGTAGCCATTGAAGAGCTTAATTCCAACCTTAGAACATGTCCTTGAGCTTGAGTCCCTGTCAATTAGGCCATTTAGAACATTAATAGCCATCTCTTGAGACTAAAAGGACTAAGTTTGTCGTTTTAGTCCTTCAAGTCTGAACAAGCAACATGGATATCCTGACCCTACTATCATTATGCCTTTGCAATGTTACTTGGTTCAACTCTATTTGTGTCATTTTCTCATATGTGGGACTCTCTATCTTATTAGGTAGATGATCGATCGCCTTCGATTTAAATAGCCCGTAGTATTTATAATTATAAGTTAAGTCAAGAATAATAATCAAACCGGAGGGTTCTCGCATCATTTTCTTGAAAATATACTATATCACCATGGGACACTTTAAAAATGGGTAATTCTTACCATTATGATATTCCAATTTTTCTACTCCCCTCTCTTTTTTCGATTCCACCTAGCGGGTTAAGAGATTGTTAAGGTAGTGGAACGAGAGCCCAAATCAAAAGTGGATTTTTAGTTGAATGATAAGGTCCTACTTCTTTTCAGATTTTCATTAAAGCCTATATTTCTCTCACTCACACCCACACCCACACCCACACCCACACTTTATAATAAGTCCTAAAAGGATTTGAACTAATTTTTAAAACCAATAAGGAACTATCATCCTAAGTTAAAAAATTCAATAAATTTCCATTTTAAAAGTTATATAATTTAAAAGAATGGATAAAGTGGGATTGTTTTTCAATTCTGGATATAAAATTCTTTATAACCCGATTAAAATAGCCCATAAAGCTGGAAGAATTTATGCACAGAAGGATGACCGAACCACTCATGAGAATGAATTTTACATAAATTAAAGTTTTATTTTCACTATACTTTATTTGAAATTTTGTATGACCAAAAGCCGATTGCAACGTCAAAAGAATAGTTAAGATTGGAATATCAAGACGGAAGACCTAGTAAACATATAGGGAATAAAGTATGGGGAAATTTTTTGTGTTAAATGCTCAAGCGAGTTCAAAGAGTGAGTTTAAATTAGAAAGTCCAAAGTAGTAGATAAATGATAGATGTGAGTATGTACCATGTACAAATCTTTATATATAATGAGTTTGATAATGTGAGAAAATCCGTTTTTCGAGTGGTAAGTGATGTCTTAGATTTAGTTATCTAAATGATTATAATTAAGCCTTTGCAATATTTATTAAAAAATATGGAAGTCGAAAAGTAAATGGTAGATATTTCTTTGGTGGTATTAATGGGATGGCAATGTGTAAAACATATAATGTGTTGCTTGGCTGTGATATATAATGCGTTGAATCAATTTTAATAAGCATGCCTTCTCACTACCGCCACACCAAAAGTGAAACGAGTGAAGAATAGTTTGTATCCAAAGAGAACAACATAATGAGTTTGAAATATGGGTACTTGATTGTGGAAATTCGACCAAACCATCTTAACTTCGAAGAGAATGACTTGTGCAGGGCAATCAGTACTTTTATAACTAGGCGTATGATGAATAACTTGGGAAACTCCAAAGACGAAATATATATACCCCATTAAGAAACTACTCGATTAAAGAACCTACCACAAATAAACTCTAATATATGTCACATCACCTCCATACTAACATGAATCATATCAATGAGTGTTCATCAATGAATAATATCATTTTTTTTATAAGTAAGCAAGTAAATAAACGGAACCACCAAAGGGGGCGATCTCATATACAAGAGATACACAAAGGTCAAATTGGCGACCCAAAACAAAAAAGGAATAGGCAGACAAAAAACCCTCCATATCTCCCATCCCCCAAGATATATAACAATCAATTCTCCGTTCCTAATTCACCCCCAAAAAACTACCAAACACTGAAGCATAGAATGTGAATTCTCATTTGGACCACATATGTAAAGAGCTCAACAAGGTGTAACGAAGTATTGTTGGAGCCATTTCTACCCCCCTCAAAGCACCTCCCGTTCCTCTTCATCCAAATTGCCCCAAAAAATACAATGAGGACCCATTTTCTACACAGTCGAGCCTCCCCTGTCCTATAACTCCAAGATACCACCCCTCGTCCCCCTGAATGACCCTCCACACACCCATTTCACCATAAAATGAAGTAGATGATCTCCCATAATCCCCTTACAACCCAACAATGCAATAACAATTGATTGCCGTCTCCTCGGCGTGCTTACACATCCAACACCTCCCTCTCTTCATAATCTCATCAAGAACAGTGATTTTATTTTTTCACACATGAAAAAGAAATCGATAAACCTTAGAAGAAATGAAATATCTTTACTAATAAATTATACTTTTCAAAAATAATTTACACGTAACATATAATTATGCATATTTTATTCTAAGTAATCAATTAAGTTTTCTTTTTCATGATTTGTAAATTATTATAGGCAATGCAATTATTAAAGGCAATACAACTATTATATCATGAAAAATATTAAAAAATAAAATTTAAAATTTAAATATATATTATACCAAGATATTAGTTATGAATTCCTCAAACTATAAATTTTATTTTATTTTAAAGTCACATATTTTCTTCCAACAATTTTCATTTTCATCCCACCTTTAAATTATTTACCATCATCATAAATACCATTTGCACATTCATCAAATTATAAAAAATAAAATTATCCATACAATTTTTTTTATAATGGAGCCAAAAAAATACATACCCAACCAGGGGTTAAAAATTAACCATAGTTAAGATTACTAGTTAGGGTTAAATAAAAAGCTGGTTGTGAAAAATAAATCAAGCCTACCTGCTTTTTTCATTTCTAAAGAAAATATTTTAGCATTTAGGGTTTGTTCTTAGTTTCTCTCACAGATTTTGACCAAACTTGAGCTCTATAATTCTTAGGTTTTTTTGGAGGTCAACAGTGGTGATTCAAATTTCTACATCAACATCATGGGTAATTATATATTGTTTTTATTTAATTTATTTTGAATTATACATACATTACATGTAAGGATGATTTTGTTAGTGAGTTAGGGTTTCAAATGAATGTGCGAATTGGAATTGTGAAAAATTTGAACCTTTGATGATTGTTTTGGTACTTTAGTTTTTGTAGATCCATGTTTGATTTGATTTGTCGGTGTTGCAATTGGGTTTTTAATATTTTTGTTGTTTGTTGTTTAATTTCAAGTTGCATTATCAGTTGTGGTGTTATTTTGAGTAAAAAGAATTTGAATCCATTGAACTGTTATGTGTTCGTAAGCTTGGTTTCTATAATTTTTTTTTAATTTTTTAATTTTTTTTGGAAGAAGCAGCACATTTAGACATACACCCCAGAAGTTCAAAATTTAGATATAGATCGTTCGGATAAATACATTTCACTTACTATCGTAAAATACGAAGTCGTGATTGTAACCCTTTTTCTTGTTCGAGGAGGGGTAAATCAAATTTTGAACTTTTAGGGGTATGTCTAAATGTGCTATCACAAGGGGGTAAGTGAAAACAACCCTTGATATAATGGGTGGTGAATAGTTCTACGACGGCATAGGGTTTTGACAGGTTTTGTGCGACACGCTAAGGTGTTGTGTCTGCATTTTTTGGTGTCTAAAATGATAACCAGTGGACCACAAACACCAACTGAGGCAAACTCGACAAGTTAGTGTATCGCACAAAATGTGTCGGAATCGTTTGTCGGCGTAGAATTACTCGAACCCAAATTCCTTATTTTGAAAATTTGGAATTGGAATATATTTAGGGTCCGTTTGGCAACCCAATTCCAAGCCATGGAATTGGAATTCGCAGGCCAATTTCAATTCCACGGAATTGAAATTGGTCTTCCAATTCCAATTCCAAGCCTTGGAATTGGGTTGCCAAACGGGCCCTTAGTTCCCAGACACCCTCGTAGTTCAAATTTCTATGGAATTGAGGTTCCTAAACGCACTCTTAAGTAATTTGTTGGTTATTATGTTTCCATTTTCCTTGTTTGGGATAAATAATCGATCCAGATGTTGAAAATTTATGGAGTTGAGTAAACTTGATTGTTGTGCTAATGAACTTAATGGAGAATTTTTCTGTACCAATAGTAAATTTGAACTTTCTAAAAAAATTGAGAACACAAATGATTTGGAATGTGAGGAATTATGAGGAATTGTCAGTCTAGCTGTGGTTAAATAAGTGGATCTGAATTTTCAAAGATTCTATTTACAATCATGAGTGACGGGAGTTTGATTTTGTTGCTTTCGCTATCGTAAGTGGTATCATTAACTTAAGCTTCCGCCACTTTTAGCGGTACCCGAGATTGTTTTATTCGCTTTTAATACGTAAGTGACATGTTTGTTGGTTCTATTGGTGTGGATATCTTACTCCTAGTCCTCAATTGGTGCATTTTCTCAACGAATTGGAGAGTACTAAATTAATTTGGAAACCGACACCGAGCCAAAAGACACGTATAAAATATTTAATCTGTTGGCATGGTTAACATCACTTTTTGGGTTAAACTCGAGGAGTTTTTCGAAACGCATGTCAATGTTGAAGGATGAACAACAATTATTATTTTTTTTATTTTTCAGTAGCTCTATATATTCCCCCATTTGGGACCTTATTGCGACCTAATACTTATGCTGGCTGATTTTGGCCCCAGGAAAGTGAATAAATAGTGAGACCAAAGAAACCTTTAATTGCCACATAAGCATTAAGTTCCAATTAGTTTCCAAATGGTGGGCTACAAAATGTTTTTCTTTATTATATATTTTCAGTTTCATTATTGGGCCCTCTTGCCTTATTTTAGCTGTAGATAATTTAGTAAAGCTAGGACTCCAGTTTGGTAAATTGTGGTTTTAGTAATTAATTCAAAATTAATGAAATCCGTAGTTGGCAATGATTTTGCTTGGTTCGGTATTTTGGTTTTCCGTAGTTGATATGGACTTTAATTGGAGTAATTTCCAAAATATCCTATTTCATTTTGGTAATATAAATAGATCTTTCCCTTTTCTTCTAATCAATCGTCCTTATTAATTTATATCAACTGAATTATGGAGTTTACATCAATTCACACTTCTGCTGTGTTATTTTTTTGGAGTTTGCAATCAATGCATACTTCCACTACCATATTTTCCGAATGAACAAGAATGTTAGATTTACTCATGAGAAAGATACTCGTTTCCAAATCAATCATTGGATATTAAGTGTTTAACAGCCAACTCAATTTGTGCGATTCTCCTGAAAAAAACGAGTCAAACTTGAATGATAGCTTAAAACTCTTCAGTTTATTTCATCATCATTCTCTTGTTATTGTTTTGAATTATAGGTTTCCATTAAAACTAACATAGTTGTTTTCATTTTTCCTAATGGCTGCACATTTCTTAATTAAACGAGAGTATATTTATCATATTATTCTTTCTTTAATCGGGTTTCTTCTGATTTTGGGCCAATCAGGTTCTTGACGACTGAAAGGATCTCTGTTTTAAAAAGCGGGAGACCCGTAGCTTTGAGCATCTGATGCTCAAGCTACAACTGTTGCTAAATCTTGGGTGTCCCTATTGTTGTCTTAGCAAACTGAGAGAAGAAATCACAAAGTGAGAAATTATGGACTGCAATCGAGATGAGGCCATCCGGGCGAAAACAATTGCTGAACGAAAGTTAATGGAGAAAGATTATGCCGGTGCAAAGAAATTTTCCTTGAAAGCTCAAGCTTTGTACCCTAGCCTCGATGGTCTTCCCCAAATGTTCGCCACACTCGATGTTTATATCGCTGCTGAAAACAAAATAAGTGGTGAAGTGGATTGGTACGGAGTACTTGGTGTAAACCCCTCAGACGATGATGAAACAGTGAGAAAACATTACAGAAAGTTGGCTCTCATGTTACACCCCGATAAAAACAAGTCTGTCGGTGCCGATGGTGCTTTTAAGCTTCTCTCAGAGGCGTGGAGTTTATTGTCCGATAAGGTTAAGCGGTTAGCATATAACCAAAGGAGGGGTTCAAAAAGCTTCCAACCAAAAATTCCAACTCAAAATGGATTTCATAATGATTTTGCAAATAGGGAAACTCCAAAGCCAAATAGTACTCCGAAAAATACCGCTCCACCTCAGCCAACCCCTGTACGAAGAACCGATACATTTTGGACTATTTGCCATCAATGCAAAATGCATTATGAATATCTCAAAGTATACCTCAACCATACCCTTCTTTGCCCTAATTGTCAAAAAGCTTTTTTGGCTACTGAGATGGCCCCACCTGTCAATGTTCCTAAAACAGTCTATCCATCTTCCCGACAACGCAATCATGTGCCGAGTAGTAATACATTTGATCCTGGAAGAAGCGCTGCAGCTGCTAAAAATGCGTCCAAGCGCACAAATATGAACTGGAGCCCGTTTTCTGGAATGGGTGCTACCACAGAGCCTTCGATTGCGGCAAAAGCAGCAAATGTTGTTCAGCAGGCAAATGAGAAATTGAAGAGAGAACGCGAGGAATCGCAGAAGCGGAACCATTTTTCTAGTACTGTTTTGAGAGAGAGAATGATGAAAAAGAGAAAGGGAATCGATGATGATGGACATTTCCGTGGAAATGGTGGTGCCGACACTGGAAATGTATCTGGATCAAAAAAGGGTGGTTTTGAGACAGAGAGGGTCCATGGTTTTTCTGGTCTTAATAATAAACCTAACAGTACTAGAGATTTGAATCCGCATGAAACCCGAAACATGCTGATGCATAAGGCTCGGGTGGAGATCTGCAAGAAGCTGAACGAATGGAACTCAGAGACTGAAGCCAAGGCAGCAGCCACGCAGAAAGAGAATAAGGAAGAGAGGGAGAAAAACGTCGTAAAGGGTCATCTACGCGATATGAACAAGAATGGGGACCCACCTGAGAAGGGTTTCACTTCTGCTGATGAAACAGATAAAAAGAAGCTTGAACCACTGTTAATGAATGTCCCGGACCCTGACTTTCACAATTTCGACCTGGACCGGACTGAGAGTTCGTTCGGAGATAATCAGATTTGGGCCGCGTACGATAATGATGATGGGATGCCGCGTTTCTTTGCAATGATTCACAAGGTGATCTCTCGAAAACCATTCAAGATGAAGATAAGTTGGTTAAACTCGAAATCCACCTCCGAATTTGGTTCGATGAATTGGGTTGGTTCCGGTTTCGTCAAAACTTGCGGGGAATTCAGGATCGGCAAGCACGAAATCAACAAGTCCCTGAATTCGTTCTCGCACAAGGTGAAGTGGGCCAAAGGGGCCCGTGGGAGCGTCATCATTTACCCGAAGAAGGACGACGTGTGGGCCCTCTATCGAAACTGGGCCCACGATTGGAACGCACTTACCCCAGACGAAGTTGTACACAAGTATGACATGGTTAAGGTGCTCGATGACTATAGCGAGGAACAAGGCATTACTGTCACTCCTCTTATAAAGGTCACGGGTTTCAAAACCGTGTTCTGTCCTCACCTGGAGAATATAGTAATGAGAATTCCAAAAGAGGAAATGTTTCGATTCTCTCACCAAGTTCCAAATTACTTGCTTACAGGTCAAGAAGCTCGACATGCTCCGAAGGGTTGTGAGGAGTTGGACCCTGCTGCTAGTCCATTGGAGCTTCTTCAGGTTATAACAGAAGCTACTGACTCGCCGGTGATTGAGAATTTGCAGAGTGGCGTGGGAATTAGCGTTGGCGGTGCTGCAAAGACGAAAAAAGAAGTGATGGTGGATAATGGTGAATAAATCAGTGAGGCAGGACAATAGGCATACAGAAGTAGCAAAGGAAACAGGAAATTGTAGCTAATGTCAAAACAGGCAAGGAGAATGTGCAAATTACTGAAGGTAAATCTTTTAGTTGAGTTTTTTTTTCCATCCTCTTTTTTTTTTTTTTTTTTTTCGTTTTGAGTTATATGGGCCTGACTGTTACTTTAAAAAATGATCTTTTTTTTTCTTTTTCTTTTGGTGGTAAAGTGGATTGGAGGTGAAAAGTAACATTCTCAGTTTATAACATATGTGGGACTCTGAAACATTTGTTGGCATCCCTTTTGATGGCTAATCTCAGTTCTGCTAGCATATTGAATATAGTTGAGAGGATGAAGCTATTGTTTGTTGTTTGTGATATAGGTCAATGTCAAATGTGACCAAACTTGGAACTTATTTGAATATGCTGAAATTTGATACCTTGATTTTCAAAGTCAGACTCTTACTTTGAGATGTTTAGACACAGAGATTGGAACGGAATGAGTATATGTCCTTTTCAAAACATTCTTCTTGTAATGTCAGAGATTCTGATCTTTAATGTTATATCACAGCAACTGTTGTGTTTACTCAATATTAGAGATGACATTGGCCTTGCAAAAAGAGGAGCTTTAACAAAATTAATTGGATGCTCTAATATTTAACAAAATGGTGAATATTTCTATTATAGTTGAAGTTAAATATTTTGTTCTTACCAGTTTGTAATTTAGTGTGTACGCTGTAACTATGTGATTTGAACAAAAATGAAGAGTACGACTTTACTCTTAACGGGTGAAAAACTTGTCATCCTAGTAAACTAAAATTTGGAAAAAATATCATTTTCCATAGATCAGCCTTGGGCTGTGTACTATATGTGTATAATAATTTTTTCTTTGTGCGCAACCATGAGCCATTATTTTCTGTCACACAGTACTGACTTGGCTCCTGACGTAGTGATGAATCGATGATTATTACTTCGTTTATGAAAATTGAAGAAGAAATTTGGTGATACATATAATTTGGGAGCGTAACATACATTGGTTCAATTTTTTTTTCCTAAAATTGTTTGTGATCCCTTTAGGAAGGGTGACAATTCGTCAAGTTCATTGAAATAAAAGATAAAAATTTTCAGAAAGTTTATTCAGTATTTAAAAGTTAAAATAACGGATAAAAGATAAGTGGGTTTTCCCTTTTTAATTACAGAAGTATAAGCTCTCCATGTTTCGACCAGGAAATGGACTTGGCAGTGTTAATTTCGCCATGGGTCTTCCTTTTTTTTATTGGGTATTTTTATTCTGACCCACAATTTTTTTTATATCCTCACTTATATTACACCCACACAATTGGGTTGACGATCTTTTAACCCACCCGTACTCTCCTGTTAACTAAAATTCCACTAAACATTACACATTTTAATGCATCCAAACTCGACCTTAGTAAATTACAAGATTATAAACGGGTGAACAACTATTGATGATCTATACGAAAAATTATAGTTATTGATGGAGCACACATTTAAAGCATAAACAGTTAGAAACAATCAGCTAGATAAGAATAAAAAATTCCTACACGGTCCCCAATATTCTTCCATCCTATATATAACTCTGTTATCTATTCTCTCCATGAAACAACTTCACCAGCAACCATCTCCTCCATCTTACCTTTCTATAGTTTAGAGTACCACCACGGTCATCAGCCTCCTACACTACCTACGCTCTGTGCCACCATGCAGGGGCAGAGCCAGAATTTTACATTCGGGCGAGCTAACTTAACAGCGATTTCCGGGGGTTCAGGGGCGGGAACTCCTGAGCCCATTTTTTTTGAGGTTATTTTTTAGTATTTATCAAATAATTGCTTTAAAAACAATGAAAATTATTGTTAATACTCAAAAAGTAATGTAAAACAGGTAATAATTTGCATATATCACCAAAAGTATCAAGTAAAAGCCCTAATTACCTTGCATTTTAAAATTATTAAGAGTGGTTTGAATTTAATTATTAAAAAATTAATCCTGTTTTTTTTTAGAGACGGGCGTGCCCCCCGAGCCGACTCCTAATTCCGCCCATGCCACCATGGACCACCATGGGTGGGCGGTCGGACGGTCAAAGAGGACATGCGTGTTTTATTTTTGGTTACCTAGTGGAGCACGCATACACGGAGAGAAAGAAAGGGAAGACAAAGTGGCGGAATAGGCTAACAATGGCAACAAAGAAGGAATTATTCGGGGTGGGTTGAATGGGATATAACTGAGTTTTTACTTTTAAAATATTAGGAATTGTAAATTTTTTGTCTTGGTTGGGTAGAAAAGAACTTTGGGTTGGTATACAAACACTTTTTTCCCCTAAAATTATTTATTTAGATATATTTAGTGGCTTAACCCATGAATAACATGAATTTAATAGAAGTAAACTCTAATTCGATATCCTCCATCTTCGGGTGTAAAATGGACAAATACAGAGTGAATACCATGATATCCATTCATATAATTGCCCTTATCCGTATCCTCATGGATTTTCGAATTCAAATAAAATCCTTATCCATTTACTTTATTTTATATACATACATACATACGTACATACATACAATTCTAAGTAAAGTCAAGAATTTCGCTAAAGTTGGTCATGCAAAAATTAGGTTTCAAATTTAAGATGTTGAACAAGTAATGACATTTCATGCGTACTAGTCTAATCCTAAATTAACCCAGCAAGGGGTACGCATGGCTTCGTGTCTTGGTTAAATCCTCTATATGTATGGTTAGGTTTAGGTCACCCAAGCGTGTTAGCATGTACAATGGGTCAATTTATTGGTAACCTGAAGTCATTTATGATCGATCTATTAAGTAAAATTTTGTGTTGATTCCCGTTATAGGTGTGCAAAACTGATGAACCAACCAACCCCGCCCTTAAATCAATGCTCACTTTTAGCCACATTCAACTGTGATTTTGCTAGAGTGAAAACCTACTAGAATTGGTTTGGTTCACAAATTATAGTCATTGAACTGAACCAAGCATATAAATTGTGTAAAACCCTCATATCCCCCCTCCCCCCCCCCCATGTAAAGCCCCCCCTTCTCTTACGATCTTCTTCTCTCTTGACCTAAATCGCTTAAATATTTTCTACCCATGACTACAAATGAACCAATCAACTTACAGCCTTTGTCAAGGGCTACAAATCCCCCTAATCGATTTATGATTTATTTAACCCGAGGTTGAATTTGAAACCAAAAGGAGTTCGAAGCCCTAACGAGTTTGAAGCATATTCATCGTCAAATGAAGTCAATTATAATTCTTCATAGCCCTAACAATTGGTTTTTTCCTTGAATGCTTATTATCCTTTTGTGCCTGAAGCCGAAAATCGACGCACAACTGGCTGAAACTGGTAATGAAAATCGCCCAAGGGATCGATTAGTCGGCAGTGATTATGTTTTTTCATAAAGCTGACCAAGTCTGTTTGGCTGAAAATTCCTTTCAAAATCAAAATAACCAAATCACGCACTACCCTTATTCATGTATTGTTATCGCAACATGTATGATTTTATTATACCTATCTATCATGGAAGTAAAAAATTTAAATGATGTTTTTAGTGTATATTAGTTTAGTTAAAAGGATATAAAAATAAACCAAATGAAGTAAATTAAAACACAAACGTTTCTTTTGTACCCACTAAGTATTTGAGGCATGAATGAAAGGTGAGAGGGATGGATGAAAAAAATCCACCATTAAGCTACACAAAATGAAATAAAATGAAAATATACTTTATTTTATAAGCTATGTTGGCTTTTTTTTTAGAATCCTCAAATCTCAAACATTCAGAGTTTTATAAATCATTATATTGAACTTATTTAGGAAAAATGATAACTATTAGAGAATTTTATTCGGCTCGTACTCTTATCTCATTTAACTTTGACATTAATGAACAACATAAGACACATTACTCTCAATCACATCAAATAACAGGGATACCACTGCTTTCAGTGACTCATTATGAATATGTTAAATAAGGATGATTCTCGAAGGCGTCGTTACTCTTGAACAAGTGATACCTTATGATATGGAGACATATTGTAAGATGGTTGAGAGTGGAGATGGTGTAACACCTCATAAAATCCATAGCTAGATTCATCAGTTCTACATTTAAATAATACGAGAGTTAAAACAATTTGTTTCATTCTAAGCATGCCTAAAATCAAATAAAACGATAAGACGCTAACACTGAATAAGTAAAACAATACATAAATTTCTAATACAAAAACCCAAATCATAATAAATCAACTCCACTCTGGAATAAATAACTGTCTCAAAAAATGAACATCCAACTTTGAATGAGTAAACAAACTCTAACATAAATAAATCCAACCACAATAATCCGACTTGACAAATATTGAAATGAAAATCTAAATACTGAAAGAAATGCGATATATAAAGGTGAGCACCCATGCTCGGTACCTAATCCTATAAAGAGAAGCTCAAATTAGGACCGGAATGCTGAATATATTAGGGATGAGACAGCTGCTGTTGCCTAGGACCAGAAAAAATTTTCACAAACAAGATTATACCTAGTAAGTCTACAATGAGTAAGAATGTAACTAAATTTGGTCAACAATAATAATAATAATGCATCTTCCTCCCACATTTTACTTGTTTTTAAGTTAACCTAACCCAAACAACTTAAATATAACATGCATGTCTAATCCCAAAACCAAGTGAGCCCATGTTACATAATTATATCTCTTCTCAAGTATTCATTATTTACATGGTTTCAAAAGCTAGTATCTCGTCTATACGTCTCTAGTACGATCTTAAAAAAGGAATAGAATCACTTAATTCAACAACCAAGTAAGTATGCCCCAATCTCATACTAAGCAGGTGAGCTACGCTCAAGCCCGTAAATAAAAGTACGAAGGCCTATCCCTACTGTGGGAGCTTATATATTTAAGCCAATAGCACAACCGACCAACCCAGAACATAGGATGGACTACCCGATTCAATTAAAAACAATTACTTTGTATTTATGTATTTAACATGTGCTTAAATACTTGGAGATATGCACGAATCCGTTACTAACAATCTCGGAGAGATATTCAGGTTCACTTATGAGCTATCTAACAAGCTGGTTAAGTTACTTTTATGATTCAACCACTTAATCTCACTTCTATAAATTGTAAACCCTGACCCGGGACAAAGGGATGTAATCTTGAATATTTGAGAGACATTAATAAGAACAATAACCTATCCGTGGACGTAGATAAGTTACTGAACCACGTACATCGCTGTTGTGTGTGTGATTAATTATTTCTTTTTTGATATTACTTCGTAGATCTCTTATTGTGATAATTCTTGCACTTACAATTGGCGTTGTCTGTCTGAACGATTATTTTTCACTACAAAATAATTCGTCAAAAGAAAGACGCAATGTCTCACCGCAACAACAATCTCCCTCAGATTGGCGATGTACAGGAGGAACCAGCCCACCTAGAGTCAGGTCTGAGATTTGCTAACCAAAAAATCCTTGGTTTCACCAAGAAAGGCAACCTTTCGAAGAAAGTCATAGACCACCTAGATCTACTCAGATTTGCAGGATGATCGACGCTTACGAAGCCCGTCTTCTAGAGCAGGAGGAGGCAACACGCCTCCACATGGAAGACAATGCTCGCATGCAAGGGTGACTTGAAAGTATGGAGAGAGATCTCCATAAGGATTCCAGAAAGCGTCATGACAGGTCTCTTAGTCCTCAGGTGACCAAAACTCGTAGTCGAGGGAGGAGATCTAGACCCAACTTGGAACTATCTGACCACATTAGATCGAAACATGATCGATTAGAGTGTGGCCGATCAGATAAAAGCCACATAAATGATGGTCTCCAAAACGAAGATATTAGGGTTCTGGTCCGTAGAGAGATGGACCAACATCCAACCCATCGAGGGTCTAGATCCACCAAGGAGATATTTAGGAGGGCTCTAAACACTCAGATGAAATCCCCTTTTTCAAGGGCGATTGAAGAAGAAGAGCCCCCAAAGAAGGTCGTTGTTCCCAGGTTCAAAACCTACGATGGAAAAACTGACCCGATAGATCATGTTCGAAAGTACATGCAATCGATGACCCTGTGGAGCCACAACGACGCCCTCATGTGTGGAATCTTCCCTTCAAGCCTACACGATGTAGCACAAAAGTGGTTTGAGAGGCTTCCACACTAGTTGGTCAAAAGATTTGAGGCCCTTGCTGAGTCCTTTATTTCTCACTTCATCACTAGTAGCTCACACCCTAAAAGAATGGATTCATTGCTCACGATGAAGAATAAACCACAAGAAAGTCTCTACGACTATGCCAAACGGTATTGGAAAGTCTTCAACGAGGTGGAGGATTGCTCGGATTAGGTAGTCGTAGTGTCTTTCAAGATTGGTATGCTAACCACATCTTTGTTACACCAATCCCTAACGAAGAAAGAGGCAAACACCATTAATGACCTCATGGTGCGTATTGAAAAATACGCCAAGGTTGAGGATGTGGTTCACTCTGTTCCAGGGGACAACGGTCGCGCGAAAGTAGTAAAAGGTGGAGACAAGAGTGAAACTTCGAAGAAAGAAAACAAGAACGGGGGTAAAAATGGCTCCAAGAATGGGAGCAAGGAAGATCCTTCAAAGGCTTTCCAGGCTATCGACACAGTATTTAAGGAACTTATTTACAAAATCTTGAGAAAAATCAAGGATCAACCATTCGTTAAGTGGCCCAAAAAATGGGCGGCAACCCAACGAAGAGGAATAACGTGCTCAGATGTGCATTCCACAAGGAGGGTGGCCATAGGACGGAAAGTTGCAAAGCACTGAAGTCACACTTGGAGGAACTGGCCCAATCTGAGTACTTGTACGAGTATGCAAAAAAGAAGAGTGTCAAGGTCGCATCCAATGGCGACCAGAAGTCGAACAATATCCTTGATGATGACATAGGACATGAGTTCACAGTGATTCATGGAGCATCCAACCTAAAGAAAATCCAAGGGAATGCTGTTCAGATGGAACTGAAGAAGGTCATAACTGTTATTGAAGCATTTCAGATTGACTTAGCAAAGAGCCAGGTTGGCAAGCGCCGGCGACCAGAAGATGTCGACTACACCAAACATATCGTCTTCACAGAGGAAGATTTGGTTGGGGTGAGGACTCCATACCACGATGCGCTCATGATTACCCTTTGAATCGTGAATTGGGATGTCAACAAGCTACTGGTAGACCAAGGAAGCTCATCGGAGGTAATGTACCTAGAGATGTTCCACAAGTTGAAACTCAACTTAGCTGATCTGAAAGAGGAGACCATTCCACTGGTCTGCTTCACGGGGAAGATTACTATGATAATAGGAAAGATAGTCCTTCCAGTAAGTTTAGAAAATATCTCAAAAATGATTGAATTCTTGGTGGTGTATATTGACTCACCATACCATGCCATCTTGGGTAGGGGTTGGCTACACGCCATGAAAGCCATCCCATCTATATACCACCAGAAACTGAAGTGTGTGACCGACCGGGGGTGGTCGAGATTCATGGTGACCAGGCGATTGTCAGGAAATGCTTTGTCGCTGCCACTCGCACCCGAAAGGAGAAAAAAAAAGGAATTAAAAGTCCCTCCAGAGGAAGCCTAAGATGGGGCTGCACCCTCTAAATAATAATTACGGTATGACTGACCAGGGGTGGAGGAGACCAGGATCCACCCTGTTGATAGGGTCGTTAAAATCTTGGAAGAGATTGATGCTGATGACAACTTGGTGGATATAAGTTTGTGATCGGGACCACTCTTGCCGATCACGAAAAGAAAGAGTTGATTACTCTCCTGAAAAGAATTTTGGATGTTTTTGCATGGGAACCTTATGATCTGCCTAGAATTGATCCCAACGCTTCCTGCAATCATCTCCACGTTGACCCGATCATGTTGACTCGACCTTCAAAGAGATCACTTAAAAGGCATGCCAAATAACCCCTGAGAAGGCTAAAACACTAGAGAGTGAAGTCGGGAAGCTTCTGGATGCAGGCTCCATTAGGGAAGTTCAGTTCCCCAAGTGGTTGTCTAACCCAGTGGTAGTATGGAAGAGCAACGGCAGTTGGAGAGGCTACATGGATTTCACCTATCTCAACAAGGCATGCTCTAAGGATAGTTTCCCCCAACCAAAGATCCTATTGTTCCTATTGTTTGGACCCGACTAGGATAAAACTACCTTTGTAATCCCAGTGGGTTTATATTGATACAAGGTCATGCCGTTTGGACTAAAGAACGTAGGGTCAACTTATCAAAGGCTGGTCACAAAGATGTTTAAATAACATATGGGGGACATTATAGAAGTTTGCATCGATGACATGCTAGTCAAGAGCAAAGACATATACAACCACCTCAAAGATCTGGCCAAAACCTTCGAAATCCTCAGGAAGTACTGGATGAAACTCAATGCAAGTAAGTGTTCATGTAGGAAAATTTATAGGTTACTTAGTTAGCAAAAGAGGGATTGAGGCCAATCCAGATCAGATTGATGCGATCAACAAGGTCCAGCCACTGAGGACATTATGAAACATTCATAAGCTTATTAGGATGCTCGCAACACTCAACCTCTTCATCTCCAAGTCCTCAAAATGCTGTCGACCATTCTTTTAGCTCCTTAAGAAGGATAAGGGCTTTTGGAGGAGATCAAGTCCTACCTTAGCAAAGCACCCCTGCTGACAATCCCTGACAATGGAGATCCCCTGTACCTTTATCTCGCCATATCAAACCATACTTTTAGCTAAACCTTGGTATGCGAAAAGGAGGGTACACTGTATTATGCTTATTACATCAGCAAGACACTATTAGATGAAGAACAATGCTACTTGCCCTTGGAGAAACTTGCATACACTCTTGTAGTTGCATCTAGGAAGCTAAAGCACTATTTTGAGGCCAACTCGATAACAGTGATCACCTTTTTCCCCCTCAAATCTATTCTTCGTAAAAGTGGCCTCTCTGCATAATTATCTAAGAGGTCGGTTGATCTCGGAAGATTCAATTTCCACGTCCAGCCTAAGACAACTATTAAGGGACAAGTATTGGCTGATTTTATTGCCGAATTCATAGGAGACGAGCTAACCGACCAGAAAGTGATGGAGCAATGAATAAATAAGGAAGCACAATCTCTCTATTGGACCCTATGATGGAGCCTCCAATTTTAAGGGGGAAGGAGTAGGTATTGTCCTAATCACACTAGAGAACACTATCATTGAGCAAGGAATAAGGTTAGGATTTAAAGCCTCCAACAATGAAGTCAAATGCAAAGCACTTATCCTTGTCCTGAGCAAAGCATAACTACTGGGGGCAAGGCGTTTAAATGTATTCGATGACTCGAAATTGGTCTCCAAACAGGTGAGCGGATACTTCAGCGCAAAAAATGACAGGATGGCTACCTGCCTCGCCGTTGTACGCGAACTTATAGTAGGGTTTGAGGAGGTCCACATTTAGTAGTTCCCTAGGGGCCAAAATAGTCATGCTGGCACCTTAACAACCCTAAGCTCAGCGGTGGACTCCGACCTGTAGGCACATTTTTCTCAAATGTGCTTTAAGGATGTCAAAAAATAATTTTTCTTTCAAAAATATTTTTTCAACTTTAACACGCACCAAGTTTGGAAACCAAATTCAATTAAGACCAATTTTATCTTGTTTAATCCTAAACATGCATCTAGATGATTAAAGTAAGTAAAATAAAGTAAAGTTCACAACACCAGATGTACGAGGAAACCACAAAGGGAAAAAAACTCGGACGGCCTAAGATAGACAATCACTATGATACGATTTTACAAAAGGAAGATAGGCATACTTACACATTGACTCGATCCCCACAAGCCTTGATGCTCTTCTTATTTTTAATCGCTCCTTCACAGTACCCACTCAGAAATCCTTCTACGATACTCATCCACAGCACACACGTCCACGAATGCCTTGGTGTCCATAGATGTAGCTTTGGCAATCAACTTTTTCACCGCAAAACTCAACGAACAACTTGTTCAATATGGATGAACAAACCCAGATGGTGCAAACAAGATCTATATGACGATAATAAATGAAAGATCGGGTCTTTTAAACTCTAAGGATGGTTTTTAACTTTGAAAACCTTAAAAAACTTATGCAGAAAATGTATGAGTTCTTTTCTGGAATATGGTTCTGCATACACCGAAATTATGAGAGAAAATTTCTTAAAATAAAAAGCTTAAGTCGACATGTCATTCTAATGAGATCCACAAGTCGTTCTAATGACTTTGAGATGTTGTTCTAACGACATCCGATGTCGTTTGAACCACTAAAACTAAAGATGTGGTTTCATACGACTCTAAACTATAATTATCTCAGAATAAACGAAGATAAAACTATTTAAAATCATTTCCAACATTTTAAATCTTTTATAAACAAATTTCCATCTTTTAAAACTCTTTTCGAACTCCATACACATAATGCGTTCATACCTGAGACTATCTCGGAATGCACTTGACTGAAGACGTGAAACGTGCACCAATAAAACTCGGCATGATATATCTTTGAAGCTTGGCCTCTACATCTTTAACACAAACATGTCATAAACTATATGGAGATCGTGACAATATAAAAATCTATCTATAACTCAAACACGTTTTGTTCCGAGAATAAGTCAATAACATACAAATGGACTCGATTGGAAATTTTTTCCTTACAAATCTCCCCATTTGACTATTCCAGGACAAAACCCAAAGAGTGAAATGCCTAAGTCGGACCGTCAAGCCATAATACACTTAAATCCCATCCCATAAAACTCAAAGTAAAAAATACAGGACAAGGACTAGTATATGTAGGTTCGTCAAGCATGAGTTTTCTGAATGTGATATAGTCTCACTATCAAAATCTCGCATACCTGAAGAATACCTACACACATGAAACAAACAAATACCCAGTGAAGTATGGAGGAACAAATGATATAAAAATACCAATATGTAAAACAAACAATTTGTTAAATAATTGAACAATATCAATATGTGCAATATAACATGATACCAATAAAGTATGAATATATATATGATCGAAAAAATGATACTAATATGTGAAGCCAAAAAAATATATGCTCAATAAATAAACTACCCCCCCTACATCACCTATATCTCTCCCCCTTTTTGTCTCGAATAGACAATAAGTGAAAAAGATAAACAAATTATCAAATATCTAGAATGGAATAATCAATGAAGCATCCACAGATAAACATGGAAAGCCAGCTAAAAATACTCACAAGGAACCAAATCGTAGCTAACGGATAGTCACAAAAAATGAATCATCAATCTAAGCAAAGATGTGACTAAAGAATCAATGCAGTATAAGAATCAAAGCATGGATAAACACTATCGACTCCATGTAAACTATCCAAATGAACCCAGAAGTACCAAAACATAATGAAATCATCTCATATATGGAGCAGGTACAAAAGCAGAATAGGGCTAAAAAATTCGGGCAGGTCGATCGAATGACTATGCCATGTCATTTGAACGACATAGGCATGTCATTTGAACGAGGTAAAAAATGACCCAAACAGTAAGCTGTCGTTCGATACATCTATCTAATGACATTACAAACAACCATCTAACGACCATATCTGACACAATTATTGCCTCAAAAAACGTGTTGTGAGAAGCAAACTTTGAACGACTTGGACATGTCCTTTGAATGACACGCATAAGTTGTTTAAACGACTTTCGTAAAGTCTGTATTCCAGCTCCATAAATGTTAAAAAATTTCCCAGTGAAGAAATTTCATGAAAACAGGTACTGAAAATACGAAACAGTAGCAAAAATAAACTCAAAATAGAAAAAAAATAAAACAAGTAAAAACAAGTATGAGTTTCATGCTAACATAGTATCAATATGCTCAAACATGGAGATGTAATGAATGGGTGAGAACTACAATAAATGAATCACAATATGAACACATCGAAACGGCCAAGAAGCTCTAATTGATAGCTAAATATCATCAAACTTAGTTTAAGCCATATGTGACAATTAATATATTGAACTTAATGAACTAAACGAACAACATGCACACAAATATGAAATTTTAATGATTCTACAAACAATAACATCATGACACGATTTTTCAGCATTAGGATTCGTGGTGCAAACCCGTTGTTATTTTTCATCCAAACACCCTCATATATTCAAATTTCCTTTTTAGCTCTTTTGAGGTTTTTATTTTTCTCAACTTAGAGAAATCCTATTGGCCCTATTTGGGCATATGATTCCTTTTATTTCCTTAATTTTTTCTTGGGCTCTTTTGAACGGTGGCTTTCATAACGAGATTATTATTCTCTCACAGCCCTTTCCCATGAACACTCATCATTTTTTGAATTTAAGCAATCTAAATTCTCACGACAAATGATTCTTACATGCACACCTCTTCCCAAGTCTTATTACAAATAGATGACAAAATTGAGATAAGTACGTCTTACCAAACTCAAATACGCATGAGAAGTACAACATTCATATAAACTCGCCCATGTGTGCAATGATGGCATATATACAAAGTCGAATCCAAATGCAAATCAACTTCGAAATAACCCCATTAATCAATGGTTAAGATCATTCTAAGCCTCTATAATTATGACCAAATGTCCTGGCCACACGGATAATGAAATGATGGGGGTCCAATCACACCAATATGCCACATCAAACATGAAAACTCATGACACAAAAATAAACCAAAAATCTCATTATGCTTTTCAAAAAATATTTATAACTCAAAAAACAAAATCCTTTTGTATTTTCTCAAAAATATATAAACCAATTTTTTTTTGTATTTTCAAAATTTTTATCAAAATAAAATCTTTTTCTATTTTTCAATAAGACTCAAATGAATGAAAAATATAATACAAAGAGATACACATGTCATAACACTAGCAAAATATATATCATGCTGCAAAGACTAGCGTATGATAAACATGGCAACACAATCATCCTATAGATTTATCATGGGAAGAATCAAGTGAAACCAAACAAGAACCATGTAGTTTCATTTCTAAAGCCACTAGGTCCGATTTTCTAGCCCTAGTAGGCGTGTAATGACACATGGGGGTTTTGGGAACCGAAAAAAATTTATTCTTAAACTTCCTAGGAGCATTCCTAAGGTCATAACAAAAATGCCTAAGGTTACCCTTCCTACCCCAATGAGTGCAAGTGTAAAAACGATAATGAATGTGACTGATATGACCAAAGTGCACCCTCGTACCCTGAGCAACAACATCGACCTATCTTATGGCTGAGTCGTCAGAAGAGCCCCACTAGTTAGCAAGAAGGTCGTCCTTAGTAAGGTCGGCCTCACATACATCAACCTCGACTGGGCAATAGCCAAGGTCAACAACATCTTTATAGGTTCAACTGGGACTAGTCACAGACTCTGCTTCAGTCGATAGTACAAATGAGCCCGATTACCTAACCTCGACTCTACTTCTAGTTGAAGGCCCAATGGTCCTGTCGAAGTCATCAACCTCGTACCCAGAAGACCAAGTTCCAATGGATGATGTCACCAGTCCGAGCATATGCAAGTACAAAGAAACCTGAAACACGTGGACAAAACCGTTATAACCAGATTATTCCCTCCACATGAGGGAATGTTTAGTCATTATGATCTGCATGTGGCACAGCCAAGTGTCCTAATGAGATTGTCTAGATCATCTTATTCATGCTTATGGGGTACTCTATACCTCCTTAGCACTATATATACCATTTATCTTCTTCCTTGAAGGGGATGGCATATTGCAAACCCCAGCTGAAGCTCTGTCAAAATATACAGTAGAGAGAGAGTGTGAGTATTGTATCATAAGGCATTATTGCCCTCTTTTTAGAGTGAGGATCACTCACCTGCACAATGGACGTATGCCTAGATAGGTAGAATCACTTATATTGATATCTTTCTCCTCTTCTCCTCATCTCATTCTATATTTATATTTCTTATGTGCTGCCATTATTATACCTGTTTGTGCTCTCCAACACCTTGACCTGGTGGTGCTATTTCTAGCATCATCACTTTGGCGCCGTCTGTGGGAACGAGAAGATTTATCTCTTCCTTTTTATATCTTAGCCTCACTAGAATCTCTAGTGGCGAACCATTCCTCCCTCTTGCGTGGAGTTGTTTTGCCATTGAAAGAGGTCCTACAAGGTCTAAAATCTCTCAAGTCTTCTAAATCACAACTCAGTTTTCAGGGAAACACATGGCATTTGAATTTCTACCACCTCCTCCTCCGCTAACTGGTGGCGAAGGATCTAGTTCCAGTCATGCACCACCTGTGTCCGAGATGGCTGAGGTGGCATCAGCCTTAAAGTCGCTGGTGGCCAGCCAATAAGTGATGCAAGAGCAGTTCGCTTCCCTCAGCCAAAATATGATGAGGAGACCACTAAGAATCTCACCGAAAATGATCACTCCGGTAGCTGCACAATAACAACACCAGGAGGGCAGGGGACCACCCCAGGCACCACGCAAAGATCTACCTCCTCCCCAGCGGTGGAGGGACGTTGCTGACCCTAGGCATTTACGTCTGGGGAGGAAAGGACACCCTTGCCCTGAGGATCAATATGACAATGTGGAGGCTGATGATGCTCTAGTAGAATGCTGGGAGCCATATAAGATTTCCAACAATACTGTACGACCCCTCCAAGAGAGCCGAGGAATGTGTAGGATACAAAACCCCAAAGATCGCCTTAGAGGCTCAACATTTGATCGTTTGAGCAGAGGGTCGGCCTTTGAAAGGCTCGACCCAGTCAATGACCTAAGGGGGAGATTATTGAGGTCAAAAAGCCTTACAGGATCCAGAAGATAAGGGGTCTACTATCGGCCACAGCATGGCCGACCCCATCATGGTAGAGACGTGGGTAATGGGGAAGTTAATAGCCAATGGAGGCCAGTTGTAGGAGAACCTTCGATACAGCCATTGGAAGTAGCAGGAGACAATATCGTCCAGGCCAAAGTTGCGAAACCTTGGAATGATTCAGTTCAAAGGCTTAAAGACAAGATTGGTGACATTCTGAAGAGCCGAGACCCCCTGTAGAGGGGGTACTCAGAGGGTTCACCCTTCGTTGCAAAGATAATCAACTTCCCAACCCCTGCCAAATTCAAGTCGCCTGTGGTGACTCCGAGGTATTATGAAAGCACTAATCCTATCCATCACATCGAAATGTACCAATCGGCAACCGATATCTACTCCATCTCAAATGAGATGAGATGCCATTCTTTTTCAAGTACTTTGACTGTGGCTGCACACGTTTGGTTTACTTCACTTCCAAAGAATTCTATATAAAGCTTCAAATAATTGGTCGAGCGATTTATCCATAACTTTTGCTTTGGGGTCAAACCTCAGAATAAGAAGACTCATCTGTTCTATGTTAAAAAAGGGAAGAATGAGAGTCTAAGAGATTACATCGCGAGGTTAATCAAAGAGAACTTGGAAGTGGAAGACTATGTAGAAAGCATAGCTATGACATCCCTCATAGGAGGCCTTTAGAAGGGAAAGTTATTGTAGAATCTTACTGAAGACACTCCTAAGTCACTGGCTGAGTTACTTGCAACAACTGGGAAAGTTATGAATGCTAAAGAGACAATGGCTACCAAGTATGAGGATGATAAAGGAAGTGGCAGTGGAAGAAAGTTTTAGAAAAAGAATAAAGATAGGAAGAAAAGGTCGGCAGACGATAAGTTTTCAGACTACACTCTGTTAACTATAAGCTGCGAGCACATCTTAAATGAGATAAAGAGTGATCGGTATTTAAAATGACTTGAAAAGTTAAGAGCTCCTCCCTATAAAAGGAACAAGAACTTATGGTGTGAATTCCACCAGGACCACGACTGATTAGGCATAAATTCTTCACATTTATCCCCTTAATTTTGATATTTTTATGATCCCGTGCGGTGTAAATAGCTTGGATTTATCTCATATCTATGATACTAACCCTTTTTGGCAAGTATTTCGTATTTTGTGTATCTCTTATGTGTTTTACAGATATTTCATGCAAGAAAGATGGAAAAGAGAACTCAAAATAGTGAAAGAAACCAAGAATCGGGGAGTTGAAGGGAATTTTCGTAATTTTGTAGCCTAAATCCGGAGGTGGGGACAATTGGAAAGTTGAAGAGCTTTCAATTATAAGAACACTGGAAAAAATATCACCTCAATCCGAGTTACGGTGAAGAAGTTATGCCTATTTGAAGTTGAGAAGAAATCCAAGAAAAAAGCTGTCAGACCCGAACCGAGCCGAAGCTGAGAAAAAAGAATCGGCCCGCCCATTTGTCACGCACCAGATCCGTTACGAAATTAGCCACGCTCCAGATCCGTTACAAAATTTGTCACGCTTTCTAAGTGTGACAAATTGGCAGATATGGGATTTTTATTTTGTGCTTATCTTTTAGCCAAAAGAGTTTTATGTTTTGGGGACTCTTCTAAACGACCTATAGCCTATATATTTAGTCATTAGGACTCTTTTTATTCAGATTTCATGGATGTAAAAGCTCCATAACAAGTAGGAACATCTAGGAGAAAGATTCACATATTTTGCACCATTAATTCAAGAGCTTTTCCAGTTTTTCTTCAATCTTTGATTTCTTCTTACATGTTCTTATTCTTCAATCGTGGTAACTTTAATTTCCAGCACTTTTATTATTATTCACCATGTTAGGCTAGGTTTTTAAAGGTTGGGATGCATGAACCTAGCCTGATGTGTTAGTGTGTGCGTATAAAATTAATCCGCTGAATTTAGTGATTGATTATGACCGTATTGCGTAGTTACACAACAATTGTAGATCTTTATATCTCGTTTGCCTCTGGGTACTCGTGATGATTTAGAGTGCAATTCGAGTGCTACTATCGCGATACTGATTTACTCATCCTCAAATTAAGTATGACGTGGGCTTGAACCTCGTATACGTAATGCTTGGGAGTACTAAATTCCGGGTCAAATTAGTCAGTTAAATTTACGATTAGTTTTATACCATCAATACACTAGGGTTGGGCGATTGTGTCTCTACCTTAATTTTTCCAATTAGTTTTAGTTAACTTATTTATTTTTCCCTTTTTCCTTTCTCACTCAATCATCATCTTTTACACTTTATTTTTTGAAATAATAAATCAATTAAAATCTATCAAACATTCTCTGTGGATTCGATACCCAGACTCGCCACTATACTCCGCAAGAGTGTAGTTAAAGTTTAGTCTTTTTTTGCATTGTGGTTGGAAGCCAACAACAACGACTAGCATATTTACACGGACGCTCGGTTTTCAACATGATCAACGACCACTTGACTAAAAAATGCTTTGCATTAAAAGACGAGATTGAGAAAATGTTAAAGGCTGTAAAATTGAGAAAGTATGTAGAATAAGGCGCTGCCAAGGGTGGTCGAGCCGAACCTAGAAAGAGGAGGAATGATAAATGCTGAGAAGATGACCTGACCAGACGAGATGATCCTTCAGACGATGACAATGATGATCCAGATCTTCCACCAAAGGACGACAATGTCCTAATGAGGAGGCTTAACATGATTTCATTTGGGTTAGGAATGATCTGTGGTGGCAGAGATGGAGGAGGCTCTGAAGTGGATGACTGTAAAGGCCATGTGGCTGAGGCGAAGGCAATAACTAAGACCGAGGTTGTGCACTTGCCCTCCATTGATGTTAAAATAAAGAAAATAAAGAAAATGGACATGGACACTATCATAGTTGACTTTTCAAGACTAGATTTTAAGGGTATCTTAGCTCCACATGACGACCCTCAGTTCATCACAACCAGGGTGCATGGATGTGAAGTGTCGAGGATCTTAGTTGATGGATGAAGCTCGGTGGATGTTATGATCTGGCCATATTTAAAGGGATTAGGACTTAGCCGAGCTAGGCTCGTACCATACCATCATCCACTCATAGGATTCAGTGGGGAGAAAGTTCATCCCTTGGGAATGTACGAGATGGATGTAAGAATGGGGGATAAGTGGCTCCAATGGCTAACCAGAAAGATCAACTTTTTCGTTATGGACAAGAATGTCTTTTTAGCTTACAGCCTCATATTGGGATGAGTATCCCTCAAGGAATTTGAGACCGTGCCTTCAACGGTTCACCACATAATAAAATTCTCGACTCCTTATGGATAAGGGGAAGTTCAGGGTGACCAAACGTCGACACGAGAATGCTACTTTAATTATGATGTGGAGAGAGAAGCACACAAGAAGACAACTACCACTTATAACATTGACACCCTTGATCTTAGAGGTGATACAAAGCTCAAGAAAGGGGACACCGCGAAAGAGGTTGAATCCATTGTCCTCAATGAGGACTAGCCAGAAAAATCCATCCAGGTCGGCAAAGCCTTAAATCCAGAGATCAAAGATGAGCTGTTCAAGTTACTGAGGAGAAGACAAAGCATCTTTGCTTGGAGTCATACAGACATGACAAGCATTAATCCTCAGATAATGTGTCATAAGCTCAACGTGGTAAGTGATGCAAAGCCAGTTAAACAAAGGAGGAGGATTTACTCCCTGGAGAAATATGATGTTATAAGGGACGAGGTTAAAAATCTTGAAGAGGGCGAGTTCATTAGAGAGGTCATATATCCTGAATGGATATCCAATGCAGTGATTGTGCCCAAGGCCAATGAAAAGTGGGGGATGTGTATAGACTTCACCGACCTGAACAAATCTTGCCCCAAGGATAGCTTCCCTCTCCCTCGGATTGATCAGATGGTAGATGGTATGACAGGTCACGAGTTGATGAGCTTTATGGATGCCTACTGTGGTTACAACCAAATCTTTATGGACCCGAATGACTCAGAGAAAATAGCCTTCATCACAGACAAGGGAACATATTGTTATAAGGTTATGCCATTCGGCTTGAAAAATGCTGGGGCCACGTATCAACGTCTGGTAAATAAGATGTTCGAAGATCAGATTGGAAAGCCTATGGAGGTTTATGTTGATGACATGCTGACAAAGAGTCTGAAAGTCGACACTCATGTGGAGGACCTTAAAAGAACCTTTAATACGATGGACGAGTACAAAATGAAGCTTAACCCGGCTAAATGCATTTTTGGTGTTGGAGCTGGAAAGTTCTTGGGTTTTATTGTCAATCAAAGAGGTATATAGTCTAATCCAGAGAAGATAAAATCTTTGTTTAAGATGAAAACCCCCAAGACCATTAAAGATATTCAGAGGCTTACTAGACGAGTGGCTGCCCCAAAGAGGTTTGTCTCCAGAGCCATAAATAAGTGTCTTCCATTTTTCAAAATTCTTAGAAAATCTTTTGAATGGAGTGAGGAGTGCGACAAGGCTTTTAGAGAGCTTTAAAGTCCTATCTCGGCTCTCCCTTACTTTTGTCATAGCCAATCCAAGGTGAAAAATTATATATATACCTAGCCTTCTTAGAGTTGGCTACTAGTGCTGCTATTGTGAGAGAAGAGGATGGGATATAGAAGCCAGTGTATTTTAATAGCAAAGCACTCCAATGGTCTGAGCAGAGGTATCCTAGGATGGAGAAGTTAGCTTATGCTCTGATTCACGCTTCTAAAAAGATGAAACCGTACTTCCAGGCTCACTCAATGGTCATCCTCACTGACTCACCACTCAGATAGGTCATCCACAAACCTGAGAAATCAGGGAGACTAATGGCTTGGGTAATTGAGATAGAAGAGTTCGACATCGTCTACCAACCGAGGGTGGCAATCAAAGAACAGGCATTGGCAGACTTCGTGGCCGAGTTCACTTGGGGCGAGGACAAGGCTGAAAATGAGAGTTTCGAGAAGGTAGATAATTTGCAAGGAAAACCTCGCAGCCTAGCCTTGGACGAGGCCGAGATAAGCACAACAAGAGGTAAAGTGTCTGAAAATGAAGAGGGAAGATATATCTTCAAACAAGGATCCCTGTCAGAGGGAAACTTCTCGGAGGCCGATGCTATATGGAACCTCTTTGTTGATGGGTCCTCTTAAGAGAATGGAAGTGGTGCTAGATTGATAATATCGGCACCAGACGGCACATACATTGAGTATGCTCTGAGGTTTAACTTTAAGGCCTCTTATAATGAGTCTGAATATGAAGCTCTGATAGTAGGTCTCTCCTTGGCCCAAGCTCTTAGTGTCGGCCAACTTCTAGTACACAGTGATTCAAGACTGGTGGTAAATCAGATCTTAGGAGTATATGAGGCCAAGGACGAGTCAACGGCTAAATATCTGGAAAGAGTAAGATCTATGTTGAAAAGTTTCAAAGAGGTAAAGCTAAAGAGGATACCCTGGCTAGACAACGGCCGAGCCGATGTCCTTACGAGACTAGCCTCAACAACAAGAACTGACATCAGAAGAACAGTGCCAGTGGAAATTTTACTTCAACCCGGCCATTGAAGAAGAAGATAGTGCATCTGAATCTTATTTGAATGTGAATAGGGGAGCCTCATGGATGGATCTTCTCATCAAATACATTCGAGAGGGGGAGCTGCCATCATCAAAAGTCGAGAGAAGAAAATTAAGGTACAAATCTGCAAAGTTCTCTATTATAGGGGACATTTTGTATAAAAAAGGGTTTTTGCTTCCTTTACTAAGATGTGTTCATCCATATGAGATACCATATATCCTTCAAGACATGCATGAAGGCTCTCGCTCTAGCCATATTAGGGGAAGGTCATTGGCTAAAAGGATTATTACTCAGGAAAAGTGGTGGCCTACCCTGGCCAAAGACGCTGCAGCGTATGTTAAAAGATGCGATAAGTGTCAAAGGTTTGCTACCATTCCTCACCAACCTTATCAACCTCTAACTTCCATCACATCCCCTTGGCCGTTTGGAGTATTGGGGATCGAACTAGTAGGACCTTTACCTAGGTGTAGAAGGGTGTCTACCTATAAAAAAGTAAAAATATTATTTTATTAGAAATATCGAGAAGAAACCCAGGGTCCCGACAGAAACTCATATTGAGCAGGAACCCCCCCGGGGTCCCGGTAGAAACTCATATTGAGCAGGAACCCCCCCGGGGTCCCGGCAGAAACTCATATTGGGCAGGAACCCCCAGGGTCCTGGCAGAAACTTGTATTAAGAAGGAACCCACCTAGGGTCCCGGCAGAAACGCATGATTGAGAAGGAACCACCCTAGGGTCCCGACAGAAACTCATATTCAGTAGGAACCCCCAAGTGTCGGCGCCGCTGTAAGTGTCAGCGCCGCTCCAAGTGCTTGCGCCGGGTAAAGTGTCAGCGCCGTTACAAGTGTCTACGCCGCTGCAAGTGTCAATGCTGCTTCAAGTACCAACGCCGCTGCAAGTGTTCGCGCCGCCGCAAGGGTCGGCGCCGCTTCAAGTGCTAGCGTCGTTTCAAGTGCCAGCGCCGCCGCAAGTGTCCGCGCCGCTGCAAGTGTCGGCGCCACTTCAAGGGCCAGCGCCGCTTCAAGTGTTAGCGCCGCTGCAAGCATCAGCGCCACTTCAAGTATCAGCGCCGCTTCAAGCGTAAGCGCCGCTTCAAGTATCAGCGCCACTTCAAGCGTCAGCGCCGCTTCAAGTGTCAGCGCCACTTCAAGCGTCAGCGCTACCTCAAGTATCAGCGCCGCTTCAAGCGTCAACGCCACTTCAAGTGTCGACGCCGTTGCAAGCGTCATCGCTACCTCAAGTATCAGCGCCGCTTCAAGCGTCAACGCCACTTCAAGTGGCGACGCCGTTGCAAGCGTAAGCGCCGCTTCAAGCGTCAGCGCCGCTTCAAGTGTCGGCGCCGCTTCAAGTGTCGGCGCCGCGACAAGGGTCGGTGCCGCCTCAAGTATCAGCGCCGCTTCAAGTGTCAGCGCCACTTCAAACGTTAACGCCACTTTAAGTGTCGACGCCGTTACAAGCGTCAGCGCCACTTCAAGTATCAACGCCGCTTCAAGCGTAAGCGCCGCTTCAAGCGTCAGCGCCGCTTCAAGTGTCAGCGTCACTTCAAGCGTCAACGCTACCTCAAGTATCAGCGCCGCTTCAAGTGTCAACGCCACTTCAAGTGTCGACGCGGTTGTAAGTGTCAGCGCCGCTTCAAGTGTCGGCGCCGCTTTAAGTGTCGGCGCCGCGACAAGGGTCGGCGTCGCCTCAAGTATCAGCGCCGCTTCAAGTGTCAGCGCCACTTCAAGTGTCGACGCCGTTGTAAGCGTCAGCGCCACTTCAAGTATCAGCGCCGCTTCAAGCGTAAGCGCCGCTTCAAGTATCAGTGCCACTTCAAGCGTCAGTGCCGCTTCAAGTGTCGGCGCCGCGACAAGGGTCGGCGCCGCCTCAAGTATCAGCGCCGCTTCAAGTGTCAGCGCCACTTCAAGCGTCAGTGCCACTTCAAGTATCAGCGCCGCTTCAAGTGTCGGCGCAGCGACAAGTGTCTACGCCGCCGCAAGTGTCGGCGCCGCTGCAAGTGTCGGCGCCGTTTCAGGTACCAGCGCCGCTGTAAGTCAGCGCCACTACCAGGGTCAGCGCCACTGTAAGGGTCAGCGCCGCTGCAAGGGTCACTGCAGTAATGACAGTCGTGAGAGTCGGCGTCACTGCAAGGCTCAGCGCCACTGCAAGGGTCACTGCAGAAATGTTATTCGAGAAGTGCTGCTACAGGGGTTTTGACAGAAACTCACATTGAGGGAGTAGCTATCGCGAAAAACTCCCCATCATGAAACATCAGTCTCTAAATGAACAACATCACTAGCACTTTACTTTCTTGTACAGGTTGCCTAGTCGAGCAAGCAGGGCTCGAACAGGCGCGTTGGGACCTCCTGGGAGTTTTGGCTTGGCGGCTGAGGGACAAGGTATGTTGAGCAAGCTCAACCACTTAGCACTATAGGATTGAGAGAATACTAGTAGGAAGACCCAGAAGTCACTCGAGACTACACACACTGCACACTTGGTCACAAGTGAAGTGAGCAACCAAAGAGCTGGCTACTCACAAGAAATAAACTCTTTACAAGAAAATGACTTTTCCAGAAGAGGGGGTCCTCGAGGTCCCTCTCAAGAAAAATAACACTTTTAGAGGAGATGAGTCCTTAAGGTCTCCTCTCTCAAGATTTGCAAAATTACACCACAAGTTACCGTTTCAAAAGATAACTACCAAATCTGATATTTTGTCTCCATTAGGGGACATATGTGCTTTTTGAGTTTTGGTCGGCGCCAGGTGGCACCTGCAGAGGGGACAGGCAGGCTGCCTACAGGTAGGGACAAATGGTACACTTCAGACATTGTTCCCCACCAACTCTCTCAATTTTGGCGCCCAAAAATGCCAGCTCACCCCTAACGCCCATGTATAAATAGACCTCTGGGCAAGGTCAATAGAGGATAGACAATAGAAATTGCACTGTTACTCTGCTAAAATATCACCAGACCTACCTAGTATTCTCTCCCTGCTCATTCTCTTAGTGCTGAGTGCCTTGTTCCTTCACTCCCCACTGACAGCCATCACTCTCAGGTGTTCCCTTGAGAAAATTACTATTTTTGCTGTGAAAGTTCATCTTCTTGCAGGGAGTGAGTTGAAGCTTGAGTTCCGTTGTTACCAGAAGGAGAAGTTTTCTTCAGAAGTTGCACCAGGAGACCTTGAAGACCTTGCAGGCAGCGTCCATTCGAGTGGATCACGCCTCACCCTTTCCAGTTATTCATAGACCCCAGTCTCACTACCCTCCTACACTAGGGCAATTAACAACTATCGATATCTTATTGTATCGATAGACTATTTTTCTAAGTGAGTAGAGGCTGTGCCGATGATCATTATTACAGAACAGAAGACCTTCCAGCTCATCTAGAAAAACATCATCTGCAGGTATGGTCTCTCAAATACCATAATCTAAGACAATGGGACTCAATTTAAGAATATATCTTTGGAGAAATATTAGGAAAGGGTTGGGATCAAACAATTCTTCTCCACCCCTGGGCGACCCCAGGAAAATGGGAAAACCGAAGTTACAAATCGAATGATTCTTGATGGGATCAAGAAGAAGCTAGAAGAGGCAAAAGGAAGATGGACTGAAGACGTGTACGCTGTACTATGGGCTTACAGGACAATAGTCAAAACTCCTATAGGGGAAACCCCATTCATGTTGGCTTATGGTTCAGAGGCTGTCATCCCTACCGATATTAGTCTTCCCACTCATAGAATCCAGATGTATGACCCTCAAGTAAATGCGACAGAAAGAAGACTTGATCTTGATCTTGATCTGATCGAGGAAAGAAGAGAAGATGCTGAGGTAAGGCAAGCAACCTGCCTACAGAGGGCTGCCAGATTTTATAATCAGAGGGTGAATGAGAGTTCGATAGTTACGGGAGACCTAGTTCTCAAGAAGATATGGGCAAAACCCAATAAGCTCCATCCAAATTGGCATGGACCTTACAGGGTTATAGATGAAGTCGTATCAGGAACCTATCGGCTGGAGAACCTTGAAGGAGAGCCATTCTCAAACCCCTGGAATGCTGATCATCGAAAGAAGTATTTTCGATGAGCTTATAAATTTTTGCCAGACGTTCTATTTTAATACATGTATCAGACTCAAGAGAGTTGTAATACCCCGTATTTTTATGGCTTTTAATTATGAGATTTATTAAAATAATTTGGGATAATTAATTGGAAAATAATTCGGATTTAAATGCTAGCGAGACAAGAGTGAATATTTGATTATTATAATGTTGTTGAATATTAATGAGTGATTATGGTAATATGTGATTATTGAATTTATTAAAATTGTCGTGAGTTGAAAATACGGCAGTTTCGATAATTAAGATGGGACACGCGTGTCATACATGTCAGGGTCCAATTTAATGGATTTAAAAGTATTTTATTTTTATGTCATTTGTATGAGCATTTTGAGTTCAACAACGTGTCCAAAAGGCTCTAGATAGTCATAAAACACTAGCCGGGGGTTTAGTTTGGGTCCTGGGGCATTGTTAGGCATAATCGGCAACCCGGGAGGGTATTTTAGTCATTTTTATTTTTGGGTGAATAGAGACCCACGAAATTTAGACAGTTAATATTAGCCAACACTTGAGTCCCTTAGGGTTTCTCAACCAAAAATCATGAACGACCATTAGAGTGGAAGAAAATGGAGTTTCCAAAGGAGAACCACCAATTAGAGGCTTTTGCACCACCGTCACCACCACCAGATAGATCGAAAAGTAAGGATCATCCACATATTGTCTACTTCATCGGATCAAAATTACCAGGCAAGTGATTTAACTTGCAATAATTTAGAGCATATATCATTCATGTTAGGTTAGAATTGAAGAATAACCTTAAATAATGAAAATCGAATGGATTTGAAGAATTTAAATCATAATTTGGGTAAGTCTTGCATATAGTTTAATGTTGGAGATAATAGCAGCCACGAAATTTTGAGTTATGGGTTGGGAATTAAGAAATTGTATTGAATTATATTGTGTTCTTGAAGAAATAGGAAAACTAGGGTTTTTATATGAAAAATTAGATAAATTGATCCAAGAACTTGATGCTCTACTTTGATTTGATGATTCTAAAACGTGGGAAATGATGAAAACATGTTGGTATGATAATTATTATACTTGGTTGGGAGTTTAAGACATTGTAATGAATAATTAGAGGTGTAAAAAGAGGAAAAACCATAACTGTTTAAGAAAATCTGGGCTGATACCTACTTGATCGATCGATCGACTGAAGAAATCGATCGATCGACCCCTTTTCTTCGATCGATCGACCCCTTATGATTTTTGGCAATTATTTTCCCTTAAGGCTTAATAAAAATCTCAAGGGCGATGATGATTCTTAGGATATTTAAATTGATATTTTGGGACTTAGTTAAGGACAGTAGGGTCTTAGTTGAAGCCCGAAAAAATGGATTACCTTAGGGATTTGAATACTATTTCTTACGAGGGACTACCGAGTGAGTTAAGTTTAGAAATTGTTCAAATTGAAACTATAATGGGAATAAATGCTGAGGTAAGGATAAGAATAGTAATGGAGGGGCTTTAAGTTACTGAGATAACATTAGAAACTAATAGGAGGCCTAGTAACCTTTTGGGGTAGGTTTAGGTACTCAAATTGACACGACGAGAGAAGTTATCAAGTTAAATATATAATTACGTATGATTTCGGGAAAATCTTACTACGTACGAGACTTCCTAGATAGAATGTGAATATCTATATTGAAATATGATTACTAAGGTTGTGTGAATGCCTAGTGAATGGATTTCTTATGTGTATGACATACCTACCATACTTGCTATCACGGGAGGTTAGTTTTTTTTATAAAGGACCCTCTTATCCTTATGTGCCTTCGGGGGGATTTAGACTAGTACGTTAAGGATATAGGACTGTGAATGACTTATTTGTGAGTTGATAAGTCAGCTGACCATGGGAGCGTATGTATGTGCGTGACCCATGGGTATGTGAACTATGTTCGACTCCAATGTGTGATTTTGCTTATTGAAATGATTCTTAAGAGATTTAGAACTCGTAGTATCTATGTACGTGATGTATTGGGATTCGATACCAGAGTATGCGTGCACCGCAACTTAGCCTAGGGGTGCCATATATGTATTTATGTACTGAGAGTGATATACTTATGTACTTGTGACTAGTTCATTGTTTCTTAGTAGATGTGAATAAGTAAGATATTTGAATAGGCTAAGAATGATAATTTAATTAACACTCGAGATAAGTACTTTTAATAAATGCGAATATGGGTTATGAATATAATTATTTTGGGCACTAAGAGTATACATCCTATGGTAGAATGTGGAAGTGGAAGAGGTACAAACTAGTTAGTTAGTGACATAACTAGGATGGGTTAAGGTCATACGTTAGGCGTGCACATTAGTTAAGAGGTGAGAAACTCATGTGAGAGTACGCAACTAATATGTTTATAATATGTGTTGTTTAATTTTAATTTAAACACTTGCTAAAGTTTTAAACTGTTTTCACCTCGGGCTCTAACCCGTTTTCCTCTAAATCTATTTTGTTTTGTAAAAACATTTTTAGGTTCCCAACCACAGGGACGCCAAGCATAGGAGTTCAGTTCTGATGACGTGCTGTAGTTACAGGATCTTGGTATTAGACGCCTTCATATTTATCTTTGGTTCCTTCAGAGTCATTTGTATCAGTTAGGGCATGTCGTCCATTCTTATTTAGAGGTTGTAGTTAGAGTCTATCATTATTTCGGTTGTTGGTTTATTTATTCAAACTCTTGTATTGGGACTTAATTTACTCTGGCATTATTATTATTGGAGTGTTTACTCCAGACTCAGTTGATTTCATTTCGTTGGTTGTTCATATGAGATTGTTTATGCGATTGATGGTTAATAATTTAATTCTTGGTCATTTGATAACTTAATTAATAAAATTTTACATCTCTCTTCTTAAATATTAGGTGGCTAGTAATTAATTAAATATTTTTCGACAGTGATGCTAAGACTGAACCAACTTGATATTCTGTATTAATTTAATAAAGGAGTAGCTACCCGGTATTTAATTAGACGAGGTGTCACAGGTGGTATCAGAGCATCAGGTTCTAGTGTCCTTCAGGATCTATGCGGCTTATTATGCTTCCAGCGTAGCTTTCTTTGATATAGAGCCCTATGTTTAGGATTGTTGATTTCTTTGGTGAGATTTCGTTCTCCTGCTATGATGTATATGATAGTGAATCTTATTTGCATTCGAGTGTGTTCATGTGCCAAACAATGCAGTACGTCAAGCGAAGACAGTTGGGCGGACAGCAGGAGGCAAAGATCAGTTGAGGTTATTTGATTTATTAAAGAAGGATGACATTAGTTGAAGTCACCCATATTATGGCACGGAAGTCCAGGATGGTAAAGACGGCTAAGGCGCGACTTGTGACTACCAGGTACAACTATAGTAGAATGTGGGGTCAAATTAGAATCACCCAGCAAGGTTGGATTGGGAGAGAGTCAGACGAAACATTGAAAAGAACCAGCAGTGGAAATACTAGAAATGCGGAGATGGCGTGTACTAACCAACTAATGTAAAATATCCAAAGGTTTGGACATATGATAGGGTATGGCTAATCTGGACTGAAACTTTGGGGTAAAATTTTTCTTGACTCGTAAGAGTGGAGTTATAATGATGAGAGGCAACTACCACACTTAGAAGTGGAATGTGTCATCGAGAGAAGGCGCATAAGTATGGTTTGACCATAAGTTCCTTCATTAGATGTTCAGAGTGAGATGCGAATGTTATTTTGAACTCACACAAGAGGGTCGGACAGAGGTCACTTTGTGAGGAGAAATTTCATTATTTGGCGAACCTTACACCGGGTGAAGAAGGTGAAATGGAGAAGAGGACATTAAAAGGAGAATTTGCATACAAGAAGAATTGTTAGCATTTTTGGGAAATTCTTCTTGGACGGTCAATGCAGATGGTAATTAAGTCGCATTTTGTTAATATGGAAGTAAGCGCTTCCTTATGAGGTGAGCTACAAGAATTGAAGAATTTAGATAGAGTGAGACTGGGGGAAATGGTGTTGAAGAAGCACCACAAGGGGGAGACCCATCAGGGAGCCCATTTAAAAGATTCGGATAGCTGAATTGTTACCAAGCGATGGTGATTTCAGAAAGAGATGTGGAAACTAGTAGCGTGTTTTTTTAGGGCCATCAAAGCTAAGGGAACAACGGAGATAGTCATCAGAGTCGAGACTACCAACGTCCAAGAGAAGGACAACCTTAACATGGTCAGTGTGACCGGAGATAAGTGAAGTATGTGTAGAGGTATTTTGTGGGGAGTAAAACTCGTGCGTTAAAATGTTCCCCGAAGCAAGTAGAGGGATAAGGGTAAGGTGCCTAGAAAGGGCAATAATTATTAAAATTTTCGGTTTGGTACGGACAGGTGTGTAAAGTCCAGGAACCATTTGAGCATCCAGGGTAATTGACAAGATAAAAGTATGAGTTATATCCTCAGACGATGTTACGTGTTGTATGTGTCAGGGATGAGTTACTACATTTTTATTACTTCTATATTCGCATGAGAGTCGAGTTTAGTGAGTATCTCGGCAATGTTATTATTTATGTGGATATTTATCCCTGGTATAAGGGGGTTACCTTTAGTGTTATCCACGGAGGATGAATGGGTATATTGATAGTGGTATATACGTTATTGAAATCACTCATTTTAGTGTTGTGTTATACGAGTATGATATTATCCTAATTATAGTTTTATTATTATGTTTAAATCGATAGTGTGCGGTTATTGCAAGTTTATCGGGGTTACTACCTTGGTGTAGAATGTTTTGTTCTGGCGAGGCCCCATCTGTGAGAGGGCCGGCCTCGCGATTATATATATATATATATATATATATATATATATTGTTGAGACTTCAAAAAGTACAATGGTCTGAGATATTTGTTCCCGATATGTGTAGGGATTTATTGATATAAATCAGAGTGTATTTGGTTTACCGTTCAATGGAAAGATTTAGCTGGTTATTATAATTAACGCTCAGGATGTAGTAATAAGAAGAGTGCATTGTTCTATCACCCTTTAGAGACGTGGGAGTTAATACTCATAGTTGTAAGTATGGGGACGGGATTTTGAGAACCCCAATATATTTGCATGATGTTTATGGAAGGTGATTTCCATTAATGTTAAGAGACAGTGTCTTTCGGAAGGAGTTCCTTGTTTAAGTGAAATTACGGAAGGAGATGTAACTTTATTATCAAGAAGAGGGAATATAGGGGCACATGTTATGGACCGAGGGCCTACAAATTCCGATGACCGACAATGCAAGGAAGTAGTGTATCGAGGGGGGGGGGGTCCTTGTTTGGATTTCTCTTTGCGAGACACCCCACACATGAAACTTAGTGTAAGGTTGGTAGTAAGGAGATGTTTGGCCATTCGTCCATGATTTGGGTACCTCGATCATTAGGAAAGTATATAGTTATAACGGGAAGTTAAATAAGAAATTACGATATAAGGCCAGTAGAGCTGGTTGTGTGGTGAGGAAGTATTGATAATTTTGTTTTATTTTGGTGAGTTGAAGGATGAAATGATGTTTAGGAAGATTTAAATTTCAAATTCGGGGGTGATTGAGAACGTCCAAGTGGTATAGCCACGTGGCAAATGCAAGGACAATAAAGAGTTTGGAGTACTTATGAAGCATATTTAATGTTTAAAACCATTTGCACGTTGTATAGGGTGTATGGACACCTTTGTTTGATGGTGTCAGAATAGCCGAAAGAAGAGACAAAGATGAGTGAAAATTTATGCTTATAAGACTGATATTACAAAATAGTAGTGGTAGAATGGATTAAGCGTCATGAGAAGGATGCCAATCTGTAGATTTAGGTGCAATCAAAGTATCACGTCCAAAATTGGTTTAAGAGAAGTGGGAAGCCATTTAAAAGGGGGTATCCCTTGAGAAGATAAATATTTTACTATTATGGGTAATTTAAAGTGGAGTCCCACCCAAGCGAAGGTTAAGGGTGGCTTATGCGTAAATAGAATGAGGATGTCAATAATGTATAAAGAGTCCAGATGTGCACAACGTGGTGAATAGTGCACGGGCCAAAATATTTGGTATATGCCGAAGGAAGAAGAGGGTTATTAATTACCACTTAATGGGAGGAGTTATAAGTGGGAGTCGGTGTTGATCATGACATAATGGGTAGTCCTCCCGAGCATCACTTATGGTTGAAATCAGTTGGAGTAAGGGTATCAACCAGAAACTTGTTGTCGAGCCGACGATTCCAGTAGCGAAAGAGTGAAAATGTTAAATTTCTTCGATGGGTTGCATTCATAAAGATGAGTAACGAGTTCCTTCGAATGTATGGAACGGATTGTATAGAAGGAAAGAAATTGTTATATCCTTGGGTGATTTACAATATTGGATAGTGACTGCGTCGGTATGAGGCCCTACCCAGTATTAATCCGAACGAGGATGAAATAGCCGAAACCCACCTTCAATATGGGGTATAAGGAAGTAGTGGGAATATTTTTGTTCTCAGAAGGTTGTATCACCGATAGCCCGAGGAGTAGGCGCAAGGTGATTGATGACTGATGGAGCTATATGAAAGCAATTTTAGATTCATTGCGATCATTTCATTTCCAAAACGGGTATAGCTAGTAAGTGAGGTATATTGTGGTAATTGGGAAAAGATATTACCTAATGGTAGATTTGGGTGAAAACACCCGTACCTATTCATAGTGGACAAGGTTCTTACTGAGGTTTTGTGTGGATAAACCTTATCATTCTTTCTCTGGATGTTTAGAGGTGAGCGGATTATCAGAGTTTTAGATCAGTCAGGAGTTAGAGTCCGATGACTAAAATGAGATAACCACCAACAGTCGTGAGTGGCTTTCCATTCTGTAAAAAAAATCATAACGCCAGGAACAAATATTCAAATAACGGACAAGAGTAGTTAGATGTTCTATGGTTTCCCCCAGGATGGGAGTTTTTATCTAGATAAATGCAGGAGTTGATACGTAGTGAGGTGCGAACTCACAGTAATATTGAGATAATGTGGCCAATGCTGTATAGGCTATTCTTATTCGAGTATTGTTTAGTAAGAGCACAATGTGAGGTGCATTTATAGAGGTATAACCCTATAACTGATAAAGTATTGAGACTGTTCAACAAGCTTGTTGTGAAGCGAGGGCTGTAGTGATTGAGCCTTTCTTTGTATTTTACTTTGAGTACTGGAGGATTACAAATTTTTCCAGATATGCCTATTTTCCGAATTTCAGGACGAAATTCCGTTATTAGGGGGAAATTATGTAATACCCCGTATTTTTATGGCTTTTAATTATGAGATTTATTAAAATTAATTTGGTATAATTAATTGGAAAATAATTCGGATTTAAATGCTAGCGAGACGAGAGTTAGTATTTGATTATTATAATGTTGTTGAATATTACTGAGTGATTATGGTAATATGTTATTATTGAATTTATTAAAATTATCGTGAGTTGAAAATACGACAGTTTCGGTAATTAAGATGGAACGCGCGTGTCAGTCGTGTCAGGACCCAATTTAATGGATTTAAAAGTATTTTATTTTTATGTCATCCGTATAAGCATTTTGAGTGCACCAACGTGTCCGACAGGTTCGAGATAGTCAGAAAACACTAGCCGGGGGTTTAGTTTGGGTCCCGGGGCATTGTTAGGCATAACCGACAACCCGGGAGGGTATTTTAGTCATTCCTATTTTTGGGTGAATAGTGACCCACGAATTTTAGACAGTTAATATCAGCCAACACTTGAGTCCCTTAGGGTTTCTGAACCAAAAATCATGAACGGCCATTAGAGTGGAAGAAAATGGAGTTTCCAAAGGAGAACCACCAATTATAGGCTTTTGCACCACCGTCACCACCACCGGATAGATCGGAAAGCAAAGATCATCCACATATTGTCTACTTCATCGGATCAGAATCGTCATTACCAGGCAAGTGATTTAACTTGCAATAATTTAGCGCATATATCATTCATGTTAGGTTAGAATTGAAGAATAACCTTAAATAATGAAAATTGAATGGATTTGAAGAATTTAAATCATAATCTGGGTAGGTCTTGCATGTAGTTTAATGTTGGAGATAATAGCAGCCACAAAATTTTGAGTTATGGGTTGGGAATTAAGAAATTGTATTGAATTATATAGTTTTTTTTGAAGAAATAGGAAAACTAGGGTTTTTATATGAAAAATTAGATAAATTGATCCAAGAACTTGATGTTCTACTTTGATTTGATGATTCTAAAACGTGGAAAATGATGCAAACATGTTGGTATGATAATTAGTATACTTGGTTGGGAGTTTAAGACATTGTAATGAAGAATTAGAGGTGTAAAAAGAGAAAAAAACGTAACTATTTAAGGAAATCTGGGCTGATACCTGCTTGATCGATCGATCGCCTCAAGAATGTCGATCGATCGACGATCGATCGATCGACCCCTTTTCTTCAATCGATCGACCCCTTATGATTTTTGGCAATTGCTTTCCCTTAAGGATTAATAAAAATCTCAAGGGCGATGATGATTCTTAGGATGTTTAAATTGATATTTTGGGACTTAGTTAAGGATAGTAAGGTCTTAGTTAAAGCCCGGAAAAATGGATTACCTTAGGAATTTGAATACTATTGCTTACGAGGGACTACCGAGTGAGTTACGGTTAAAATTCCTTCAAATTAAAACTATAATGGGAATAAACGTTGAGGTAAGGATAAGAACAGTAATGGAGGGGCTTTAAGTTACTGATATAACATTAAAAACTAATAGGAGGCCTAGTAACCTTTTGGGGGTAGGTTTAGGTACTCAAATTGACACGACGAGAGAAGTTATCAAGTTAAATATATAATTACGTAGGATGTTTGGGATAATCTTACTACGTACGAGACTTCCTAGATAGAATGTGAATATCTATATTGAAATATGATTACTAAGGTTGTGTGAACGCCTAGTGAATAGATTTCTTATGTGTATGACATACCTACCATACTTACTATCACGGGAGGTTAGTTTTTTGTAAAGGACCCTCTTATCCTTGTGTGCCTTCGGGGGGATTTAGACTGGTACCTTAAGGACATAGGACTATGAATGACTTATTTATGAGTTGATAAGTCAGCTGACCATGGGAGCATAGGTATGTGCGTGACCCATGGGTATATGAACTATGTTCGCCTCCAATATGTGTGATTTTGCTTATTGAAACGGTTCTTGAGAGATTCAAAACTCGTAGTCCCTATGTACGTGATGTACTGAGATTCGATAGCAGAGTATGCGTGCACCGCGACTTAGCCTAGGAGTGCCATATATATATTTTTGTATTGAGAGTGATATACTTATGTACTTGTGACTGGTTCATTGTTGCTTAGTAGATGTGAATAACTAAGATATTTGAATGGGCTAAGAATGAGAATTTAATTAACACTTGAGATAAGTAATTTTAATAAATGCGAATATGGGTTATGAATATAACTGTTTTGGGTACTAAGAGTAGACATCCTATGGTAGAATGCGGAAGCGGAAGAGGTACAAACTAGTTAGTTAATGACTTAAATAGGATGGGTTAAGGTCATACGTTAGGCGTGCACATTAGTTAAGAGGTGAGAAACTCATGTAAGAGTACGTAACTAACATGTTTATAATATGTGTTGTTTAAATGTAATTTAAACACTTGCTAAAGTTTTAAACTATTTTTACCTCGGGCTCTGACCCGTTTTCTTCCAAATCTATTTTGTTTTATAAAAATATCTTTAGGTGCCCAGCCACAGGGACGCCAAGCATAGGAGTTCCGTTCCCGATGACGTGCTGTAGCTGCTGTGGAACTTACAGGATCTTAGTATTAGACGCCTTCATCTTTATCTTTGGTTCCTTAAGAGTTATTTGTATCAGTTAGGGCGTGTCGCCCATTCTTATTTAGAGGTTGTAGTTACAGTCTATCATTATTTCGATTATTGGTTTATTTATTCAAACTCTTGTATTGGGACTTTATTTACTCTGGCATTATTATTATTGGAGTGTTTACTACAGACTCAGTTGATTTCATTTCGTTGGTTGTTCATATGAGATTATTTATGCGATTGATGGTTAATAATTTAATTCTTGGTCATTTGATAACTTAATTAATAAAATTTGACATCTCTTTTCTTAAATATTAGGTGGCTAGTAATTAAATAAATATTTTTCGACAGTGATGCTAAGACTGAACCAACTTGATATTCTGTATTAATTTCATAAAGGAGTAGCTACCTGGTATTTAATTAGACGGGGTGTCACAAGAGTGAATATCAATGAGAATATCAACTATTCCCTCATATTGTTATTTGTTTATTTAGTATTTGTTGTGTTATTTTATCCTAAGCTACAAAACATCATTAATTTGGTGAGTTATGAGATAAAAGATCATTAATTTGGTGATCTCAGACCTTAAACATCACTAATTTGGTGAGTTATGAGATGAAACATCATTAATTTGGTGATCTCAGACCTTAAACATCATTAATTTTGTGAGTTATGAGATGAAACATCATTAATTTGGTGGTCTCAGACCCTAAACATCGTTAATTTGGTGAGTTATAAGATGAAACCATTAATTTGGTGATCTTAGACCTTAAACATCATTAATTTGGTGAGTTATGAGATGAAACATCATTAATTTGGTGATCTCAGACCCTAAACATCATTAATTTGGTGAGTTATGTGATGAAACATCATTAATTTGGTGATCTCAGACCCTAAACATCATTAATTTGGTGAGTTATGAGATGAAACATCAATAATTTGGTGATCTCAGACCCTAAAAATCATTAATTTGGTGAGTTACAAGATGAAACACCATTTAATTGGTGTTCTCAGATTCTAAACATCATTAATTTGGTGAATTATGAGACTAAACACCATTTAATTGGTGATCTCAGACCCTAAACATCATTAAGTTGGTGAATTATGAGACTAAACACCATTTAATTGGTGATCTCAGACCCTAAACATCATTAATTTGATGAATTATGAGACTAAACACCATGTAATTGGTGATTTCAGACCCTAGACATCATTAAGTTGGTGAATTATGAGACTAAACACCATTTAATTGGTGATCTCAGACCCTAAACATCATTAATTTGATGAGTTATGAGACTAAACAGCATGTAATTGGTGATCTCAGACCCTAAACATCATTAAGTGGAACATCACAGAAGAACAAAATATCAAGATGGAAAAACAATAGAAACAAGGCATAATGGGATTCCACTTCATTCATGACAGCTAAGGTTATGAAATTTTACATCCATAAAGCCAAAATATTACATCCACAGTTCATAGAAGTAAGGGTTACAATTAGCTTCACAAAATCAAAAAGCAGAAAGAGGCCCTCAGAGCTGAATTTGTCCTTCGGCTGGAGCCGACCCTTCACCTATTGGGGCTGTCTTATCAAGTCCAGCGTCGGTGACTTCAACCCTATCCTCAGGGTTAGCAAAGTATTCAGTCTCAGTGACGTCCAAAAAGGCTCGTCTATGCGGGAGCATTGTCATCCTCCCCTACCTCCTTCATAGCTTTAGCAAAACAAGGGTCAGTAAAGCCAAGACTAATGAAGTCATCTGGAGACAAGCTTCCGAAATATCCGTTCTTGAGGGAAACCCATCGGCTAGCAGCTTTGATGCCCTTTCGAGATATTCGAAGCCAAAATCTACAAACTCGTCAGAAGTTTTTTAGTTGGCAATGATCTTCTCCTCAGCCTCGACTAATGCAGTTTTAATGGCCTCATCAATATTGGTCTGAATGCTCTCATTTTTGGCCTTCAGAGCCTTGGTATGCTCCTCCTTCAGATGTCTAATCTTGTCGTCTTTCCCCTTCAAGTTCTTCTCGACCTTTTTAAGGTCGGCCCTTAGACCAACCTCCACTTTCTCGGCATCCTTCCCCTTTTAGATCAAGGGTATCCTTTTTAAGGTCCAGTCAACTAAGCGGTAAAGAGACAACACTCCCTGCAGGAAAGGATCAAACATATGAGTAGAGATGATTCAAAGAATGCAGAGACAAGACTTCAAGAAGAAATTTTAATCACTAAAATACCTGAACTGTCCTATAAAGGGCAAACTCTGCCAGCAAGGGAACGTCCAAAGATTAAAGAAAATGTTTGTCTTCCTCAGTCATTATCCCACATATAGCATCAGCGGCTTGCAGACTATGGCCTATCACACTATCACTGATCTTTAGCTAAGACAGATGAGCAGCTAAAGCGTCATCGGTGGAGATGGGGATGCCACGATTTGTATTTTGATTTTTTTGTGTCCTAGTTGAAGCATGGTTTGCAGGAGATTTCCTCTTCTTGGTAGAAACATCGTCCTTGGATGTGCCTGACACGACTCAGAATGTGTCTCTAAAGTGTGTACTCTCTAGGCTCAAGTGCAAGCCTGTCGCTCAAGTAATAATCCAACAAGTCGGGTATCGATCCTCAGGGAAAAAGGACAACGGCGTTGTGACGACGGGATAGGACGGAGAAATCCTAACGATGACTCTAAAAAGAAAGGAAAAGATTTGGTTTTGGTTTTTGGGGTTGTTTAAGCTAAATGCAATTATGAAATTATGATGAAATATGCAACTAACTAAGTTATCTAAATGAGGAATGAAAAATTGAATTGAAACTTTTTGAACCTAAATGAGGAGAAAATAGGATGGGAATACAATCCCCCAACCCTAGTGTAATGCAGTGACAACGTCAATCATAAATTTATCCGATTAATCCGACCCAGAATTTAGGACTCCCAAGCATTATGTATACGAGGTTCAAGCCCGCGTCATACCTAATCTGAGGATGAGTAAATCGGCATCGCGGTAATTGCATTCAAATTGTACTCTAAATCATCACGAGTACCCAGAGGAAAACGAGATATAAAGATCCACAATTATTATGTAATTATGCGATACGATCGAAATCAATCGTTAAATTCATCGGATCAACGTTATACACATACACTAACACATCAGGTTGGGTTCATGCATCCTAACCTTTAAAACCTAGCCGAACATGTTAAATAGACTAATGCATGAAATAATAACGTTGCATGTGTATGAAATCATGATGAAACAAGATTGAAACATGTAAAGATGTACTATGAACGCAACAATACGTTAAATCGAATACAGAAACCAAGCATGCAAGAACAATGACAAGAATCTTGAATTTTGAATTAAAACTTGAAAAACAAACCCGTAACAATTGAATCTTTAAGCAATTTATTCCCGTGATCTTCCTAGATGTTCCTCCCTATTTTTTTCTATCAAAAACTCTCTAAAACTATCCCTAATAGCTGTTCCTAAGTTGCTGCCCCCGTTCCCCACAATTTTGGAGTGTTAAAAACCTAATAGGAGTCTTGGGAACCAATCAGCATAAAAGACAAAATTCGCGCATCAGGTACCCCGAACCGGTTCGGGTGTACCTGCGAACCGGTTCGCCCCCCCCAAACCGGTTCGGCCTGGGGTTCGCGAATGTATGCTGGCCTGGAGTTCAACACTTCGGATTTTTTTGGCTTTTCTCTTCTTTTTTTGGATTTTTCTTCAACTTCAACTGAGCATAACTTTTCAACCGTAGCTCGGATTTGGGTGCCGTTTCTTCCAGTGTTATCGTTGTTCCGAGCTCTTAAACTTTTCAGTTGACTTATATTTCCGAATCGGGCTGCAAAATTACCGAATTGTCCTTAAACTTGCCTTCTTAGCTTTTCTTGCACTGTCTTGCTTCCTCTTTTGCACTGCTAGCACAATTAACCTGTAAAACCAATAAGAGAAGCACGAAACACGAAATACTCGCCAACGAAGGTTAGTAGCGTAAATGTGAATCAAATCCATATATGTTACATCACTCGGGTTCACAAATGTACTGAAATTAGGGGGATAAATGTACAATATTTATACCCAATCAAACCCCCCTAACTTAGAACTTTGCGCGTCCCGAGCAATGTAAAAGAATGAGAGTATGAGTTACGGATCCATCAAAGACTTTATTGGGATAGAGCACCTCTTTCGCGGGCAAGCGATTGCATTTAGCGCATGCAACAAGCCTTTACACCTCTAGGTTACCCTAGTAGGACGAGTTGTGTCTCGTGAGGGTTTGCAGTGAATATACCCACAAAATTCGACTCAAAGAAAATTCAAAATATGCAAAAATTGTGCAATTCAAACTTTTCCAGAAAACAGTCATCATCAAGTCATATTTACGAGTCCCAAACCGTAGTGTGTGTGTGCGAAGCCGGAAATGTAACCGCCAATTTTCACCGATTGATCATTACGTTACTTATCCGAAAATTCGTTTTGATTTCAATTTCTCACGGAACGCTCTCACAAACGAATCTCTCGGATTATGGCATTTATCTAGGCATGCGTGATATAAAGAGTAAATGTAATGGAAGCAAATTCACGCATACAAGTAGAAAGATGGACACTTTATGGCGAAAGGATCTCATCAATGGATTACGATTTTGAAAACAGGAACATTGCCTCTATTTCGCGCACTTAACCTCTTATATTATCTTTTGGTGTCTTAACTCTCCACGCGGTAATCAATTTTCGCAATTTGGACTCGGTTAGGACTTTTTCGGGTTAAAGGGTGCCTTGGGTGAAATGAAGGAGGAATGGAAGGTTGGAATTGGAAAAGTCATTAATGATGTCCATTTGTGCTTTTTCCGGGCTATTGCTCATTTTTTCTTCTTTTTTTCACTTCTTGCTATTTTTGTTGAGCATTCTTCTATTTTTTCTTGCCCCTTTTTGTTGCACTTTTCGGACTTAAATTCTGAATTTTTTTTTCCCGCAATTCCGGCTATTTTGGGTTTTTCGGGTTGTCAAACGAAAGGGAAAATTATTCGGCTCAATTTGGGTTACAAAGGGTGATTTTTCGCTACTTTTTCTGGCCAAAATTTTGGGTGACAAACGAGGGCCTACTTCATTGTCCAAAATGCCAATTGCGTTACCATATGCGTTTCGAGGTGAATTTAAGTTTAGAGACTAATTTGGCACGTTTTTTCAAGGCAATATTGTACACAATTTTCGAAACCGATCAAAATGAAAGGATTGAGATCCTTGACAACTTATTAAGCGCTAAAAAGAACCTTGAGTTAATAATTAACTCGGAATGATTTAAAAAGCTCGCAAAACGGGATAGGCTCGAATCTCACCGGGTTTGTTAATCTCCACATTTATTCGTTAAGTCGTCAATTTTCGCACAATTTCCATCTTTGGTCAATTTCGGCTTTATGTATGTTGGATATTTACAATTTGAGACTCCAACTCGACTTTTAATGATATTTTTGAAAAATTTGAATTCCGATTTTTATTTATTTTGAACAAAAATATTTTTGGGTTTTTCAAAATTTTCTTGAAATTTTTTTTTTTTGAAATTTTTGGGCATTTTTGAAAATTTGTGAAGTTTTAGAAATACGCACTTGTGGGACCCCCCTAACTTAGACTTTTGCATTGTCCTCAAGCAAAAAGGACTAAAATCTAACTCAAAGCGAATAATAAGTGCGGAAAAATAAAACAAACAAATATGAAAAAATGCAAGCTTGTATTATAACAATGAGAAGCCTGTGTTACATAAGAAAAGGGAAAGCAACTGTGAAATTCCTACACCAACTAACAATCACACCAAAATATAAAAACACTCAAAGATCATGGTGGAGGTGGGTGGGAGGTGCTTGGTGCATTTGGATCATACGGGTCATAAAAGAAGGGGGGAGGAGGACCGCCGAAGTTGAGTTGGTGAAGGTGGACTTGTAGTTGGTACATCATCCGGGTGTCCCTTCGGTAAGCCGATTGATCTTGATTGTATTGGTTGATGAACCCGTCGAGACGGGACTCAACCGTCGAAAGGCGACTCTCGAAGTTTGCCCCCGGGGGCTCGAAATCGGAATCCTCCTCATCCTCCTCGAATTCGTCCTCGTCGACGTCCATCATCGGTTCCTCATGAGCTTCCTCGTCCACATCCTCTTCGAGAATGGGACGGTCGGGGTGAGCTACGAGCATTTGGCGTTCGCTACGAGTGGTGGACGTGCCGCTAATGGGGCGAGGAAGTCGAATTTGTTGCCCGGGGTCATCCACTCCAGCTTCCATCAAGAGCTCCGTGATGAAACGGGCGTAAGGTAGTGCAGTTTTGCCATATTCATCATAGGCGGCATTGAGGATATCCGCATAGAAGAGCTGGGCAAGGTTGATGGTGCTCTCGGGGTCCAAAAAGTAATAAAGGAAATTGGCGTGCCGTAACCGGACCACCGAGTCATTAGTTGTTTGGTGGATGGCCCCACAAGCAATGAGGTACGTGAAGCGCACCGTAGCGGCCAAACCACCAATAGGAAAGGATTCGCGCACCCATTTCACCCCGGGTGCCATGCGAGCAATGCATTCTTCTTTGGTGTGGGGGGTACCATTGTTGGGGTATTGGAAGGGCACGGGGAGGATCACCCCTTTGGCACGCATTTTGCGTGCGATGATGGCCGCCGAGAAGGGAATAGTGATACCGTCAAGGTATGCCTCGTGAAGCGTGGAGGATTTGCGAACCAAGGTCGCATAAAATTGGCGAATGGCGGCATCAAACACGTTAGTGCTCGTAGGGGCGAGGAAGGAGCACCACCCGCGGCGGTCGAATAGGGCGGTGACATCGCCCGAAAGTTAGCCCCAATCAACAAAGCGTTCGATGTGAATGGGGCGAGTAGCCGAGAAGTATTGCTCGGCCCAATGACGTTCTTGGACACATCGAAAGACCCCCTTAACCGGGTCATCAAGGATGGTGGTGGCATCATATTTCTTGGGGCGGAGGTTGGTGCGGCGAGGGCGCAACATTTTGAAGGAAAGGGAGAGGGAGAGGGAAAAAAATATGGGAGAGAAGAGAGGGAGGGAGAATGTTTTGGTGTGAGAAATGGAGGAGGGGTGGTGGGGTATTTATAGGTGTGAAGGGGTGGTGTTTTGGTGGGAAATGTGAAAGGTTGGGAAGGAGGGGAGGGAGGGAGTGAATTGGGATGAATTTGGGAAGGAGGGAAGTATTTGGAGGAAAGAAAAACGAATGGGGAAGAAGGGGGGAAAGAATGGAGGGAAGGGGAATGAATTTGGATTTAAGGGGGAAGAACCTGTCAGGTACCCCCGAACCGGTTCGGGGTGTACTGCGAACCGGTTCGCCTCCCCGAACCGGTTCTGGGTGGGGTTCGGGGTGACATGCTGGTCCGAACGCTGGAATTCACTCTTTTCTATGTTTTAAGGTGCTCTCTCATCCTCTAACTTGTGCATAAGTTCCCTAAAAACTTCCTAGGCCCTCGGGGTTCCTAAAAATTCCTCGAATTCAACCTCATAATGCGTACTAACTCCCTCGAAGTGCGTGCTAACCGATTTATTTCGTAACTCAGGCTCCAGACTCCTAACTAACCTATTCACACACGACTACTATACATACAAATTCACCCCATACGCGTCGGGGGTGCGACGACCTCACTTTCTCAGCTCAATTGGCCCCGTAAACGGGGTCCGACAACCAAATTGTGTCGACCTCTTCTTCACACGCCTCTAGATATGGCTTTAGGCGTTGTCCATTTACTTTGAACGTGTTTTCCCCTTTTAAATCGTCTAGTTCAACTGATCCATGGGGAAAAACGTTCTTCACGATGAACGGGTCGGACCATCGTGACCGCAACTTGTCTGGAAAGAGGTGAAGCCTAAAGTTGTAGAGAAGAACTTTTTGCCCGGTATGAAACGCTTTTCGTCGAATGATGCTATCATGAGCAAGTTTCATCCTTTCTTTTGATATTTTGGCGTTCTCATACGCATCATTGCGTAGTTCTTCTAGTTCATTCAATTGAAGCTTACGGGCTTCACCGGCTTTGTCCAATGCATAGTTCAATTGCTTAATTGCCCAATACGCTTTGTGTTCGAGCTCAACAGGAAGATGGAAAGGTTTTCCATACACAAAATGGAAAGGAGACATGCCAAGTTGATTCTTGAATGCGGTACGATAGGCCCATAGTGCATCGGTCAATCTAAGGGACCAATCTTTCCGGGTAGGATTAACGGTCTTTTCAAGAATGTTCTTGATCTCCCGATTCGCTAGCTCGGCCTGCCCATTCGTTTGTGGGTGATATGTCGTGCCAACCTTGTGGACGATGCCATACTTTCTCATGAGCTTCTCGAATGGCCTATTACAAAAGTGCGTGCCGTTATCGCTAATTATCGCTTTCGGTGCACCGAAGCGAGAAAGTATGTGTTCCTGTAGGAACTTTATCACCACTTTATTGTCATTAGTCCTAGTAGATATAGCTTCCACCCATTTAGAAACGTAGTCTACCGCGACTAGGATGTATAGGAAACCAAACGACGGTGGGAAGGGACCCATGAAGTCAATACCCCAACAATCAAATATCTCGATGATGAGTATGGGGGTAAGGGGCATCATGTCGCGTCGAGAAATGGCTCCCATTCGTTGGCACCTATTGCATGACTTGCAAGCGTCATTTGCATCCCGGAAGATTGTGGGCCAATAGAGGCCGCATTGCAGAATTTTAGCGGCCGTCTTTTTTGACGAGAAATGGCCTCCACATGATTCCGAATGACAAAACTGGATGACTTTCGGGATCTCGTCATCCGGTACACATCGTTGGATGATTTGGTCGGCGCAATATTTAAAGAGGAAAGGATCATCGTAAAAGAACATGCGCGACCAATTAAGAAACCTCTTCTTATCTTGCGGTGTCCAATCGGGAGGGACGGCTCTCGTGACAAGATAGTTCACTATGTCCGCAAACCAGGGGTATGAAGAAGTAGCGAATAATTGCTCATCCGGAAAATGCTCGTCTATGGGTATGGGATCACTAGGTACGTCGGACGAAAGCCGAGATAAATGGTCGGCAACGACCTTTTCTACTCCTTTCTTATCCTTGATGGAGAGATTGAACTCTTGTAGGAGTAGGATCCACCTTATGAGGCGCGGCTTGACGTCTTTCTTCGCAAGTAGATACTTTAAAGCCGCGTGGTCGGTGAAAACTGTAATGGGAGAACCAATGAGATAGGAACGGAACTTATCGAGGGCAAAGACTACCACTAGAAACTCCTTCTCCGTGGTAGAGTAGTTGAGTTGAGGTCCGGTAAGAGTCCGACTAGCGTAGTAGATGACATGAGCTTGCTTATCTTTACGTTGGCCCAAAACAGCCCCGATCGCGTAATCGCTTGCGTCACACATAAGTTCGAATGGTAAGGACCAATTTGGAACTTGCATGATGGGAACGGACACTAGCATGTTTTTTAACTTATCAAAGGAGCCTTGGCATGCCTCTGTCCACTCAAATGGGCTGTCCTTCATAAGTAGGTTGCTTAAGGGCCTAGCGATGGCGCTAAAGTCCTTAATGAACCTTCGATAAAACCCCGCGTGGCCCAAGAAAGAGCGCACGTCTTTCAGCGATTTCGGTGGGGGAGGATCAGCTATGACATCTATCTTAGCCCTATCAACCTCTATTCCGTTGGATGAAACAATGTGGCCAAGAACTATTCCCTCAGTGACCATGAAATGGCACTTCTACCAATTCAGCACTAAGTTTTTGTCCACACATCGGGTAAGTACTTTCTCCAACTTGTCCAAATAATGATCGAAAGAGGTGCCAAACACGCTGAAATCGTCCATGAACACTTCGAGTCCTCTCTCGACCATGTCGCTAAATAAGCTCAACATGCACCTTTGAAAAGTCGCGGGTGCATTACACAATCCAAATGGCATACGTTTGTAGGCAAACGTACCAAAAGGGCAAGTGAAAGTCATCTTCTCTTGGTCAAGTACATCCACCTCAATTTGGTTATATCCCGAATAACTATCAAGGAAGCAATAATAAGGGTGGCCCGCAACTCTCTCAAGCATTTGATCAATGAATGGTAAGGGGAAATGGTCTTTCCTAGTTCCCGCATTGAGTTTCCGATAATCAATGCAAACGCGCCAACCGATGGTGGTGCGTTGGGGAACAAGCTCTCCCTTAGCATTCTCAATCACAGTCATATCCGACTTCTTCGGGACGACTTGAATAGGGCTCACCCATTTGCTATCTGAAATTGGGTAGATAATCCCGGCATCCAAAAATTTGATGATCTCGGTTCTCATAACTTCTTTCATGTTGGGGTTCAGTCTTCTTTGCATTTCTCTAGAGGGCTTGACATCCTCTTCGAGATGAATCTTGTGAGTGCAAATCAAAGGACTTATCCCCTTCAAATCAGCGATGCACCAACCAAAAGCACTTTGGTGCTTCCTCAGAATTCTCAACAATTTACCCTCCTGCCCTTCATCTAGGCTAGAGGAGATAACAACATGAAATGTCTCATCCTCTCCTAGGTATGCATATTTAATATGGGAGGGAAGTTTCTTTAGTTCGAGGGTTGGAAATTTTTCACTGGAGGGAGCCATATGTGTATCCCTCGGAGGTAATTCCTCGAATCTAGAAACCCAATTAACCTCTCTCACGTCCTCGTCCGACGTACTCTCATCGAGTAATTCTCTCAACCTTCCAACCTCCCTCTCGAAGTGGGTATACGTCCCCTCACACTCATAGCTCGTCGCTAAACAGGATTCTAAAGCGTCGCCGCAGAAATTTTCCTCAAAGTACTCTTCTACTACCTCGTCTATGAGGCTCACCGCGTGAAGATCATTTTCTTCTCCTGCATTTTGGGCTATGTGGAAAATGTTAGTTTCCAAGGTCATGTTCCCAAAGGTGAGTTGCATTCGCCCATTCCTTGTGTTAATGATTGCATTAGCTGTAGCTAAGAAAGGGCGACCAAGGATGATGGGAACATGGTTGCTCGAGTTAAAGGAGGGCTCCGTGTCCCAAATGACAAAATCTACCGGGAAGTAGAAAGTGTCAACTTGGACGATCACGTCCTCGACTATGCCTCGTGGGATCTTCACTGATCGATCCGCTAATTGGAGAGTGACCTTTGTGGGCTTGAGGTCGCCCAAATCAAGTTGCCTATAAATGGAGTAAGGGAGTATGTTTACACTTACTCCCAAGTCAAGTAAGGCTTTCTTAATTTTATTATCTCCAATGATGCAGGATATAGTGGGTGCACCGAGATCTTTGAATTTAGGCGGGAGATCATTTAGTAGAATGGAGCTCACGTTCTGGGCTAGAAAGACATTCTTTTTGACCTTCATCTTCCTTTTTACCGTCAACAAATCTTTGATAACCTTGCCATAAGCTGGAATTTGTTTGATGGCATCAAGGAAGGGTAGATTCAGCTTTACTTGCTTAAGTACTTCTAGCACTTCATCACGTGGATTCCCTTTTTGAGCGGGAATCAACCTTCGAGGAAATGGTGCTGCGGAGGGTGGTTTCACTACCACCTCAGGCTCACTAGTGTCTTCCATGTCACTCTCGTTCAAGGGGACATCTTCATCCTCTTTCGTGCCGGGCGAAATCTCCTTGTCCTTTGTTGTGTCGTGTGGAGGAGGTGATAAATCAACGACTCTTCCACTACGAAGAGTGGTCACTGCTTGACATTGCTCCTGATGTTTAGTGGATGTGGAGCTAACACTAGTTTGACCTTGGGGAGGTCGTTGGCCTTGGGCAGGGAACTTGCCCTTCTCTTGAACACTCAACGAGGATTGTATCTTTGACAGATTTGCATTAATGTCGCCGATCAGATGATCATATTTGGCATTGGTTGTAGTCTGGCTTGCAATGAATTGATTCATGGTATCCTCGAGAGTTCTCCGCTGTGGCGGGATATAATTTCCATGAGGTGGTGGTGCTTGCACATGTCCTTGCATGTGTGGAGCTTGTTGAAATTGTTGTGGTGGAGGAGGGGTAACATGCGAAGGAGGGTTCATTGCGGCATGTTGTTGCCCGTAGCTAAAACCGGGATGATTTTTCCACGAAGGGTTGTATGAATTCCCGTGCGAGGCACCGAAATTACCCTTAAAACCTCCTATACCACTAACTTGCTCTTGCAACATTACTTTGTAGGCGGGTATCGTCGGACATTCCTCAGTTGAATGTCCCACCTCACAAATCGCACACCTTCACGATAGGGTTTGGAATGGGTCCAGCTAGTCCTTTTCCATATAACTCGCATAGGTCTCGCAATCCTTTCTCAATGGTGTCCAATCGACTGTCCGTCATAGAATTCTTATCTACGTGGAATAGACCGGACGTCGATGGAGCGGTGGTAGATTGTCGATTTCGATTTTGAGCGTTCGGATCGGATGTATCCCAGGACTGGGTAGTCTCGGCCACATACCTCATGTGAAGATCAGCATCATGGGCATCTAAATCGATAAATGGGCCACTTCCCATGGTTGCAACAAGCCGTTTAGAATTAAGATTCAACCCATTATAGATAAAGGAGATGATTTGTGATGGATCAAATCCATGATGGGGACATGAAGCCACTAACTCGTTGAAACGTTCATAACATCGATGGAATGGCTCATTTACTTGTTGCCCGAATGCTTGGATTTGAGCCTTTATAGAGATTGTTCGATGTGTTGGGAAGAATTTCTTGAGAAATTTAGACTGTAGCTCATTCCAGGATGGAATCGAGCTTGGAGGTAAAGACCATAACCAAGCTTTAGCTTTATCTTTAAGCGAGAAGGGGAAGAGTTTGAGGCGGATTACCTCTTGTGTGCAGGTTTGATCGTTGAGAATATCACACACGTCCTCAAATTCCCTTATATGGAGGTATGGCTTTTCAGAATCCATACCGTGGTAATGTGGTAGCATCTAGATCATCCCATTTTTGAAACGGAACTGCCCGGCATTATACGGGAGTATAATGCATCCCGGAGTGACAGTGCGCGCAGGGTATAAGAATTCTCTCAACGGGTGGTACGGAAGCTCGTCCTCACCGGTAGGTGCATTACTATGTTGCGACATCTCTCTCTCACTTGACGACTCGACGATCTCACTGGGTGTGCTCGAAGTGTGTCCTACGAAGGAGAAGGGAGTGTTACTAGAGATTGAGTGCGACGGTGTGGGAGGTGGGATCCAGAACTGTGGGGCGTTCGGAGTGTGGGGACTATCAGGATTATACTCAACAAGTGGATTTTCGTGAATGCTGGTTGGAGTATTATGGGGTGTGGGAGTGGTTTCGGAATTTTGCATTAAAGCTTAGGAGAGAGGATAATTGTGAATCTTTTTGTGCTTTTTATTTTTTATATTTTTTTTTTTGTTTTGAATTTTTGGTCAAAGCTTTGGATTAACTCGATCTAATCCTAAGTCTACCTAGTTCCCCGGCAACGGTGCCAAAAACTTGACACGACTCAGAATGTGTCTCTAAAGTGTGTACTCTCTAGGCTCAAGTGCAAGCCTGTCGCTCAAGTAATAATCCGACAAGTCGGGTATCGATCCTTAGGGAAAAAGGACAACGGAGTTGTGACGACGGGATAGGACGGAGGAATCCTAACGATGACTCTAAAAAGAAAGGAAAATATTTGGTTTTGGTTTTTGAGGTTGTTTAAGCTAAATGCAATTATGAAATTATGATGAAATATGCAACTAACTAAGTTATCTAAATGAGGAATGAAAAATTGAATTGAAACTTTTTGAACCTAAATGAGGAGAAAATAGGATGGGAATACAATCCCCCAACCCTAGTGTAATGCAGTGACAACGTCAATCATAAATTTATCCGATTAATCCGACCCAAAATTTAGGACTCCCAAGCATTATATATACGAGGTTCAAGCCCGTGTCATACCTAATCTGAGGATGAGTAAATCGGTATCGCGGTAATTGCATTCAAATTGTACTCTAAATCATCACGAGTACCCAGAGGAAAACGAGATATAAAGATCCACAATTATTATGTAATTATGCGATACGATTGAAATCAATCGTTAAATTCATCGGATCAACGTTATACACATACACTAACACATCAGGTTGGGTTCATGCATCCCAACCTTTAAAACCTAGCCGGACATGTTAAATAGACTAATGCATGAAATAATAACGTTGCATGTGTATGAAATCATGATGAAACAAGATTGAAACATGTAAAGATGTACTATGAACGCAACAATACGTTAAATCGAATACAGAAACCAAGCATGCAAGAACAATGACAAGAATCTTGAATTAAAACTTGAAAAACAAACCCGTAACAATTGAATCTTTAAGAAATTTATTCCCGTGATGTTCCTAGATGTTCCTCCCTATTTTTTTCTATCAAAAACTCTCTAAAACTATCCCTAATAGCTGTTCCTAAGTTGCTGCCCCCGTTCCCCACAATTTTGGAGTGTTAAAAACCTAATAGGAGTCTTGGGAACCAATCAGCATAAAAGACAAAATTCGCGCATCAGGTACCCCGAACCGGTTCGGGTGTACCTGCGAACCGGTTCGCCCCCCCCCCAAACCGGTTCGGCCTGGGGTTCGCGAATGTATGCTGGCCTGGAGTTCAACACTTAGGATTTTTTTGGCTTTTCTCTTCTTTTCTTGGATTTTTCTTCAACTTCAACTGAGCATAACTTTTCAACCGTAGCTCGGATTTGGGTGCCGTTTCTTCCAGTGTTCTCGTTGTTCCGAGCTCTTCAACTTTCCAGTTGACTTATCTTTCCAAATCGGGCTGCAAAATTACCGAATTGCCCTTAAACTTGCCTTCTTAGCTTTTCTTGCACTGTCTTGCTTCCTCTTTTGCACTGCTAGCACAATTAACCTGTAAAACCAATAAGAGAAGCACGAAACACGAAATACTCACCAGCGAAGGTTAGTAGCGTAAATGTGAATCAAATCCATATATGTTACATCACTCGGGTTCACAAATGTACTGAAATTAGGGGGATAAATGTACAATATTTATGCCCAATCAGTGCCGATACCCTTTTTTGTTTGAACTGGCTGAGGGACAGTCTTGCCGCCTCGTCTATCGATGAGTTTGGAAAGATTGGGGGATGAAATCTCCTAAAGGTCATCTGAGATACCGTCTAGTCGCTCTGCAAAGGATAAGCCTTAGAGTTAGCAGCTTAGATAAATGAAAGTACGAGACATAACTTGATAATAAAAGTTTGAAACTTACGAAGCTCTTCCAAAGGACCACCCCATAAACCTGTCTGAGAAAGGTAATAGGGGATCATCAGATGCTCATATTTAATGAGACGACCATTCTCACCTTGGGTACAAAGGTCTTTGATGTCTTTGGAGTTGTCAGGACTTATACCAGGGTCAGACTTAGCCAATAAAGAGGCTTTGGCCCATCTCAAAGGTGTCCTCGCTTCATAGGCTCCACATGCCTGGTTTGTACCAAATTTTTAGGCACCCGACATAAAGAAGTATCGGGGTTTCCAGTCGTGGTTTGAAGTCTGAGTGACTAGGAGCATCTTCTTTTCAGATTTTTTGGCTACAAAGTGGTAGTAGCCTGGCTGGTTCTTAGCAGATGAAGGAGTATAATAACCTATGAAGACTCGAACTGGAAGGTCGGTATGATAAAAAACCTTCCAGAGGATGATAGCTCCTATCATGACCCTCCACACATTGGGAGATAGTTGGGATGGGGTAAGATTTATGTATGAAAGTATGTCACGGATGGTGGGATGACTAGGTAGATGAAAAAACAACTTGAACATCTTCTAATAAACGCAGATCTCACCCTCCCGGCCATCAAAAGACCTCTCATTTTCAGAGGCTTCCTCAAAGAGATTGAAGAAGGAATGCCATATAAATGTCTGAAGACTAAAAGGTCGTACTCAGAAATAGAGTTCTCATACTTGACAGCTATAGAGGTGTCGACTTCACTATCCTCACCATCGTCTTCTACAATAACCTCGGCCTTAGCATTAGTGGGTATACCACCAGGAAACCTCTCGGCAAACTCACCCCCTGTGGCAGCTGATAGAGGATTAACATCAATTGGGGGAGGAAAGGCGCCGCTAGGATCTAAAATTTCTACAGAGGCGGAGCATCGTGAAGGACTAGGGGCCTTAGAAGATGAGGCACGGGAACAAACTTCCTCTTCCTCAGACCCTCCATTTTGTTTGGGGTAATAGTCCATAGCCTCTTGAAAATAGTCAACACTCTCGGCCGGCTCGGATGTGGACATAGGGTCTGTAGCAGACGACTCCGACATAGGGTCATAGACCTTAACAGACTCAGGAAGCAAAACATCTAAAGGAGGTGGAAAGATAGGCCGAAGAGGAAAATCCTCAGCCTCACGATCCTCGACTTAGGATAACTCTATTTGTTAGATTTTTTCGAAACACTTATCTCTTAAGGTTGGAAACTCCTCTGCAAGTTTATACAGATGCTGTAACATCCGAGTTACGAGACTTCACTTCTAATAAAAGATAAATAGGTAAATAACTCCTAACACCGAAGTTAAAGGATCAAAGCCTGGAATTCAAAAGGTTTTTATGAAGAACACCAAGAACAGTGGTGAAGCAGCACATCGGAGATGGTGATCGAAGTGTAACACCCAGTAATTTTGAGGATTTAATATTTAATTATTTTTGGGAGCTATAAAAATATTTAAATTGGAGAAACTTAAATTTATAATTTGGAGAATTTATTTGAGTGGGAAGAATTATATATTTTTGGCGACTTTAGGTTTAATTGTTCGAAATTTCATGTGCCGCATTTTTAGGTCAAAATTTGAGAATGTTATAAAGTATTTCGGATGACAATTCTGAGTGCGCGGTTGAGTCCGGATGGGTCGAGATAGTCAGAAAAGAGTACCCGAGGGTAGTAATCGGGTCTCGGGGCATTTTTGGGCATAGTCGGACCCACACGGGGTGATTTGGGCCATTTTAATTAGGCCCATATGGCTAAAAACGGGATTAGGGGCTTTTAACCTAATTGAGGGAGTAGTTGTACGACAGTTAGACATTCTAAACCTAGGGCTTGAGAGAGAAACAAAGGAAGTTAATCAAGAACCACATAAGAGTCTAAGGGATAGGGGTTATTGATATGACCAAAGTGTACCCTCCTACCATGAGCAATAACGTCATCCTATCTTATGGCCGAGTCGTCAGAAGAGCCCCACTAGTCAGCAAGAAGGTTGTCCTTAGTAAGGTCAGACTCACATACATCAACCTCGGATGGGAAATAGCCGAGGTCAAAAATAGCTTTATAGGTTCAACTGGGACTAGTCACAGACTCTGCTTCAGCCGATAGTACAAATGAGCGCAGTTACCTAACCTCGGCTGGTCTGCTCGACCAAGGTTCTACTTCTAGTTGAAGGCCCAATGGTCCTGTCAGAGTTATTAACCTCGTACCCAGATAGGCTGAGGTTCCAGTGGATGATGTAACCAGTCCGAGCATATGCAAGTACAAAGAAACTTGAAACACGTAGACAATACCGTTATAACTAGATTATTCCCCCCACGTGAGGGAATATTTAGTCATTATGATCTGCATGTGGCACAGCCAGGTGTCCACATGATATTGGATAGATCATCTTATTCATGCTCATTGCATGCTTATGGGGTACACTACACCCCCTATGCACTATATATACCATTTAACTTCTTCCTTGAAGGGGATGGCATATTACAAATCCTAGCTAAAGCTCTGTCAAAATATACAATAGAAAGAGAGTGTGTGAGTATTGTATCATAAGGCCATTAGTTCCCTCTTTTTATAATGAAGATCACTCAATTGCAGAGTGGACGTAGGCCTAGATAGGCTGAACCACTTATATTGATATCTTTCTCCTCTTCTCCTCATCTCATTATACATTTAGATTCCTTATGTTCTGCCATTGTTATACCTGTTTGAGCTCTCCAACACCTTGATCTGGTGGTGTTATTTCCAGCATCATCAGTGACCTAAATGTGGACCTCTCCTAACATTCCTAATCAACTCTCTCACATGATTGGCATTGCCTTTGGGAATGGGTGCTATGTGATCATCGAAGACTATACCAACTTATCATCCTTGATTTGGGCGGTACCTGAAATCCTTTCCAACTTTTTTAACCTAGCCTCCAAATCAAACTTCACCTTACTCGAGTCTCTCAGTCTTTCTTCAAGCTCACTAATCCTAAACTCAAGCAAACGCTTAGACTCCTCAAAATCTAGAATCTCATTCTTCAAAGCCTCCATCAAACCCCGAAGAATATCTCTCTCTATCTCAACGTATTCTAGTTTCTCTCGAAGAGTCTTCTCTCTTTCCCTAAGATCGTCAATCAAAGCATCATTATTTTCTACGGCACGCTCATTCGACTTAGCTTACAATTTCAAGTTTTCTTTTTTCACCTTTACCGCTTTCGCATAAAAATCATTAAAGGCAACTTGTAACTCTTCTACATCAATCTCCTCTTCCTCACTAGTTTCATCCTCACTCACGTGGGATATACACTCAACGGCCTCGAAAGTGTCATTCACATGAGAATATTTATGGGAAGATTTATCGTCGTCGCTCATATGACATGCCATGAACGCTACAAAGTTGCGCTCAATGGGGGAACTCTCTCCCTCTTCTGGTTCACTATCACTTAAAGTGGCATTATATGCTATTGGTTTCTTGCCCTCCTTTTTAAGTCTAGTGGGACACTCCGCTACCTTGTGACCATAACCCTCACAACCAAAACACCTATCAAACTCATCCCTCTTAACATTCTCACTCTTATTCTTAAGGGCAAGATTGATCTTGTTGTTCTTGGATTTCTTAAATCTTTTGGCATCTTTTGATTGATTTTGAAACTTAAGAAACTTTTAGAACTTCTTTGCCAACTAGGCTACATCCTCGGAATCGGAATCGAAATCATCATCAGAAACTTCAGTCTCCTCCTTTCGGGCTTTCAAAGCAATGCCCTTTTCTTTCTTTAGCACTTTCTTGGAGGTAAATATGTTAAGCTCATAAGTTTGTAAGTCACCTACAAGCTCTTCTAGTTTCGTTGAATAAAGCATACACGAGGAGTTTAAAACGGTCACTTTGGGATCAAATTTATTTAGCAACAACCTTAGGATTTTCTTTATTACTCTGTTGTTCGGTATTTTCTCTCCCAAATTAAACGACGAGTTGACAATATCGAACATTCTAGCATAAACTCATCAAAAGACTCACTCTCTAACATCTTAGTCATCTCAAACTGTGTAGTGAGGTTTTAAAGTTTAGACTCCCTAACCGTACTAGTGCCTTCATGAGTAAGTGCAAGAATATCCCAAGCCTATTTTGAGGTTTCACACATTATGATTCGATTATACTTTTTTGATGTGACATGTGGGGAAATAATGTGAAGACATTTAGAATTGTAGAGTGTAAGTTTATGTTCGGTTTCAGTCCATGACTCAACGGATTTTAAATTAATGGCCTCTCCCTCTCGTGTGACTGGTGGTGTCCAACCTTTTTCAATTACTAACCAAACAAGCTCATCAATAGATTTTAATGCACTTCTCATTCACATTTTTCAATAAGCATAATTTGTGCCATAAAAAATAGGATCTATAAAAGTATCATAACCTCCTAAATTCGTCCTTAAAAGCACAAGGGATCAACACACAAAAAAAATATTTCTAGCTCTGATACTAATTTGTAGATCCCTTTTTCTCAAATGTGCTTTAAGGATGCCAAAAAATAATTTTTCTTTTCAAAATATTTTTCCAACTTTAACACATTGCAAGTTTATTACCCAAATTCAATAACTTTATCATGTTTAATCCTAAACATGCACCTAGATGATTAAAGTAAGTAAAATAAAGTAAAGTTCACGAACGCCAGATGTACGAAGAAACCATAAAGGGAAATATTCTCGGACTACCCAAGCTAAACGATCACTATGATATAATTTTACAAAAGGAAGACAGACAGACTTAAATAACGACTTGATCCCCACAAACCTTGGTGCTCTGCTTCTTTTTAACCGCTTCTCCACAGTGCCCGCGCGAAAATACTTCTACGATACTCGTCCACAATACACATGTCCACGAATGCCTCAGTGTCCACCGATGTAGCTTTAGCAATCGTCTACGATTCGGAACACGGATTCCTCTTCTTTTTCACCGCTAAACCCAACGAACAACTTATTAAATATGGATGAACAAACCGAGATGGTGCAAACAAGATCTCTATAGCAATAGTATATGAAAGCTTGGATCTTTTAAACTCTAAGGATGGTTTTTAACTTTGAAAACCTTAGAAAACTTATATAGAAAACGTATGAGCTCTTCTCTGGAATATGATTTTGCACACACCAAAATTCTGAGAGAAAATTTCTTTAAATAAAAAACTTAAGTCGACATGTCGTTCTAACGAGATCCACAAGTCGTTCTAACGACTATGACATGTCGTTCGAATAACATCACATGTCGTTTGAACCACTAAAACTCAAGATGTGGTTTCATATAACTCTAAACTTTAATTATCTCAGAATAAACGATGATAAAACTTTGGAAAATCATTTCCAAGATTTAAATTATTTATAAACAAATTTACATCCCTTAAAACGCTTTTCGAACTTCATAAACATAATGCGTTCATACTTGAGAGTATCTTGAAATGCAATTGACAAAAGACGTGAAACGTGCACCAATAAAGCTCAGCATGATATATATTTGAATCTTGGCCGCTACATCTTTAACACAAACACGTTATAGACTATGTGGATATCGTGATAATATAAAAAACTTTCTATAACTCAAACACGTTTTGTTCTAGGAATAAGTCAATAATATACAAATGGACTCAATTGGAATTTTTTTTCTTACACGACCGTAGAAAAAATATCCAAGTGGAGTTCCTAGACCAACCTAGCATCGACAAGGCCATAATCGCCGAGCATATTCTCTCCATAGAAAGGGCTCCTAGATGGATGGATCCTATTGTTGCCTTCTTACAGAATGAGATGCTACCCGACAATAAGAAGTTAGCTCACTAAATAAGGGTAAAGGCAGCTCGGTTCCATCTCGATCCATAAGGAAAGATTTATAAGAGGTCTCTTACAAGTCCTTACCTCTAATGCTTCCACTTACAAGACACCGAGCAAGTTCTCAACAAGATTCATGATGGTATATGTGCGAATCATTCGGGAGGAAGATCAATAGCATTCCGAGCAATCAAGGAAGGTTCTGGTGGCCACACATATAAAAAGATGCAAGTATCTATGCATGGAGATATGAAAAGTGTTAAAAGTTATCCCTTATCATTCATCAACCTGCCAACGACCTGAAGGTTTTGACCACCACTTGGCCATTTGTGGAATGGGGGTTGGATATAGTGGGACCCTTACCTATCGCACCTAGGATCGCAAGTATCTTCTGCTTGACACAAATTACTTCACCAAGTGGGTAAAGGAAAAACCACTAAAGAACATTCAAGATGTCAATATGACAAGGTTCATTTGGAAAAGCATCGTAAGACTCTATGGGGTACTAAGAACCATCATTACCGATAATGACACATAGTTTGAGAGTGTATTCTTTAATCTCTTTCGTGAAGAGCATGGTATAAAGTATCATTTTATCTCAGTAGCGTACCCCCAAGGAAATGGTCAAGCAGAAGCTTTCAATAAAACTATGCTCGATGGCCTGAAAAAGAGGCTGAAACGGGAAAAGGGTGCTTGGGTGGGAGAGCTCCCCAATATTCTTTAGGCCTATCGTATTATGCCTAGAAGGCCCACTAAGGAAACACCCTTCGCACTAGCTTACGAAATGGAAGCTATCATCCCACTTGAAGCAGGTCTCCCTATAATGAGAACCAACTTGGTCGACCAAAAGGCTAAATGATGATGGCTTGCGTACTGAACTCGACTTAGCAGACGAGCAAAAAGATCAGGCCATGATCAAGCTAGCTTCATATCAGTAGCAAAAGGCCAAGAAATACAACAAAAATGTTAATCTGAGGAAATTCCAGGTAGGAGATTACGTCCTAAGGAAAGTTCTCGACAATACATTAAGATCGTCACACAAAAAATTGAAACCAAACTGGAAATGACCTTTCAATGTAGTTAGGGACGACCTTTAAGGAGCTTATCACTTCGAATCGCTGAAAGGTGGGGAGATACCTAGAGTGTGGAATTCGGCCAACCTCAAGAAGTTATATTTTTAGTCTTTCATAGAACATTTAGTTTACGAAAATTTTCATTTCAGACTTATATTTCTTTTTAGTTATTACTTAATGAATAAAGGCCCATTCGTTATCATCTCTTAAATGCCTCAATCTTATACTATGTATCTGGGTTTTATGCACCATTTCCAAGCAAAAACTCCCTTTGGTTATAGTAGTTTGGTTAGTGTATTCCAATCAAAGAACTTTCTCATGCATAGTAAAAGTCCTTGGGAGTATAATAGGTTCTTCAACTTATTCCATCTAAGGAATCACCTCGCGCCGAGCAGAGGTCATACTGATTATAATAAGTTATTTAACTTATTCCAATCAAGGAATCACCTCACGTCGAGCATGATTCATAGTGATTACAATAAATTATTAAGATTGTTTCAATTAGATGAACCCTCAGGTCTTTATCACGTCGAACACAAAAGGCTTCACGAGTTGCCCCGACAACAATGAAAGCCCTACAGGGGATACTTAGGCATAAAAGCCAACTGAGGTTGGTCGCCAACCATATTAGTTGCTAAAAAGCCTGATCAGGTGGATGGCCTATTAACCAGGTGCATTCTTGCTATCATCTCTCCTTGGCATAAGGGAGTGTGACGACGCAATCTAAAAGTGAAGGCATATGTAATGATATTGCTAAGGCATATTGGACTAGAATAATGATTAACATTATTTATTAACCCATTTAGTCGGCCAAAATCCTATATGATTAATAAAATTATTTATTTGGCTCAAGTCCTAACTATTTATCAACTAAATTTAGTCGGCAGAAGCTTAAAATGATTAACAACATTATTTAATTGGCTAAACTCCAAGGTGGATATTAACTATATCTACTTGGCTAGTGCCCAAGATACACTACCGTTACTAGATAAAATTTATTCTGTATTATGTATAAAATTACAAAGTACAGGAAATCCAAAGACTTTGGAAAAAGACTCAGACCAACTACGGATGGAGAACAAGATAATTGGCTATGCGCTCCCTCCGACCATCATTTGGATTAGGAACGAACTCCTCCATCTCATCCTCAAGATATTATTTCAAAAGCTAGGCAATAATAATATCAATTGGGATCCACTTGTCATCCTTCGAGAAAGCAGGCTGACAGTAAGATGGGCAATCCATTTTGGTGTTATACCACAAGGATGAATCCTTTAGACCTTAAGTTCTCTGAGGGCATTCAATCACGAGTATGCCAATTCTTTGACTTTATTGAGCCTTGTTGGTGAATTAGTCTAACCCTCATCATAGACTGCGACCCAGGTCTCCCGAGGATCCATTCTGAAAAGATGCCTAAGTCGGGTAATATCTCTCTGAAGCCCAATTTCAATAACATAGGCTCGCTGAACGTCCTCTTTCAGATCGATAACCTCTTTCGTTAAAGTAATATTTTCAGGCTGGACCGTGTCAACAACCACAGTGGTATGCCTTTGCTAGACGTTCGCCTTTAGCTCAACAACCTCCTTCTTCAAGGCATCATTTTTTGACTGGATCATTTCACCTACTTGGCTCACATCCCTGTTCACTGCCAATTGGATGCTGAGATCATTCAGTTCCTCCTGCATTGAGGAGCTAATTTCCTTCATGACTTAGAGATCATCTTTCAGCTTGGACTGGTCTTTATATTGCATCGTTCTTGCCTTTAATTACTTGTCTAGCTTTAAAAATGTTCGTTAGACTTACCCACTCACATTGGATTCCAAATCTTCCCTAGATTTGAATTATGGGGGATATAGTCCTCTAAATCGATGAACTACAAGCAACAAGGAAAATAAAAAATCTAAAAAACTTCAACAAAAGTAAACAACAGCATCAATAAAAAGGAAAGACTTTTTCGTTGATAATTAAGGAGGCAAAGGCCAGTACAACTGAAGGAGAAAAGAAGATTACAAAATGTGAACAAAAAAAAGTAAAAAGTCCTACAACTACGGGGCTTTATTCCTTCACCTGCTCGAGGTTTCTGGCACTTTCCCCTTCTCGGTAGCCTTTGCTCTATAGTCGGTAGCTGTCTCGACATCAGTAGAATCCTTTTTAGCATGGCCGGCAGGCTGACCCGTAGTAGGCACCTCATCAGCAACATGAGAGGGTCCTAACACATGAAGCTTGTATAAGTCAGACTCTGTGGGGGCTCCAATAGCCCCCAAGGCTTGGTCCCATCTATTTTTGAAGGAAAGTTCCTTAATATAGTCGATCTAATGCTCGGTATCATCATAAGTTTCATCTCAGCCTTAAACATAACAGTTGTTCTTGGTGGCTGAGACCTCTTTCGTCAGCTCCTGAACCTTCCCGACCAGGCCCAGGTTCTCAGCGGCCAACTTCTCCTACTACATAGTTAATTAGCTATTGACAGCTTGGAGGTCGATAAACGCCTTTGTCTACTTTTCTCTATCCTTGTCAAAGGCCACATGAGCATCAACTAAGTCCTATTTTGACTTCTTTAGGGCTTTTTCAGCTCCTGGTTCTTTTTGGATTAGTTGGACTAACCATCCAACAAATTAGTAAGATAGAGAAAGGAAAATCAGTATGTGGAAGTCGATCAAAGAGAAAAGCATTTACAGAGAGATGAACACTTACCATGGCAAGTACCCAAGTGGACTTATAAGTGACAGCTGGTTTGACCCCAACCTTGATGAGCGCTCATGATAAGCCACGAGCATTACCCTCTTTATTAAATCTAGGGCGAGAGATGGGGTGTTAGCCATGCTAGACCTTCCAGCAGTCAGAGAGGAAGAGGGAACGATGGATGCCTTTAGTGAAAGCTTCTTCTTCGCCTATTCTTCTCCTTCTCCTTCTCCTTCTCCTTATTTCTTTCTCTTTATCTTTTGTTCTCTTATTTTTCCTTCTTCTCCACCTCCTCCTCCTTCCCCATAACCTTAAGGGAATCCCCCTCAGCCTTTTTAAGAGATTTCATCCTATCAGATAGCACGACCTTATCATCGTCATCCGTGATCAATAATCTCCTCTTCAAATTGGGAGCCATATCTTCTTCAATCATTTTTCTTCTTCTTCTTCTTCTTCTTCTTCTTCTTCTTCTTCTTCTTCTTCTTCTTCTTCTTCTTCTTCTTCTTCTTCTTATTCTTCCCAATATCCATATGAGCTATATATTTGTGATACTTGTATTTTTAGCAATAGAAAGCAAACATATTACTCCATTATTTTTATAAAATAATTTTGCTTTACTTTTGTTTACGAATCTTATTGTTGTGACTCACGATTGACCTCATTGTATCTTCTTGGGTGATTATGCTATTATTACGGAATGGATACCACTTGGCAAAGGATGAAGATATCATATTATTGGTTATGGTTTGCAAGGTTCTGTTCCTTGTAAGGTTTGGTTCCACCGAAAGTGAACCAAAGCTAAAGAAGTTCTTGAGTACCGTCTCGAGCGTGTATGTAGGCAGAGGTTGGACCACATTAAAATCTCAATTTGAAATATCTGCATTTTCTCTCTCTTAACTGCATATATTTATTATTAATTAAATGCTTACTTATAAATTGATTTATCATAGTGCAACTATTCTCTACTCAAAGTTAAGAAAGTTTTAATACTTTCATTAATTCGGTATGCCCAATTCACCCCCTATTGGGTATATTTCTGGGTCAATAATTGGTATTAGAGCCTAGCTCAAAGATACTTATTTTAAAAAAAAGTATATTTTTAAGTATAAAAATCAAAATGACATTTTTACCCAATGTCTCCACTTTGGAAGACAATCAACTAAACGACCTCCATTTTTTGATGAATCTATCATTTTTGGAAAAATAAAATGCAATGGTTTATTCAATCCCATGCCTGGAAAACATGGAGATCCATTGTTAATGGCCCTTATATACCTGTGGTGACAATTATTATGCAACACAAATAAATATGAAAGAGGTAACAATCAAGAAAAGATAAATAAAATGCCAATCACACAACAACGGGTATACGTGGTTCAGCAAATATGTGCCTACGTCCACGGTGGTTCAGTCAGTGTTATTTCTCTATATTCTGAAGAATAAGTACAGAGAATACAACTTGTCCTTTGCCCCGGACTTAGGGTTTAATTTATACATGTATATGTTGGAGTGGTGGGGGTGATGGGTTCCTCCTTATCAGCCATCTCCCCTACATGGGATCGCGCTCCCTTACCACTTCTCTTCATGGGATCATGGGGTAATCGGATGAGTACAAGAGGTGATGGGCCTGGGCTTTGGGCCGCTAAGGGGAGGCTACTCGTCCAGGCCTTATGGTGCTAAATTCAGGGTACCCACAATTGCCCCTAAATTTGTTGGGCCATTTCTGCAGGTCCAATGAATTTAAATAATCAGCCATGATGGTCGATTTCTTTGAAAACTGTGAAGTTGCTTTGGCGGCACCCTCTTCGCTATCCGTGCGTTATGATTAGTCTTGAAGGCTTGTTGGAATAAGACACATTTTCTCTTCGTCGCTTCAGCTTTTCCAGCAATCTTCTATCTTCTGAGAACTCTTAAGCTTTGTACCTTCTATTTTCGGTCTCCACTCTCATCGCTTCTTCGCCATTTGACCTGATCTTCTGTCTTGTAAGTCTCTCGTGCCCTTTTCTCGAGTTTATAGTTTTTCTTATATTTTTCCAATGGCGAAGATTGGAAGTAGGTCAGTAACTGAGTTTAGAAAATTCTACAGTATTCCTGAGTGGGTAGAGATTGAGTGTTGTGCCTCGCCGCCTAGAAACGTTAGGGATATAAAGGATGCACATTGGATTCACGTCCTGTTGCTCTCCCAGGGGGGTCTTACCTTTCCCCCTAATGGTCTGTTTCTGCACTTCTTTAGCTATTTTGGTATTGTGCCTGCACAATGTTCGCCCAACGTATGGAAAATAGTGAACGACGTGCATAGGATAAATCAATTGTACGGCACAAGGTTAGGGCTTGCCGAGGTCTGCTTTTGTTATTCTTTTTCTCGAACGAGTTCAGGTGTCCTGTACCTTAAGGCTAGGAGCCCTGATAGGGTATTGGTAGTAAATTTACCTGATTCCCATAAGGACTACTGGAAAGAAAGTTTTCTTGTTAGGAATTGGCAATTCTCCCCCCAATTTGAAGGGTCGAGGTCTGAGAGGTTCACTGTTCCCTTTTATGGGGAAGAATATATAGGTAGATGTTGTATTATTGTTTCAACCTTTGCTGACTTTGTGATTTTTCTAACCTCTTCTTGCTTTCTCTTTTACAGCGAGGACAAAGAACTTGGAGCCTGCTCTCAGCGAGGTTCGTATCTCGGAACTGGTGAAAGCTTGGAACATCAGGGAACCTTTGGGTGACGGTGAGCATCCTAGGTTTGCTGCTTTTCTGCTTGAATACAAGAACACAGGCTCCAGCTTCATAGCCCGACCTGTGGATAGTGTTCCGGACTTTGACTCTTCTGAAGAGATTTCTGCTGAGCCCATCCAATTGGACGAAGAGGAGAGCAGCTCGGAGAGTGAGCCTGCAGGTGTTAGTAATTTGGGTTTATGCTGATCTCTTTCTTCTCTCTTTCTTTTACTTGTAGTTAGTTGATGTGGATGACTATATTCCTTTCTACCTCCCAATTAGGTAGGACTCTGGGTCCTAATGCAAGCCCTGCAGTTCTCTAGGCCTTTGCTAGGCTTTGCAGGTTTGCTAAGTCAAGGAACCAGAAATATAAGGATCAGTCCGAGCTGGTGGCCAAATTGAAGGACAGGCTCCAGGAAATGGGAGAGATCGGTGCTTCAGTGCAAGAAGAAGTTAGCGAGCTGAGAGAAAAGTTACTGGAGGCCACCGAGATCAACCAAGTCGTGGAGTTTCTTCAGAGGGAGAATGAAGACCTGAGGCGGGAGGTCTCGAAGCTTAAGGAGCATTCGCCGAGCACCGCATCGGCAGTCCTACAAGGCTCTTCCTCGTCGCGAGCTGCTCGGCCTCCCCTCCCGCGTGCTGGTAGGAGTACAAGGGGTAGGAGTAGGGAAGTCGAGGAGCGGCGTGAGAGGGAAATGGAGGAGCTGCGCGGCGATGTTCGGCGAGCTTATGTGACTGCTGCTGGGCTCCAAAGGGACGTCACCCGACTGCGGCATTTATTCAAGAAGGGCCCTCGCCAAGTGTGGACTGATGGTTATGATTAGGGCTGGCTGGATGCTCCCACACGGTTGTCAGAGTTCGAGGAGCTTTCCTTCATCAGGGGGTGGTTGAGTGCTCTCAAAGAGCTGCAGGTCCCGCTGAACTCGATATTGTGGTATCGGCACGAGATGTCCCCCTCTACTCTGATGCACAATCCATTCAGGAGAGATGATCGATGGATCCCCATCGATGCTATCCCCCGGCGACTATTGGAGTTGGATGCAAGTGAGGTCGTGGAGGAGTTCGATCCTGCTCCTGATGATGGGAGGAGAGCTAAAGTTGCTGACTATCTTGCTCGGAGGCTTCCACCTTCTTGATATTTTGTTTTTTAATAATTGTAAATGCTCTGGGCGAGCTTCGCCGACTAAACATGTACTATTATTGTTTGTAAATATAAAAGATTAATGGAAAGTTCGAGTTTTGGGCGATTTTGCCGACTAAACGTGTTCATCCAATCTTTTCATATTTTTGCAGCTTTACAATCCTTTTTATCTTGTCATGTGAGTGTCCGCCCAGTCCAGTATTAAGAATACCATTGTGCCCTTCCTTTACCTTTTAGGTCGTGTCGTCACACTCCCTTAGGCCTAAGTAGGGCAATTGGCGAGGACACACCTGTTATTGGATGTCTTTATCCGGTCAGGATTTTATTTCACCAAAGTAGGTTTGATGCCTAAGAATACTCTGTAGGGCTTCATATATTGCCATGGGCAATGCTATGAGGTCTGTCGTGCTTCATGACGATGACCTGAGGAGGGGTATCCCCTTGCTATGCCAACCATTATACCCGTGATTTGAAAAGGATGTGCAATAAGATATAATTGTTACTTTTTAGAGAGTGATCAACTGAGAGATTTTCATTGGTGAAATGAGAAATAAACTGTCTTTTCCCATAATGAGTACAATAAAAGATCTAACAATAGAACCCCTAAAAATAGAATTTCTTGAGGTTAGCTGCGTTCCATGCTCGTGGTATCTCTCTGCCCTCCATTGTTTTCAAATGATAGGCACCTTGCAGGTCGTTTCTGATTATCTCATAAGGTCCTTCCCAGTTCGGGCCCAGTTTACCGTCTGATGGTTTCACTGTGTTGCCCAGGACCTTTCTTAGAACATAGTCCCCCACTTCGAATTTCCTCGGATTGACCCTTTTGCTGTAGTGCTTTGCGAGTTGTTGCTGATAGCTCGCTAGTTTTACTAGGGCAAGTTCCCTGCGCTCGTCGGCCAAATCGAGTTCAGCGAGTAAAGCCTGATCGTTCTGACCCTGCTCGACAAGGTCGGATCTCATTGTAGGCAATCCTATTTCTAGTGGGATGACTGCCTCCATACCATATGCTAGTGAGAATGGCGTTTCTCCTGTGGCTCGCCTAGGAGTCGTTCTGTACGCCCATAGGATATGCGGTAGCTCGGTTGTCCATGCGCCTTTGGCTTGTTCTAACCGCTTCTTCAATCTAGCGATCACTGTCTTGTTGGAAGCCTCAGCTTGTCCGTTGCTTTGAGGGTAAGCCACCGAGCTGAAGTGGTGCCTGATCCCGTGTTGGTCGCAGAAGTCCTGAAAAGGGCCACTCTCGAACTGTGTTCCATTGTTAGTAATGATGGTTCTGGGGATCCCGAATCGAGTGATTATATTTTTCCATATGAACCTCATCATGTCAGCATCCCGGATGTTCGCCAGTGGTTCTGCCTCGATCCACTTGGTAAAGTAATCAGTTGCGACCAACAGGTATTTGCGATTACCGGCAGCGGTGGGCAGTGGTCCCACGATGTCCATTCCCCACTGGGCGAAAGGCCAGGGGCTGGTCATGGATTTTAACTCGCTGGCGGGCTGGTGGACCATGGGGGCGTGAAGCTGGCATTTTAGGCATCTGCGGACATATACTGCGGAGTCCTTTTGCATATATGGCCACCAATAACCTTCTTTCATTGCTCGGAAGGCTAGAGACCTTCCTCCGACGTGACTCCCGCAGATTCCTTCGTGAAGCACTGTCTTGACATCGCCTGGGTGGACGCATCTAAGGTAGGGGCCGGAGAAAGATCTTTTATACAAGTCGCCTCCCGTGGATAAGTGAAAGCGAGCAGCTTTGACTCTTATCTGGTGGGCAGTCCTCTTATCCTCTGGGAGCGTTCCGTTCTTCAAATAGTCTCTCAAGGGATCCATCCAGCTGGGGGCTGGTTCCAATTAGAGTATTGGTTTCGATTTGGTCAGCTCGCAGTTGGGGTAAATGCTCGGGCAGCTGAGGAAATCGATAGGGATGATCCTTTTAAGGCTGGAATCAACTGCCGAGCTCAGGGCTGCCAAGGCGTCAGCGTGGCTGTTCTGCCCCCTGGGAAACTGTTGGATGTTGATTTCTTCAAAGTTCGTCATTAAGTTTTTCACCAAGGAGAGGTAGGCTGCCATCCTCTCATCCTTCGCGTTATAGTCTCCGCTTATCTGATTGGAAACTAGTTGCGAGTCTCCGAATACCTGTAAATGCTTTGCTCCCAGAGTTTGCGCCCTTTGGAGACCTGCTATTAAGGCTTCGTATTCTGCTTCATTGTTGGAGGCTGCAAATCCCAGCCTGATTCCTTACTCAAGGACTGTATTTTCTGGAGTGATGAGGACAATTCCTACTCCTGCCCCCTTTGAGTTGGAGGCTCCATCAACGAATAGTTTCCAGCTTCCCCCTGTAGCCTGGCTGTTTTGTTCTGTTGGCTTAGGCTGGTTGAAGGGTTCTTCGCCTGTGAATTCAGCTATGAAGTCAGCAAGGATTTGACCCTTGATAGCTGTCCTTGGTTGAAATTGGATGTCAAATCGGCCGAGCTCGACTGACCATTTAGACAGTCTGCCCGACAAATCCGCCTTCCTTAGGACAGCCTTAAGGGGGTGTGATGTAAGGACGATGATCGTGTGAGCTTCGAAGTAATGCTTCAGTTTCCTCGAGGACATTACTAGGGCGAATGCGAGCTTTTCCAATGGCAGGTAGCGCTGCTCGGCCTCTAGTAAGGTTTTGCTCGCGTAATAGACTGGATGTTGGATCCCTGTAACTTCACACATTAGCGCTGAGCTGATAGTATGGCTGGATACAGAGAGGTAGAGGTACAAAGGGTCCATTTGCTGTGGTATGACAAGCAGTGGTGGGGAGCTTAGGTAGGACTTGAGCTCGTCTAATGCTTGTGAGCAACCTGGGGTCCATTCTACTGCTTTGCTGCCTTTTAAGAGTTGGAAGAAGGGCTTGCATCTCTCGGAGGATTTAGAAATGAAACGATTTAGAGCAGCGAGCATTCCAGTGAGCTTCTGTACATCGCGGATTGTGCGAGGAAGTTGCACCCGTTTGATTGCATCAATCTGGTTTGGATTAGCCTCTATGCCACGCTTGCTGACCAAATACCCAAGGAACTTTCCTGACTGGACACCGAAGGAACACTTGCTCGCGTTGAGTTTCATTCGGTACTTCCTGAGGATTTCGAAGGTACTTGACAGGTCCGAGAGGTGATTTTCCTTTTCCTTGCTCTTGACGAGCATGTCGTCGATGTAGACCTCCATCGTGTCTCCCATCTGATTCTTGAACATTTTAGTAACCAGCCGCTGATAGGTTGCCCTTGCATTTTTAAGCCCAAAAGGCATGACCTTGTAACAGTATAAACCAACCGTCGTGATAAACGCCGTTTTGTCCTGATCTGGGGCATACAGGGGAATCTGGTGATAACCTGAGTATGCGTCCAGGAAACTCATTCGTTCTTGAGCTGCAGTGGCGTCTACTAGTTGGTCTATTTTCGGAAGAGGGAAGCTATCCTTGGGGCAGGCTTTGTTGAGGTCAGTGAAGTCTATGCAAACTCTCCACTTCCCGTTGTTTTTTGGAACTACCACTGGGTTGGATAACCATTTGGGGAATTGCACTTCCCGTATGGACCCTGCATCCAGCAGTTTTTCGACTTCTTTTTCTATTGCTCTGGCCTTCTCGGGAGCAGTTCGCCGTGCCTTCTGTGCTATCGGTTTGAATGTGGGATTGACGTGCAACTGATGGCAGACCATATTGGGATCAATTCCTGGAAGCTCATAGGGTTCCCAAGCGAAAACATCTATGTTGTTTCTGAGTAAGGTTAACAAATCCTTTTGCTCTTGGTCAGTGAGTGAGGTCCCGATCAGAAAAACTCTGCTGTTGTCGCCTACTTTAGCAATTACTTCTACCAGGTCCTCTCCAACACGCTCGGGGGGGAGGAGCCTGGTCTCTTCCACTCCGGGCCTTCCATATTTTAATTGCTATTTGGAAGGGATTGCACCTTCCTCTACTTTCTCGCTGGTTTGAACGGCTTTTTTCTCTGGCTTTGGTCGGATGGCCGCTATGAAGCACTTTCTCGCCATCGCCTGGTCGCCATGTATCTCCATCACTCCCCGCTCGGTGACATACTTGAGTTTCTGGTGGTAGGTCGAGGAGACTGCCTTCATTGCGTGAAGCCATCCCCGGCCGAGGATGGCTTGATATGGTGAATCGATGTCGACCACCAAGAATTCAATCATTTTTGAAACATTTCCAGCGAGCACTGGTAGTACAATCTTGCCCAGGGGCATGGTCATTTTCCCAGCGAAGCCGACCAGAGGAACAGTTGTTCCCTTTAGGTCGACGATGTTCAACTTCAATTTTCTGAACAGGTCGATGTACATTACTTCGGATGAGCTTCCTTGATCGACGAGCAGCCTGTCGATATCAAAGTTGGCTATCCTGAGTGTAATGACTAAGACATCGTGGTGTGGGGTCCTCACTCCCACAAGATCTTCATCCGTGAAAACAACATGCTTGTTGTAGTTGATATCCTCTGCTCGCCGACGTTTTCCTGCCTGTGATTTTGCTGGATCAATCTGAAAAGCTTGCATTACTGCTGTCAGCTTCTTTACCTCCATTCGAGCTGAGTTACCCTGGATTTGCTTAACATTGGATACTCCATGGATTACTGCGAATTCGTGTCCGGCGTCGTCTTCCAATACATTGTCGGGTTTTGCCTCCTTGAGGACAATCACTCTTTCTACCTTCCTTTTCACGAAGTCATTCAAATGTCCGGATTGGGCCAATTCCTCGAGGTGGGACTTAAGAGCCTTGCAGTGCTCGGTCTTATGCCCTCCCTCTTTGTGGAAAGTGCATCTCAGTGCATTGTTTCTTTTCGATGGGTCTCCTCCCATTTTTCGGGGCCATTTGATGAACGGCTTATCCTTGATCTTCGCGAGAATTTTGTAAATTGGTTCTTTGAAGACGGTGTTGACCGCCTGGAACGACTTTGCAACGTCAGGGTTCCCTCCGTTCTTGGATCCATTCTTGCTCCCATTCTTTCCTCCTTTTTTTTGGTTATCAACTTTCTCACTTCCCTTGGTAGTGAGCTTGGCTCGACCGTTTTCTCCTACGTTAAGGCGGGTGACATCTTCCATCTTTGTGTATTTCTCAATCCGGGCCATCAGGTCATCGATGGTGGTTGCTTCCTGATGAGTGCATTATTTTGTATTATTTACACTCAAATCTAAGTGTTGTTATTCCCATTTTATCATAAATAAAGAGATTTTATAGATATTTTTATTATTTTAGAGCAAAATACAAATTTAAGAATAAATGGGGTTAATAATGCAATTTTGGGAACTTCAAGCTCACATCTTATATTCATTGCTAATCTCTTGTTCAAGTTATTTTTTTTAGTATTGACAGGTTTAAAAAGAAAGCGGTGAAGTCCGGACGCAAATTGAGCATGAAAAGGTCACTTACGCACCTTCAAGGGCAAAATTGTAAATTCAAATGGCTGATTTCGGACTCGGACCAACCATGGAAATTGAAGGCCTTGAATCAAGGGACGCCTGAGTTCAAACGGCGTGTCAATCGGAGTTGAAATGAAGAAGTTATGGCCATGCAAAGTTCGAATTCAAAAGAAAGTCAAAGTCAAAGCCCCGGGTCAACGCCCAAAGTCAATCCCGAGACCTGAACACTACTGAAATATTGTTGGCACCGAAATGAGGGTCATGTCGGTTCAAACGGCATGTTAATCGGGCTCCGAATGAAGAAGTTATGGTGAATTGAGTTATGGTGCAAATTATGAAATTTGGGATTTAATATGATGTTAAGTATAATTGGAGGCATATTATTACCAAAGGCATTGCTTGGTTCAGTGGCAGGGAAGTGAGAAGTAAAGGAGTGTGAGGACAAGGGTTCAATTCTCCTCCCATACCTTATCATTTTGGCGAAAATATATATATATAATATCCCATTACACCATTAACCCCACGACTTTGATCCAGTATATCACCCCATTAACCCCACTATTCTGCTACATCCCATCACCACACGACCCCCATGAAAAAAAGTGGACTTTTAAAAAAAGTGGACTATACTTTTGGAAAGAAAAAAAAAAAGACACACTTTGAGAGAAAAAAAAAATTGTGTAGAGAGTATTTTGGAGGCACACTTTGGAGGAGCATATTGTGTATTGTAATTCAAGTATTGGACCCGAAATTTTGTAAGTTGACATTTATTAATGAAAATTATTTTTTCAGCTTGCAATATTTGTGTGTCAATTATGTCGTGTGAGTAGTTTAATTACTAGGACTTAGGTGATGTTTGTCATGACTAATTAAACCACGCATGTTAATTTAATTTCGTACATATTCCGACGTGTTCTAATTTGAAATAAAAAATTCGGTATTCGCTTAAAATTACACAAGTGTGTATTTTTAAACCTCAACGAATTAATTATAAATTCATGCTTTAAAAAATTTAAAGTTGTCATTTTTTATGGGTTATGCTTGCACTTAGATGTTTTGATACCTCATGCTTAAATACACGTTAAAAATTTTAAACATGATATTTTCGAGGGAATAGGGATTTATGGTGTCTAATTTAAGAGACGTTAAAATATTTTGAGCGCATGTATTGTTATATTCTCCGAAATGTACGCGACGAGAGTCGGTATATTTTGTGTTATAAATTCGGAAGTACGAAATTAAATTGATGTGTTAATTTAATTAAAATTGACAAACGGAACCGACGTCCTAGATTCTTCCACATTTAATATTATCTCTTGTACTTGTTCGTTTATTCCGTCTTTATTTTTATTGTTACATAATTTGTGTCACGCATTTATTTATTTATTTATTTTGTTCCATCACTCAATCACATTGACACACTCATATGTCTAGTTGGACAATCGATATTTTATAAAAGTTGACGAAATCTCTGTGGGTTCGACCCGTACTTACACCCGCTATATTTCAATAGCCCGTGCACTTGCGGTAGTTTTATAACAAATAAAACTTGACAACAAGTTTTTGGCGCCGTTGCCGGGGATTTCGGTCGATTTTAAGAATATTGATTTTCGGACTAGTTTTATTAAAAAAAAATACAAAAAAAATTGAAAAAAAAGAAAAAAAAAGAACTGAAAAACATCTAATATTCCAGCAGCTATTTTTTTTTCAGAATTAAAAAAAAAAAAAGATTTAAAGTCGTTTTGTAATTAAATAGTGTTTTTGACACTAGTTTTGTCTTAAACCAACTAAAAATTTGAAAAATTCGTAATTAAATTTTTTTTTTCTCCTTTCTGAAAATCTCCAGATTTCAACGCTGCTGAAAAAAATAAAATAAAATAAAATAAAATAAAATAAAAAAAATAACAGATTTAAATTGTTTTGTGAGAAACTAGTTGTTTCTAACACTAGTTTGTCATAAAAGTACTTAAAAAAAACTTTGAAAAATTCGAAAATAATTTTTTTTTTCCACGGGAAATTTCCAGATTTTCGTGTTTCTGTAATTTGAAAAAAAAAAAAATCCAAAAAAAAAAAAGAAGAAAACAAATCAAATTTAAGTTTTTTTTTTAATAAATAGCACTTTTGGCATTAGTTTATCACAAAAATACATAAAAAAATTGAAAAAACGTGAAAAAATATATATATTTTTTTATGTAAATTTCCAGATTCGTTTTTTTTTAATTAGTGGACCCAAAAAAAAAAAAAAAGCTTTAAGTGTTTTATGAGAAACTAGTTGTTTTTTACACTAGTTTTGTCTTAAACCAACTAAAAATTTGAAAAATTCGTAATTAAATTTTTTTTTTTTCCGGGGAATCTCCAGATTTTCGTGTTTCTGAAATTTGAAAAAAAAAAAATTCAAAAAAAAAAAAAAAAAATTAGAATATTTTTTTTGGTCATTTCAGTAGCATAATTTATATATATATTTTTCGGTATATAATTTTTTTTCCTCCATTCTTATAGTGTGTTTTTTGGTTATTATTTTTTTTTAGTGTACAAATTCCTTGTAAATGCATGCGTAAGTATTTTTGTATTTAATAATTTTTGCACTTCACGCTTGGTATATTTTTCTTTTGTGTGTTCTTTTTCAGAAAAAAAAAACAAGAGTAGAAAAAAAAAAAAGGCGAAAAAAAAAGAGGAGAAAAGAGAAAAAATCGAAAAAACAACCAACCGTGGGAAAAGCGCTAACGTTACTTGTGCAATCTTGCCACGCGCACAAGGTACTCTCGGAGACGACTGAAACGGAGGCGACGTTTCCCTCCGATCGACGTCAAATAAAACTTCGGCCCGGCGTAAACAAGTGACCGTAAAAAGTCCACGCCGGAGGTAAGTCTTGTGTGCTCCTACGTGAAACTATTTTCGCATATTTCAATAAGCACGTGCATAAGTTGACTTAAGGGCAAAACCCAATTTTAAGATAAGGTGGGGATTTAATCACCCCTCCTTGTCCCACAAATCATTAAGTTACCCGAGCATCTGCATAACCCAAGCCATAATTTTAATTTAAAAAATATTAGACATTGGCCATAGGGTGTCACATAGCTCATAGGCATATTCTTTTCAAGGCTAGGATTAAAAGCTAATCCAAACACGGAATTTTCAAATCGATGCCATTTTGACCTTGACTAGGATTGGTGGTTTTTAATGAGTCTTCGTACCGACCACCTACCTGGAGGAAATATTTGGTAATTGAGGCGATAGTCCGGAGTTGGTCGTCTTTTAAATTCTCCCTCGTCAAGAATTAGGAGCTCTTTAATTAGGGAGATTATTTCGGAGACCCATTGTCGTCGAATAAACTCGGGAAACTAGATCTTAAAAATTGAACTTCTCCTCACCTAATTCAGATAAACTCAAATTGCTTTGTGTTAGCTTAGGAATTTTGTGGTCCTGTGTCAAATTATTTGCTTTTTATATATATAAAAAAATAATAATATATTAAAAAAAAAAAAAAAAAATTCGAGTGAGTACGGTGTATGCTAGGTTGGTGTCGAGATTCTACGGGTCGTTTAGCTAGAGTGGAGTCTAGTATTCCCGATACTATTATAGGTAGCACCTCGATTTTCACCGAAATGGGAGATGAGCTAGCAACTCGTGCCCTAAAGGATTACCTGTATCCTAATAGGGCAAGTCAACCATCATGCATACTTCTTCCCCCACATAATGCAAATAATTTCGAGTTCAAGTCGGGAATAATTCATTTACTTTCCATCTTTCGAGGCACAGAAAAGGAGGACCCGTACCTCCATGTGCGTGAGTTTGAAGAAATTTGTGGAACGGTTAGGTTACAACAACTCACCGATGAGATTGTTAAACTAAAACTATTTCCATTTTCTTTGAAGGACAAAGCTAAGAGTTGGCTACTCTCACTTAAACCAAATTCCATCACTACATGGAATCAGTTGAGTGTTGAATTTTTGCAAAAGTTTTTCCCTAACCAAAAGACGGCGGCAATACGTCATGCCATCAATACTTTCAATCAAAAAGAGGAAGAGACTTTATGGATGTACCTGGAAAGATTCAAGGACTTGCTCCTGCAATGTCCTCATCACGGCATCGAATTAGGTCGTCAAATTAAGATTTTATATGAGGGTTTCGATTACACTACTCGATCTATGCTTGAACTTATGTGTAGTGGAGATTTCACAGAAAAGAGTGAGGCCGACGCATGGTCGTTTTTAGAATCTGTTGATCAAAAGTCCCAACGATGGGCACCCCATCGGGATTCGAAGACCACCACAATTAATGAGGGTAATGCTCAACCAGAAGAACAAGGTTTTGAATTAGATGCCAAAGTGGCCACCTTGGCCCGTCGTTTAGAAGCCTTGGAAATGAGTAAAGAGGGTAACCGAGCCACACATGTCGTCATGCAACATGTAGGGTCACCTATGTGTTTACTTTGCGATAGTTTCGACCACCTCGTCGAAAGTTGCCCCGCCCTTCCGGCCCATAAAGCTCTCACCGAGCAAGCAAACGCCCTCTATCAAAACAAGCCGAAGTACGACCCATTTTCCAACTCGTACAATCCAGGTTGGAAGGATCATCCTAACTTTTCATGGTCTAAAGGTCAATACCAGGGTAGTGGAGGTCAATCTTTAAGTAACCCACCCCCGGGTTTCCAAAAAAACACCCCCACACCATCGTTCCCTTCACCCCAAAAGATTCAATCCTTAGAAGAAACGATGAATTTACTTGCCCAAAGTACCCTGCAACTCCAACAGACCACGCAAAGTGTCCTTCAATCCACACAACAAAACTTGCATGCCAACACCCAATCGATTGCCAAATTAGAGGTACAAGTGAGTCAACTAGCCAATGCTTTGAGCGAGAGAAATAAAGGAATGTTCCTAAGCCAACCCGAGCCTAATCCTAAGGGTAACATGCCTAGGGGTCAGTATGTTGTCCAAGACAACACTAGCATGTCCACTACCCAAGAGCATGCTAAGGCTATAATCACGCTTACACTACACCAAAATGGGCAAATTGTCACCTTTCAGCCGGCCAGCCTTGTCAAGGTCATTGACCGTGACAAAAAAACACGCGTTTTATGTCACGGTCATTGACCTTGACACGACCGTGACAACGACTTGTCAAGGTCATTGACCGTGACAAGCCCGTGACAATTAAATTTGTCACGGTCTTGTCACGGTCATTGACCTTGACAAGACCGTGACAATCCTTGTCACGGTCAATGACCTTGACACGACCGTGACAACTTTTCCAGCAAAAACACTTTCCCCCTTCTTTTTTCCCTCCCACCGTTCCCTCCCTCTCTCTCTCTCTCTCTCTCGGCTCGACGCTGCTCTCTCTCTCTCTCTCTCTCTCAGGTCCAATTTCTCTCTCTCTCTCTCTCTCTCTCTCTCTCTCTCTTCCATTTATATATATATATTTGTCTGTATATTTATGTATGTATGTGTATATATATATGTGTGTATGTGTGTGCGTGTGTGGGGGGTGGGGCGGGATGGGGCAGGGTGGGGGAGGGCGTGGTGGAGGGGAGCAGGGGGTGAGGCGGGGTGGGGCAGGGTGGGGGAGGGGGTGGTGGAGGGGGGCAGGGGGTGGGGTAGGGTGGGGTGGGGTGTGTGTGTGTGTGTGGTGGGGGAGGGGGTGGTGGAGGGGGCAGGGGTGGGGTGGGGGAGGGGGTGGTGGAGGGGGCAGGGGGTGGGGTGGGGTGGGGTGCGGTGTGTGTGTGTGTGGTGGTGTGTTTTGGGGGAGGGGGTGGTGGAGGGGGGAGGGGGTGGTGGAGGGGGGCAGGGGGTGGGGTAGGGTGGGGTGTGTGTGTGTGTGTGGTGGTGTGTGGTGGGGGAGGGGGTGGTGGAGGGGGTAGGGGGTGGGGTGGGGTAGGGGGTAGGGGGAGGGGGTGGGGGAGGGGGGTAGGGGGTTGGGTGGGGTGGGTGGGGTGTGTGTGTGTGTGTGTGTGGTGGTGTGTGGTGGGGGAGGGGGTGGGGTGGAGGATTGAGATTCAATTTAGGTGTGTAGACCATTTCGAAAATTTTGTGCTTCACATTATTGAACCAATATAAAACGTTTTCCCTATCTCTAGATTTTTACAAGACATCTACCACATCATGTCTTAAATGAATCCATTGATTAAAGCCCTAAAAATAATACACACATGGAATTTATTCTAAAATTATAGGATTGTGTTTAGCGAACCAATAACATAAGAAACTCTAATTCCCATCATCCTTCATGTGTTTCCACATTGTTTATCACTCCTTAAAACACAATTATAAAAGATAAAAGGATGATTTAGAACTAGTTTGCATTTATTATTATAACCCTGCCAACCATTCCTATCTTTATGCATTTTTTATGATTAGACCTAGACTGTATTGATGTATTTTTTGTCTCATTTTGCATGTATATATGATTTTTTCTTTTAGAAATCAGTCATGGAGCTGATGGTACGAATACGAGTGCTCAAGAAATGGCTCCAGTCGAGAGTAAGTAATATCTCTTTCCGATCCATTAGCTCGGTTATTATATCCCTGGATTTTGTTAAGCCTCCTAGTAGGAATCTTCATTATTTCTGAATTTGTTATCTTTATGTGTTTTGAATAATTTAAAATATCATTACTTATTTTAGAAACCAGTCATGGGGCAGATGGTCCTAATTTGAATGCTCAAGAAACGGCTCCAATCAGCAGTTATAATCTTTCTTTCTGATTCATTGGCTCTGATTATTTATTCCTAGATTAACTTTTATTATTTCTGAATTTGTTATTTTTATATGTTTTGAATCGTTTAAAATATTATTATTTCTTTCAGAACCCAGTCATGGAGTAGATGGTCTTAACACGACTGCTCAAGAAACGGCCCCAGTCCAGGGTAAGTAATATCTCTTTCCTATCCATTGGATCTGCATTTGTATCCATAGATTTTTGTTATGCCTCTTACTAGGAATTTTTGTTATTTCTGAATTTATTATTTTCATATGTTCTGAATAATTTAAAATATGACGACTTATTTTGAGAAAAGAGTAATGGAGAAGATGGTCCTAACTCAAGTGCTCCAAACACAGCTCCAATTGGTAAATTGTCCTTTCCGATCAATAATTTAAATATATTTTTTTAGTAATTGTTCTAGTGAGGCTAGGTTCCATAAATTGAAATAAATCTCTTACCGGCCAAGATAGGTTATTAATTGTGTCATGAAATTGGCTAGGTTAATGTCATTGTTGATGGGAGAATATTTTTCATCTTTTACCCCTTATCAATTCCTTATGTTGAAGAACTAAAGATCCTCAGATGACTCCTGTATTGGTACACTTACAATCACGAATCGCGCCTATGATAAGCTTTCAATGTGTTTATATCTACTGCTAAATTGACATTTTCTATCTCATGTTTAGTTTTTTTTTTAAATTGTCTATTATTAATTTTATGGGTCACTTGGGCTTTGGAGCTCATTATTTATTTGATATTGAATTTGCCCCCCCAACAGTTTCATTTCTTAAGGCTTAAACCCCAGAGTGACTTTTAGTGATGCAAAAAATATCCTGTAACACTTTTTGTGTCACTGAAAGTCATCTCGAGGGAACCTCAAGAAATGAAATTGTTAGAGGCTAAATTTAACATCAAAGAATTAGTTGCGGTAAAACCTCAAATCACCATAATTGTTTTGCTTGTAAAAAATCTATTATATTAATTTTTTATTATGTAATTTGCCTGCAGCAGTGACACATTGAACGGGAGGGGCTTTTTCATGGATATTATCACGATAAATGCTTGCGAGGTGTCCAATTTGGTCCCTCCCCACCACCACCACCACCACAACACACACACACAATCCCCAACCATACATATTCTCACTCATGCTATTCAATAAACTATGTTTTTAATGTTTCTTCATTGAACGTTTAGTATAACATGTCTTGTGCTTTTAAGTTCGAATGGCATATAATTTGTATGAACATATCGTGTGATATTTGCATGCTCGAAGTGTTTTTTTTCAACTTGTAGTATATCGTTACTTTGTCTTCATCGCTGAACATTCTTTATTTACATCTGGAATCACTAATCAGGTCTATCATTCTTCACCCTCTTCTTTGACGCCTGATTTGAGCTTTTACCGATGTGCACTATATATCCATAACCAAATGTTGAGCCTGACCAGAAACGACCATTGGGGTTGATGTTGTGGCTCAATAACACCGACAGTGGCTAGTTTCATTTGCGGATGGAGATATGCAACTCAATTTCTGGGTCGGGTTCCGTTTTGATTTTTTATTTTGGAAGTTTTTCATGGGGGGGTATGTATGGAGTGACAAACTTTTTTGCTTAACAGACGAACAGCTAAATGGGGGCCGAAGTCATGTTTATTAAATTTTAAACTTTAGATTCTAAAGTCAATTTCCTAGAAACCAAATGTACCATGAAAAGACATCCATAACGAACACAAGGGTGTCCCACATGGATGACATACTTTTCATTTAAACGTCTTCTTAGTGTATAGTTATCATAAGCTGTTTCGAGTTTTCAACCAATTCTGGTTAGTATTAGGATTCTTCACAAAACAATTTGCATTATCTTTAGTTTGTTCGGATATATGATGTTTGGAACAGGTACAACGTTGCTATAACAGGTACAAATATACTGCTGGGCAGTGGCAGTGGCCATACTGCCCAGCAGTTTTTTTTTTAATTCTGCCCAGAATTGTCACGGTCATTGACCGTGACAATTTTTTTACTAAGGATCACGGTTTTGTCACGGTTATAAACCGTGACAAACGTGTCAAGGTCAATGACCGTGACACGACCGTGACAAAAAAAGTTGTCTCGCCTCGAAATGTCACGGTCATTGACCTTGACAAGGTGGATTTGTCAAGGTCAATGACCTTGACAAATGGGCAGATTTGGTGTAGTGTTAGGTCAGGTAAAGAAGTTGATAATAATGTCTCACGACCCACCATGAGTGAATCCGAGAAAGGTAAGGAAAAGAAGGACCCACCTTTGGATCCGCCTTCTTCCTCGCCCTCATCTTCTGAACCGTCTATTGAGGCCTACGTCCCGAAAGCTCCATTTCCACAACGTTTAGTGCCACAAAAGAAAAAGGCGCAAGTGGATAAAATGTTAGAAGTATTTAAGCACGTACAAATTAATATCCCGTTGCTTGATGCCATACAACAAGTTCCATCCTACGCTAAATTTTTGAAGGACCTTTGTACCTTCAAGAGAAGCACCAACGTACCCAAGAAAGCTTTTCTCGCCGAGCAAGCAAGCTCGATCATTTCTTATCGAACTCCCATCAAGTATAAGGATCCCGGTACTCCAACGATCTCTATCACGATAGGGGAGCACCTCATTGAGAAAGTCCTTCTAGATTTAGGAGCAAGCGTGAACCTTCTGCCGTACATCGTGTACGAGAAACTAGGTTTGGGGGGGTTGAAACCGACTAGGATTACCTTGTCCTTAGCCGACCGTTCTGTGAAAATTCCAAGAGGCGTTGTTGAGGACGTCCTAATTAAAGTGGGTGACTTTATATTTCCTGTCGACTTTGTTGTCTTGGACACCCAACAAGTGCAAAATCCTATTGCACAAATCCCTGTTATTTTGGGTCGTCCTTTCCTCGCCACATCTGATGCCGTCATTCGGTGTCGTAGCGGCCAATTGAACCTATCATTTGGAAACATGACTATGGACCTTAATGTGTTCAATTTGGCCAAACAACCACCCGATGACGACGAACCCGTGGATGTCGACATGATTGATAGTATCGTCCGAGAGACTTTCAAGCAAACTTATAATGACGACCCTTTAGCATATTGTCTTGCCTTTTTTGGGTCCGAATTTGATGTCGAGCAGTCCATCGAAGAAGTCAATGCCCTTCTCGACTCCGCCCCTATCATGGAAGTGGGAAATTGGAAGTCTAAACCTGAGCCCCTCTCACTTTCCATGTCACCTATTCCACCCTCGATTGAAAAATCCCCCGAGCTTGAATTAAAGCCGTTACCAGAATCACTCGAGTATAGGTTCTTAGGACCTTCTGATACCTTGCCTGTTATCATAGCATCTGACCTAGATAAAGAACAGGAAGGTAAGTTGTTGCGCGTTCTCAGTGAACACAAAGAAGCCCTCGGTTGGACCATAGCCGACATCAAAGGGATAAGTCCGTCAGTGTGCATGCACAAAATACACTTAGAAGAAAATGCTAACAATTCTCGTGAAGCACAACGTAGACTTAACCCCATACTTAAAGAAGTCGTCCGAGCCGAGGTGCTCAAGTTGTTAGATGCGGGTATTATTTACCCCATCTCTGATAGCCAATGGGTCAGCCCCATTCAGGTTGTTCCAAAGAAATCTGGTGTTACAGTGGTGAGAAATGATAATAATGAGTTAGTCCCCACTAGGATGCAAACCGGTTGGCGTGTCTGTATAGACTATAGGAAATTGAACACTGTCTCACGGAAGGATCACTTTCCCCTTCCGTTCATAGACCAAATGCTTGAGAGATTAGCCGGTCACCCCTATTACTGTTTTCTCGACGGTTATTCCGGTTATAATCAAATTCCAATTATTCCCGAGGATCAAGAGAAAACCACATTCACTTGTCCATTTGGTACTTTTGCTTATCGACGCATGCCCTTCGGGCTATGTAACGCACCCGCTACCTTTCAGCGGTGCATGATGAGTATCTTTTCGGACATGGTCGAAAGGTTTCTTGAGGTTTTTATGGATGATTTCTCTGTGTTTGGGTCTAATTTTGATGAGTGCCTTCACCACCTTACCCTCGTTCTGAAGAGTTGTAAGGAAAAGAACCTTGTACTTAATTGGGAGAAGTGTCACTTCATGGTTAAACAAGGCATAGTATTAGGTCATATCATCTCTGAAAAGGGTATCGAGGTTGATAAGGCTAAAATTAATCTAATTTCTAATCTCCCACCCCCAAAAACTGTGCGTGAAATTCGATCATTCTTAGGGCACGCCGAGGATTTTAGTAAAATCTCTCGGCCTTTATGTAATCTTCTAGCCAAAGAAATACCCTTTGAGTTCACCGATGATTGCCTTCAAGCCTTTGAGAGGCTAAAGAAGGAATTGACCTCAGCACCTATTATGCGACCCCCCGACTGGGGTCAACCTTTTGAAATCATGTGTGACGCTTCTGACTATTCACTAGGTGCGGTTCTGGGTCAGCGAGATGAGAAACTTCCTCATGTTATATACTATGCCAGCAGGACTCTTAACGACGCTCAATTGAATTATTCCACCACTGAGAAAGAGTTCTTGGCTGTCGTATTCGCGCTAGAAAAGTTTAGGTCTTACTTGATAGGATCCAAAGTCATCATTTTCACCGATCACGCGGCCTTGAGACACCTTTTATCTAAAAAGGATGCTAAGGCCCGGCTCATTAGGTGGATCCTATTACTTCAAGAGTTTGACCTTGAAATTCGAGATAAAAAGGGTTGTGAGAATGTAGTGGCAGATCACCTATCTAGGTTGACCGTTGAATCTTCCATTGACTTGTTGCCACTTAATGAGTCTTTCCCTGATGAGCAACTGTTCCTTATCAACCAACTTCCGTGGTTCGCCGATATTGTGAACTATCTTGTGACGGGTGAAATGCCACTGCATTGGTCTAAGCAAGATCGTTCTAAATTTTTAAAGGAAGCCAAGCATTTCTTTTGGGATGACCCATATCTTTTCAAGTATTGTCCTGATCAAATCATTCGAAAGTGTGTCCCCGATCATGAGATTCAGAGCGTAATCTCTTTTTGCCATGACCAAGCTTGTGGAGGTCATTTCAGTACTAAGAAAACCGCTGCGAAAATTTTACAGTGTGAATTCTATTGGCCCACCATTTTTCGTGACTCCAATGACTATAGTAGTAGTTGTGACCGATGCCAACGGTTAGGAAAGATCACTCGTAGGAATATGATGCCCTTAAGTCCCATATTGATTATTGAGGTTTTTGACTGTTGGGGCATTGATTTCATGGGTCCATTCCCGAAATCCTACGGTAATCTTTACATCCTTTTGGCAGTTGATTATGTGTCTAAGTGGGTCGAAGCTATACCGAGTCGGACAAATGATCGCCATGTGGTAGTCAAATTTATTCGAGAAAATATTTTTTCCCGATTCGGTACACCTCGAGCCATCATTAGCGATCAAGGAACCCATTTCTGCAATCGAACATTTGAGAGTCTCATGAAAAAGTATTCAGTCACGCATAAAGTAGGATGCTCTTATCATCCTCAAACCAGTGGACAAGTTGAAGTGTCTAATAGGCAAATCAAGCTAATCATCGAGAAAACAGTGAATCCAAATCGAAAGGACTGGTCCTTACGGTTATTAGATGCACAGTGGGCTTATCGCACTGCGTATAAAACCCCACTTTCTATCTCCCCGTATAGGCTTGTCTACGGAAAAGCCTGCCACCTTCCGGTAGAGTTAGAACACAAGGCCTATTGGGCCATTAAGACCTTTAATTTCGATTTACCTGCTGCAGGAGAGGTCCGAAAACTCCAACTCAATGAGTTAGAGGAGATTCGGAATGATGCGTACGAAAACGCAAAATTGTATAAAGAAAAAATGAAAATGTTCCATGACAAGTCCATCCTACGGAAGTCATTTGAGCCTGGATAAAAAGTTCTCTTGTACAATTCTAGATTGCATCTCTTTCCTGGTAAGTTAAGGTCTAGATGGTCCGGTCCCTTTATTGTTAGGACAGTCTACCCACATGGGGCGGTTGAGATAGAGAATCCTAAAAATGGTGAAATTTTCAAAGTTAATGGTCAAAGGTTGAAGCCATATCTAGAATTGCGAGATCGGGAAGTGGAGGACATTTTCCTCCAAGACCCGGTATACCACGAGTAAACATAACTTGGTTCGTATTTTTGTATTATAGTTTTTTTTTTCTTTTTTCTTTTTGTAATTATTTTTCTTCCAGGAAACATGTGTTGGAGAAAGTCCCTCATTACGGTAATATCTTTCTCGCCTTTTCAATTTTTGTCTTGTACATTGAGGACAATGTAGAAATTAGGTTTGGGGGTATTGGGGTTATTTTTCTCCGCTAAAAAAAAAAAAAAAAAAATCAAAAAAATCAAAAAAAAAAAATGTAAAAATCCAAAAATCCAAAAATCCAAAAATATTTTCAAAATAAGTGAGTTTTGAAACAATTTCTTAACATAGAATTAATTCACAAATCTCTCAACTTATAATATTTTACACTTAGCCATATAATATGATCGAAAATGGATATTGAGGCGAAAGTTAATATGCTTAAAGAATAAATGTGGAGATTTTAGGCCGGTGAGATATTGTGTCATTCATCGTTTTTGAGAGATTTAAATCAATTCGAGTTAAAATAACTCAAACTTTCCTTCAGTGATAAATTCGTTGATGATCTCAAATTCATTGTTTTGTTCGATTACTGAAAACAAAAGGTCAAAATCAGAATCTTATGCACTAGAAGTCTTATTAAGTCGTCTTGAGACACAAATGAACTTAATGAAACTTGAGAAATGAGATTAGGCCCTCGTTTGAAAGCCCAAAAATTAAGCCCAAACTCCAACATTTTTTACATTATTACATTGCAAGCCCATTTGAGCCAAAAAGAAGATAAGTCTTTTGTTGAAAGCCCACTATCCTACCCAACTCCAACTAGGAGTTTAAAACCCATAAAAAGAAGCCATGCCCATTTTCTGAGAATACTAGGGTAAAATTACGGTTGGGAAAAGGCCAAAAGAAAATGAGGTTGAAAGAATAATATATAAAAAAAAATGTGAGTTTGAAAAAAAAAAAAAAAAAAGGAAAGAGAAAAGAGAAAAGAAAAATGGAGGTGAGAAAAAGTGCCTAAAAGTCAAAATACCGAAAAATCTCTATATTCTCAGAAATTTTGAACTCGAAAAGCCATTCTTTCTAGTCAAAATTCGAGCCTACAATAAAACCAAAGAAAGTCCTAATCGATATCAAGTGAAGTTAGTTAAAGTGTGGAGAGAAGATGAATAGGATCTATGGTGTGATTCAATGTTTTCAAAAAGTAATCGATTTTCCGTTCATGAGATCATATTCATCCATTATAAAAAGTTCGTTCTTGATCATGTATATGTGAAATTTGTTCATATAAGTTTACTCTTTTATTCACATATACCGAGAGAAAATAACCCATTTCCGAGTGTTCGATTGTGAGTGCATTCTGTGAGAATTTGAAATCAAAACAAACTTTCGAATAAGAAATGTAACGATCAAATCTTTTGAAATGGACGGTTATATTGGCTATGCACACACACACGATAAGTTGAGATTGAAAAGTGAAATTCTGCTATATTTATGAAGTTTGCATTCAAACTTGGTTATATTACTTTTGAGTCTTTTGTAAATAGAGTCAAGTTTTTGAATTTTGTGGGTATATTCACTACAAACCCTCACGAGACAAAACTCGTCCACTAGGGCAACCTAGGGGTTTAACGGCTTGTTGCACATGCTAAGTGCAACCGTGATTCCTACGAAAGTGAGTTAGCTTTTAAAATTTTAGTTTTGCTCGAGGACTAGCAAAGTTTAGGTTTGGGGGTATTTGATGAGTGCATTATTTTGTATTATTTACACTCAAATCTAAGTGTTGTTATTCCCATTTTATCATAAATAAAGAGCTTTTATAGATATTTTTATTATTTTAGAGAAAAATACAAATTTAAGAATAAATGGGGTTAATAATGCAATTTTGGGAACTTCAAGATCACATCTTATATTCATTGCTAATCTCTTGTTCAAGTTATTTTTTTTAGTATTGACAGGTTTAAAAAGAAAGCGGTGAAGTCCGGACGCAAATTGAGCATGAAAAGGTCACTTACGCACCTTCAAGGGCAAAATTGTAAATTCAAATGGCTGATTTCGGACTCGGACCAACCATGGAAATTGAAGGCCTTGAATCAAGGGACGCCTGAGTTCAAACGGCGTGTCAATCGGAGTTGAAATGAAGAAGTTATGGCCATGCAAAGTTCGAATTCAAAAGAAAGTCAAAGTCAAAGCCCCGGGTCAACGCCCAAAGTCAATCCCGAGACCTGAACACTACTGAAATATTTTTGGCACCGAAATGAGGGTCATGTCGGTTCAAACGGCATGTTAATCGGGCTCCGAATGAAGAAGTTATGGTGAATTGAGTTATGGTGCAAATTATGAAATTTGGGATTTAATATGATGTTAAGTATAATTGGAGGCATATTATTACCAAAGGCATTGCTTGGTTCAGTGGCAGGGAAGTGAGAAGTAAAGGAGTGTGAGGTCAAGGGTTCAATTCCCCTCCCATACCTTATCTTTTTGGCGAATATATATATATATAATATCCCATTACACCATTAACCCCACGACTTTGATCCAGTATATCACCCCATTAACCCCACTATTCTGCTACATCCCATCACCACACGACCCCCATGATTTCACTCCATCATTCCACTATTTCCTTCCGTGTGGAGTTTTTCTTCTTCTTATAAATGGAGGACTTTTAAAAAAAGTGGACTATACTTTTGGAAAGAAAAAAAAAGACACACTTTGAGAGAAAAAAAAAATTGTGTAGAGAGTATTTTGGAGGCACACTTTGGAGGAGCATATTGTGTATTGTAATTCAAGTATTGGACCCGAAATTTTGTAAGTTGACATTTATTAATGAAAATTATTTTTTCAGCTTGCAATATTTGTGTGTCAATTATGTCGTGTGAGTAGTTTAATTACTAGGACTTAGGTGATGTTTGTCATGACTAATTAAACCACGCATGTTAATTTAATTTCGTACATATTCCGACGTGTTCTAATTTGAAATAAAAAATTCGGTATTCGCTTAAAATTACACAAGTGTGTATTTTTAAACCTCAACGAATTAATTATAAATTCATGCTTTAAAAAATTTAAAGTTGTCATTTTTTATGGGTTATGCTTGCACTTACCTCATGCTTAAATACACGTTAAAAATTTTTAACATGATATTTTCGAGGGAATAGGGATTTATGGTGTCTAATTTAAGAGACATTAAAATATTTTGAGCGCATGTATTGTTATATTCTCCGAAATGTACGCGACGAGAGTCGGTATATTTTGTGTTATAAATTCGGAAGTACGAAATTAAATTGATGTGTTAATTTAATTAAAATTGACAAACGGAACCGACGTCCTAGATTCTTCCACATTTAATATTATCTCTTGTACTTGTTCGTTTATTCCGTCTTTATTTTTATTGTTACATAATTTGTGTCACGCATTTATTTATTTATTTATTTTGTTCCATCACTCAATCACATTGACACACTCATATGTCTAGTTGGACAATCGATATTTTATAAAAGTTGACGAAATCTCTGTGGGTTCGACCCGTACTTACACCCTCTATATTTCAATAGCCCGTGCACTTGCGGTAGTTTTATAACAAATAAAACTTGACAACACTTCCTTCTTTGTCAAGGACTGGTAAAGGAGGGAAGAGCTAGGTAGCCCAATTTTGAATGAAGCCACTGCTACCTCTTCCGCGCAGTCCTCGACTTCGTTGAATAACTCCCAGTACCTCTTCGCGTAGTCTCGGAGTGTCTCCTGAGGAGTTTTCTTCATCGTTAATAGAGCATCCATACTTTTGGGATGGGAGCTGCTGGTGATGAACCGGGCCGTAAAGAGCTCGGCCAGGGATTTGAAATTTCTGATGGATCGGTGAGGGAGTTTCTCGAACCATTTCTGGGTCACGTCATGAAGGCTCGAGGGAAAAATACGGCACATCAGTGCATCTCGGTGATTCCAGAGGGTCATAGCCTACTGGTACTGCCTGACATGATCAATGGGATCAGTCTTCCCGTCGTAAATCTTGAACCTTGGAATAGCAAACTTTTTGGGAGCTTCTTCTTCTTCAATTTCCCTCGTGAAGGGTGATTTCATCTGGGTCTTGAGGGCTCTCCTGGCGAGTTCTCTGGTCGACCTGGTGCCGCGGTGAGCTGGATGTTGGTCCATTTCTCTGCGGACTAGGTTCCGTATGTTGTCGTCGCTGCGAGCAGGACTCTGATAGCGGCGAGCTTTTCTCAGTTGCTCGCGGAGGTCGTCGTTTGAGTCGCCACCTTCGAACCCTTGATATTGCCGCCTAGGGCTCCTTCCTCGGCTGCGAGATTTGCTCGCCTGAGGGCTAGGAGTGCGATAGGGGTGTCTCCTGGTATCAGGATGTAGTTCTTTCTCCAGTTTTTCCAGTCTTCTTTTCAAGCGAGCATTCTCAGCCTCATACCTGCGAGAGGACTCCCTCTGCTCGTGGAGCCTTGCTTCGTATGCATTGATCAATCTGGATATCTGAGTGGACCTTACTGGTCCTTGACTTTCTTTTGAGGCTGGCCTTTCTAAGCGAGCCCCTTGGTCTGAACGTCGGACTTCAGACCTAATCCTGCGAGGAGCGGGTGGCTCCTGAATATCTCCTGCTTGAGGAGTGTTGCTGCTGTGACCAGACATCTTAGATTTTTTTCTCGAAATGGGCTCTTCTCAGGGAAAGATAAATGTTTCCCACAGACGGCGCCAATTGTGGTGACAATTATTATGCAACACAAATAAATATGAAAGAGGTAACAATCAAGAAAAGATAAATAAAATGCCAATCACACAACAACGGGTATACGTGGTTCAGCAAATATGTGCCTACGTCCACGGTGGTTCAGTCAGTGTTATTTCTCTATATTCTGAAGAATAAGTACAGAGAATACAACTTGTCCTTTGCCCCGGACTTAGGGTTTAATTTATACATGTATATGTTGGAGTGGTGGGGGTGATGGGTTCCTCCTTATCAGCCATCTCCCCTACATGGGATCGCGCTCCCTTACCACTTCTCTTCATGGGATCGTGGGGTAATCGGATGAGTACAAGAGGTGATGGGCCTGGGCTTTGGGCCGCTAAGGGGAGGCTATTCGTCCAGGCCTTATGGTGCTAAATTCAGGGTACCCACAATACCTATTGTGACACCCCACCTAATTTAATACATGGTGATTAGGCCTTCATTAAATTAAAACATGATTCCCATTTGGTTTAATTTTAGCATCACTGTCGAAAACTTTTTAAAACATTTACTAACCACCTAGTATTCAAAAAAGTCGGTGCCAAATTTTATCTTTTTATTAAACAAAGCAATATGGGAAAACAAATACAATAACTAATCATCCATGTAATAAATGAATAAGCTGAACAATCATCTGATAAGAAACGGATGTAAAATAATATCGAATAAACCATCGGTTCTCGAATCTAAATAAAAGTCCAATATAAATAAAATTCAAATATATAGTCTGACTTCCATAAAGAAATACTGAAATACTGAACTGCACCCTACACTAGGAATGAAGTAACTGCACCCTACACTAGGAAGGAACGCCCGAATGAAATACTGAACTGCACCCTACACTAGGAATGAAGTAACTGAAGTGTCTAATTCCAAATCTTGCAATCATCCACAAGTGATGCAGCTACGCGTCCTTGGAACAAATCAAAGTTCATTAGAAATCTAAGAGAGAGATTTCTAGACATGTATGGATCGTACTCTAATTCTAAGGACAATTAAAATGACATACGTTTAAAGTTACGTCAAAATTTATGGCAAATTACTATGCTGGCATATCAAACACCCTATAGTAAAACACCTGGTACTCCCTCTACAAAACTCCGATTGACCTGATTCAAATCTCATTAGAAAGCTAAGACATAGATATTTCTAGTAATGTACGACTCTCACTCTAACTCTTAGTACAATTTAAATGGCATACGTTTAAAGTTACGTCAAAAATTCTGATAGATTGACATCTTGTGTTCATTAATTAAACCCTAAGTCATTCAAGATTCATGTTCTTTAACCAAGAACACATCAAGATTCAATATTAATCATCAAATATATTCAAATATCATTTTATCTTCACATAGGGATAATTTTTTATGAGAAGTTTACACATATAACTTCAAAGATTCAATCCAAGAATCAAATTCTCCTTTAATAAACATAAAACCCTAGTTTTCTCATATTCATCATCTTTATTAATCAAGAACTCAAATTTCTCTCTTATTAACAAACCAAAATCCAATGATTTCATATTATCATCATTAAGGAATATCTCTACATACATTCCTACTTTACTTTATGAATTAAACCCTCCCAAATTCATATAAAACTTCCAAAAGCATGAAATCAAACCGTAATCTACATGGGTGTTATAACATGCTTAATATAAATTGCCGTTTAAATAATAGCCTCTCAATAGCAGGTCTGAATTTTTTTGATAAGATGGTGTGGTGGTTCTCCCCTCGCTCCGATCTCGATTTCGTTGCGTTCGGGGCGAAAAACTGTGTAGGAACCTTTAGATTTCTTCTCCTCTTGCCTCTCTTCTATTATGATTATGCTAACCCTAGTTCCTTTCTCAAATATCAGATATAAGACTTAGCATTTTCGGAGTTCTCTAAACCACAAACTCCTGAATGACAGAAAAGTCCTTAAACATTGTCAGGATGGTCTAAAATCATCCCGGGACCCAAAATTTACCCCGAGGTAATTTTTTTTAAACTATTTTAGCCCTTTCTAAATCAACCGTGACCTCAAAATCACCGTTCAAGTTACTTTTAGAATCATATAATTTTCTCCTCAAATTATGGCACGCGTGAAATTAACTTAAATTGAATTAATCAAATTTAAATCATCTGAATTGAATAATTTCTCCAAATTATTCCTAAATCACCAATATAATTAATTTCCATATTCTCCAAAATATGGGGTGTTACACCTATGAAAATTGTAGATAATACTTTGATTCCTAAAAATGACTCAGAATTCACAGAAGAAGGTTTTAGAAAAAAGTCAAGTCAAGCAGTAAACACTCCTGTATGTTCATTTTCTATGAATGAATATAATAGGATCTCCTGCTCTACATCCGCTAAACATATATGGGAAACTCTTGAAATCACATACGAATGAACATCAATTGTTAGAGAATCTAAAATTTGCATACTTATACATAGTTATGGTATATTTCTAATGGAAGAAGAAAAATCAACGACTGAGATGTATGACATATTTAGTACAATTATAAACAAACTTCACAATTGTTGTGGAAAATTTCTAACAATGAAAAAGATAGAACTCTACTCAGAACCATGCCAAAGAAGTGGGATTCCAAGAAAATAGTTCTCTAATCTCAAATCCAGATGGGAGATGTGTCTTTAGAAAAACTCATTAGATCTCTTACCACATACGAATTTTAGATCTTGGAGAAAGAAAAAGGGAAGAAGAATCTTGTCCTCCTTGGAAATCAAGAAAAATGATAGTGTTCCACAAATGAATTGATGTCTATTCTTACAAAAATATTTTGGAATTTACTCAAATACCAACGAAAAGATGGGCATAAAAGGTCAATTTAAAACAATCAGCGTCAATCCAAAGAAAAACCCTAATGCTTGGGATGCAATGAATACGGACATTTCATTGTGGAATGCCCAAAAAGGAGAACATAAAAAAGAAATGAAAAGAAGGAACACCATGGGAATAAAGCCATGAAAGCATTGTGGAGTGACTCCGATGATTCTCATTCAAGAGTGCATCAAGCGAATTCGATGAAGCAAACCTATGTCTTGTGGGTCTAGATAATGAGGTATATATGAAGGCATCCATAAATGAAAGAAAGTGGTACCTTGATAGCGGATGATCTTGACACATGACCGGTGACAAATCACAATTCACTAACTTAGTTCCTTGTAAAGGAGCAACTCAAAAGGTAGAATCATTGGTGAAGGAAAACTTGGTACGTCAGCCTCTACCTTTATTGATAATGTCTTAGTTGTGGATGGTCTTAAACATAACTTAATTAGCATCAATTAATAGTGTGCTAAAGGATACCAAGTTATCTTCGACTGAAAGCACTACCTAGTTAAACGTCCCTCCGATAATGAAATATGCTTTTTAGCCTCTAGAACCTCAAATGTCTACACATTATCTATAAATGATCTAATCCATAAAAACTAAATTGTCTCACGTCTATAGATGATTGCTCATGGTTATGGCATAGAAGAATCGGTCATGCTAATATGGAACTCATTCATAAATTATGTAATAAAGATATCGTAAGTGGACTCCCAAAAGCTAAATACACGAAAGATAGAATTTGCGATGCATGTCAATATGGTAAACAATACAAAACTTCTTTTAAAAGGAAAAATAATATCACCTCCACTAGTCCCCTTGACTTTATCCATGTCTATTTATTCAGTCCTAACCCTATTGCCAGTTTAAACAAAAAGGTATATGCATTTGTCATTGTTGATGATTTTTCAAGATACTGTTATGTAATATTTGTTTCAAATAAAACTAAAACCTTCAGTACTTTTATTAAATTTTGTAAAAGAGTTCAAAATGAAAGGTGTAACCCTGAAACATATTCAGAGTGATAGAGAGATAATTTAATAATAAAGATATTGAAGAATATTATGACAGTTAAGGATATAGTCATAACTTCTCATACCCTAGGACCCCTCAACAAAATGGTGTTGTCGAAAGAAAGAATCGATCACTACAAGAACTGTCTCACACCAAGCTTAATGAACACAAAATCCTTGAATACGTTTGGGCAGAAGCCGTTAACACCGCTTGCTATGTACTAAATAAAATAACTATTCAAAAAATTATTAACAAAACCCCTTATGAAATATGGAAAGGAAAGAAACCTATCATCAGGTACTTTAAAGTCTTTGGATGTAAATGTTTTATTCTAAATGATCGAGAAACTTAAGTAAATTTGATTCAAAATCTGACAATGGAATTTTTCTAGGATACACTATCAATAAGAAAGCCTACAGGATTTTTAACAAGCGAACCCTATCCATTCCAGAATCTATCCATGTCACCTTCGATGAAATCAATCCCTTTCTACCTCACCATATAAACGATGATGATGACCACTACAACATTATAAAACAAAAGATGAAAACTCTTTCCATCAACACCCTGACAAATCGATAAAATATACTTTGAATCCAAACAATGAAACTCATCACAATCGACCAAAAATATGGATTTCATTCCAAAGTATAGTCACTCGCTCTAAATTAGAAAATGTGTTCAATAACTTAGCCTTTGTCTCTCAAATAGAACTTAAAACTATAATCGAAGCAGAATAAGATGAATCATGAATGCTAGCTATGAAAGAAGAATTATTCCAATTTGAAAGAAACTAAGTGTCGACACTTGTACCCCCACCCAAAATCACACCATCATCGGTAAAAAATGGATTTTTAAAAATAAAAGAGATGAACTCGATTCCATTATTCGTAAGAAAGCTCGTCTAGTTGATCAAGGCTATAAATAAGAAGAAGGTATAGATTACGAAGATACATTTGCCACTGTATCTCGGCTAGAAGCCATACGTTTGTTACTTGCCTTTGCGATTATAAATATTTTAAACTATTTCAAATGGATGTAAAAAGTGCCTTTCTAAATGGTTACATTAATGAAGAAGTATATGTACAAAACCCCCTCTCTTTTGTAAATAATAAATTCCCTAATCATGTCTTCAAACTTTTCTAAAGCCAGTTAGGGTTTAAAATAACCCCCTCGAGCATGGTACAAATGTTTAAGCAACATCCTCATCTCACAAGGTTTTATAAGAGGTTTCGTTGATACTACCTTGTTTATTAAAACCCTGAAATATGACATTGTCCTCATATAAATCTACATTGATGATATTATATTCAAATTCAAGAACAAACAAACGTATGGAGATTTTCCTAATGCATGCATAAAGAATTTAAAATGAGCCTAATGGTCTAACTAACCTTTTCCCTAGGTCCACAAGTCAAACAAACCAACGCATGAATTTTTATAAACCAATCAAAATATGTTAAAGATCTCACCAAAAAATTTGGGCTTAATCTTGTAAAACCCCTCAACACACCCATGGGTACGTCCACCAAATTGATAGCGATAAGTCTGGAAAAGATGTTGATAAGAAACTATTTCTTGGCATAATTTGAAGCCTACTAAATTTAACCACTAACCATCCTGACATAACGTTTAGTGTTTCCCTATGCACTAAATTTCAATCCCAATAAAAATAATATCATCTTATGGATGGTAAAAGAATATTTCGTTACATCCTAGGCACCTCTAACTTAAGACTTTGGTATCCTAAACACACTTGTCCTAATGCAATAAGTTATCCAGATGCTGACTGGGCCGGTTGTCAAGTACGTCAAAAAAGTACAAGTGGATTATATCACTTTCTTGGACATTCCCTTGCATTTGGCAAGTAAGAAACAACAATCAATTGATTTATCCATGATAAAAGCCGAATAAATTGCAGTCGATTGTTGTTGCGCTTAAAGTTTGTGCATTAAATAATAATTGAGGGACTTTCAAATTATATTTTTCAAAATGCCAATCCTTTATGATAACAAAAGCGCAATTTCCATCACCAAAACCCTATTTAACACTCAAGAACGAAATATATTGATATAAAACATCACTTTTTATGAGATCATGTTCAAAAAGGGGATATGGTGCAACAATTTATTTCTACTGATAAAAAACTTGGGAATGTTTTTACCAAACCACTTTCGAAGATCATTTTTGCGCCATCCGTCGAGAACCAGGAATAACCAGTCTTCAATATATAAGCTAAACTATTTTGTTAGGAACTCTTCTTTTGAAGGTTGTTCCTACCTATGTCCCTCCATATTAATGATTTATTAACCCCATTCTCTTGACAATTCTTAGTATTATCCAACGTGTCGGATTTAAGCACACATTACTCCTCAATCCCCCACACTTCTCGATAATGACAAAGGGGGAGAGAAATGATATAAGAAAAGACGCTACACCTAAGGGGGAGAAAATAATATTTCTCAAACCAATGTTTTTACATAAACCAAGTCTCATACAAAGGGTGACTTTAAAATATTTTCTCAAACTATATCAAATGTATTGTCATCATAAAAAGGGGGGAGATTGTGAAACCAAATATACTCACACTAGAAGGATTTCGTTTGATGACAACACAATTGATATAAGAATAATCTTCACTATTTTCTCTATAATGTACTTGACATTAAAAAAGCACTCGATAAACTAGAATATATGTAATCAGGAATACTTCATCCAAGTAAACATGAAATCATCCCATTCAAGACAATGAAGCCCTCAACCAAGACAATGAAGAACATAACCCAAGATAATGAAGATCACAAGATTAAATTAAAGCTTGCTTTAGAGTAAAATCAATCAAAAGCCTGATGAAATGTTCAAACATCAAATTATCTAGTTCTAACACATCCCATGGGGATCCTAGTCATGTAAGTACTACATTCAGCAAGCCTTTAATTGATGATTCAAGCAAGTCAAAGAAATGCTCAAAAGACTTGATACATATTAATGTATTTTATTGTACTTTAAGAACTATTGTACAAAAGTAAAGTAACGCGTTTCATCATGTATATCCTCAAAACCTACTCACCTAAACCATCCATATATAGAAACCTTTAAACCTTCCCCAAAGTATGGACCCATACCAAACAAGTTTAAGCTAAAACCCTTGACATTTAGTCAACTAAACTTTAAGGTTTATTAGACTAAAAGTCCCAGGAAATAGTTTAGCCAACTAAAATATTTTCAGCTAGATAAAACTTTGAAACAAGCCAACTGAAGGAGTTTCACTTGACTAAAAGTCCACTTTGGGTCGAATAAAAGTGCTAGATTTCAAACTTTCACTTTGGTAAAATCCTCTAACCTTTCATCCTAAAACCCTAACCTTTCCTAACTGATTACTAAAATTTTCACCCACTTTGGGATGCATCCTAAGTCATCGTAACACTATAAATACAACCCTCCACAACCATTCCAAAACATACACACTCATAACACCAATCCTGTTGAGTAAAGTTCCACTTTATAGTTTATGTCCTTGTGTTTCTAGAGAGAAAGCAAGAAAACCCATTTTAGTGCTTAAAACCATAAACCTCCATTAGAGCCAAGGCTTAAAGAAAATCCACTTGAACATAAAGCTTCATCCTAAATCCCTCATTGAAAAAGTTACAAGCCTAATACCTACTTGTACTAAACCATTAACCCAATATCCATTTGAGATATATATTTGTGATACTTATTTATTTGTCTTTTTATAGAGAGAAAGTAAACTTGTTACTCCATTATTTTTATAAATAAAATTTGTTTTACTTTTGGTTACCAATCTCATTGTTATGGCTCACAGTTAACTTCATTATATATTCTCGTCCGATAGTTCCATTATTGCGGAGTGCATACCACTTATGGAAGGACAAAGGTATTGATATTCCCAATATTAGCTGCTATCTTGGAATAGATAACCTGGGACCCTATCCCCTCTTACCTTTAGAGAGCACCACCTAGATCAAATAGGCCATGGTCAGTTACCAGCATCATCTGCTGGCTTGGGTCAAATAGGCCGCGAAAGTCATTTGAGGATTTCTTACTTCTAGAAGGATTTCTTACTCATCTCACTTATCCATATGTCAGTTGCTCCATGCACGTGACACTACATTTATGACTTCTAAAAATAGAAGTGCTCACCTCACTATTGGGGGGGGGGGGGGGGGGGGGAATCACTTGACGAAGACATGTCAAAATCTCATATCTCTCTCTCTAGAGAACACCGCACCTGGGGGCTCACCCCCTGTCGCGACTGCACAAGATCATCCTTTATAGGCCACATCCTAAGTTGCCCTGCTTAGCTACATTCATGTATTCTCCTCCCTTCTCTCTCTTGTATGTCTCTAATGGCACCATAATCTTGTATTATACAACGTTTATAATGAGACTAGGGCACCAAAGTGGACGTAGGCTCATTTGTATAGCCGAACTAATCTATATCCCATGTTTATCTCCCTTTCGGTGCTTTATTTCTATTTTATACTTGATATGATGGTTGAGAAGGATATATGTGTGACACCCCGACTAATTAAATACCGGGTAGCTACTCCTTTATTAAATTAAATCAAAATGCCAAGTTGGCTCAGTTAATAGCATCACTGTCGAAAACGTTTTATAATTACTAACCACCTAGTATTTAAAAAGTAAGATGTCGAATTTTAATTTTAGTTTGATTAACAAACAGTAAAAGAATAATGCAAGAATAACATAACCATCCACCATAACAAAACCATGGAATAATCAACAAATGATAATAAGTACGGAGGAAAACTCCTCACAACAATCCCACAACTGAAATGAATAAAACAAAGTATCCTGAATTAATTACATGCCAAATAGTCTGAAAATCTGAAATAGGAAATAACTCTAATGGAAATGGGAGACATGCCCTACAACTGATGAATACTGAATATGGAGTCAAGATGAAAGAAGAGTTTACTAGCAAGGCCCTGTAACTTCCACAAACAGCTACAGCTCATCACCTGAATGAGAATCCTAAGCATGGTGTCCTTGTGGCTGGGCACCTAAAATGGTTTTTACAAAAATAGATTTGAAAGCAAACGGGTCAGAGCCCAAAAGTGGAGAGTATTTAAAAAAATAGCAAGTGCTTTAATAACATTAAAACATTGAATGCAAAATACATGTTAGGACGTGCACTCACATGAAATACTCACCTCTCGTCTAATTGTGCACTCCTAACGTATAGCACCCATCTAAGTGATAATTACATCTAACTAAACTGACATGAGTTCTAACCTTTCTACTCGGTTCCCATTATACATTCTAATGTTATCAATTAAATAGAGGCTTTACATACACTCGGATTCTCAATTAAGCAATACAATTCATTTCAGGTTATCCCTTTATATTTTCTCAAAGCGTTTCCATATTTATACACACAATACCACATGAAAGTTCTCATTAATTAAGTGTATATTATTCACGTCATAAATATACAATACAAGCACCACGAGACTAAGCTGCGGTGCACACATACTCTGCTATCAATCTCGGTACATCACGTACATAAGGATCACGCATTCCGAATCTCTAAGGAATCGTTCTCAGATAACAACAATCACAAACAATGGAGGCGAACACACTCACATCACATGGGTCACGCACATACCTACGTTCCCACGATCAGCAGACTTATTAACAACCCAATAAGTCCTTCTTTGACCTATGTTCTCGAGGTGCCAATCTAAATCCCCCCCGTAGGCAACACAAGGATAGATGGCCCTAAGCGAACGCAAACCTCCCGTGATAGCAAGTATGGTAGGTATGTCATACACATAAAATCATATACATATACTAAGTATGCACACATCTTAGTAATCACCATAATTTATTTGTGATACACTTCTAATTCTCATACCAACTTATAATGTTACACGATATACATATCTCCGGTTAATATAATTATTCAAGCTGTCAATTATTCTCACACCGTAATAGACAGTCCCGTCCTAATCCATAATTTCCATTTGGTTCAAATCACACTCCTATGTTTTACTCCTCATTATATCCCAAATATCCAAAATATATCAACTAATCACAAAGGAAGTGTTATCTCTACATTTGAACAAGGTTATGGGACACGCGAAATCAAAACAGGCCAAAAAGCCTAAACTGTCGGCTCGTTAGAAGTCTCGTTCGAACGAGGCTGTTCGAACGAGAGTTCGTTCGAACGAAGTGGGCTTTCTAACGAGATCTCATTCGAACGACAGGCATCGAACGAACATCCTCCTCGTTATAAGTCAAAGGTAAACTCGTTAGAAGCTCGTTCGAACGAGCTCGTTCGAACGACCTGGGTAGGTCTTCTAATGAGAGACCAGTTTCGAGCCCAGATTTCCCTTTTTCATTTTTCCATCCTTTCTTCACATCTAATCCCACATAAAAATCGTCCCATCATTATTTTAAGGTTTCTAATCCATACCAAACATTCGTAGGTCATAATTAAACAATTATATAGGGCCAAATCTTCCTAAACATCATCAAATCATTAATTCCCCTCATTTATCCCCAAATCCCATGAACATGAACCCTAAAATTTTAAAGTCACCAATGGGTATAATTAAATCCGTTTTTGTTTCACACCAGGTATATTATCATCAGAATAATCACCTAAATACAATTCTACATGCAATTCCTCATCAAAAAGTAAGTTCCAATTCCAATTTTAATCGGTTTTTATCAATCTCCCAACAACAATGAAATTTCAGAAATGTCTAAGCATGGAGAAAACATTCAATGCTATTAACGAAATTTAAACCACTTGCCTTATGTCTTTCTCTGATTTTGATGTTGAATTGATGAATTATTCTCTCTCTCTCTGCAGGATTTCTCCTCTCTTTTCTCTCTACAAGCTCTTCTTTTCCAAGGTGACAATGGTGGCTAGGGTTTGCCTTAGGAAACTCTTGGAACTAATTCTAATAACCCACGTAGCCCATTAGGTCATAAGGTGTAGTTAGTGGGTTTAGTGGGTAATTACCAAATCAGATTTTTATTTCCTAATTTTCGTTGGTTTTAATTCCCAAAAATCTAAAATTACCAAACTACCCTTTTACGTTGCCGGTATGGCCTAAAAATGCCCTAGGACCCAAACCAAACCCCCGACTAGTATTTTCTGACTGTTTCGACCCTTCCGGACGCGTTGGCGCACTCAAAATGACCACACGGTTTATAAAATAAAATTCACTTTTTAATTAAAATAATTATATTCCTGACGCGACTGTCACACGCGTCTCAACAAAATTTCCAAATTGCCGTATTTCTATCTCACGACAAATTCAATAATTTTCAATATTCAAATATTGCCATATATACATATTAAAGTCAAATACCAACTCACATCTCGTTAGTATTTTATCCGGATTAATTCTCAATTAATTCACATATAATTTAATTAATCCCATAAATAAATATCGCAAAAATACGGGGTATTACATACTTCCCCCCTAATAACTGAATTTCGTCCCGAAATTCAGAACTAGAAAGTACCTGGTAAGAATAACTCTGGATAACGTTCGCGCATCTCCTCCTCGCGCTCCCCTGTGGACTCCTCGACATTGTGATGTCGCCACTGAACACGCACTAACGCAACTATCTTTGACCGCAATTTCCGCTCACTTCGGTCCAAAATAGCAATCGGCCCCTCCTCGTAGGAGCTATCAGGCTGGAGATCGATGTCCTCCAAAGCAATATGAGAATGATCCAAATCTTCTCTAAGATATTTCCTTAGCGAGGAAATATGAAATACATCGTGAATCCGATGCAAATGTTCCGGTAACCCAAGTCTATACGCAACCGGTCCAATCCGCTCGATAATAGGGAATGACCCCACATATCTCGGTGCCAATTTCCCCTTCTTCCCGAATCGCATAATCCCCTTCATAGGAGATACTCTGAGTAAAACCTGGTCCCCCACTTCAAATTCCCTGAAGGACCTCTTCGCATCAGCATAACTCTTCTACCTGTCTTGAGCTACCCGAATGCGACTCCGTATTAGCTCTATTCTTGCCGAAGTATCCTGAATCACTTCCGGCCCAAGTAGTTTGTTGTCCCCCACCTCCAACCAACATGCTGGGGAACTACAAGGTCTACCGTACAGCGCCTCAAATGGAGCCATGCCAATGGTGAACTAGTAGGAGTTGTTGTAAGCAAACTCCACCAGTGGAAGATACTGCTCCCATCCACCCCCAAAATCAATGATGCACATACGTAGCATGTCCTCCAACATCTGATTTGTACGCTCGGTTTTCTCATCAGTCTGCGGGTGATAAGACGTACTCAACCGCAATTCTGTGCCCATGGCCTCCGGAAAACTCTCCCAAAATCGTGAAACAAATATCTTGTCTCTGTCAGACACGACATTTAGGGGCACACCGTGAAGTCTCACTATCTCTGAAATAAAGAGCTGGGCATACTGTCCCGTAGTGTAGTCTGTCCTTACGGGTAGAAAATGAGCGACTTTGGACAACCTGTCCACAATCACCTAAACGGAGTCGTGACCCCTCTGTGACGTCGGCAACCCCGTGATAAAATCCATGGATATGCTCTCCCACATCCACATCGGGACCTCCAAGGGCTGTAGAAGTCCTGTCGGTCTCTGATGATCCACTTTTACTAGCTGACAAGTTGCGCATTTAGAAACAAACACGGCAATATCTCTCTTCATCCCGCTCCACCAATACTGTCGTCTCATGTCTTGGTACATTTTGTCCCCTCCGGGATGTACCGCGAACCGTGAGTCGTGCGACTCTGCCATTACCTCGTGTCGCAATTCCTCCCCTTTCGGAACTACTAATCTCCCATTGAAGCGTAATCCCCCGTCTGAGCTAACGGTATAGGACTCGGCTCCCTCTGCTAGTAATCGAACTATCTGCTCCTGACATAACGAGTCAATTGCCTGTGCCCTTACTACCTTCGTGACAATCTGCGGTGTAACGGTCATCAAAGATATGAACGATCGGGCCACTACATCCTGGTATCCCAACTCCTTCCATTTGGCTTTCCACACCCCTGCTACCTCATCTACTGGTCTACGGCTCAACGCGTCTACTACCACGTTAGCCTTCCCCGGGTGATATTGGATATCAAACTGATAGTCTTTCACAAACTCAAGCCACCTACGCTGCCTCATATTCAACTCCTTCTGCGTGAATAGGTACTGTAGGGACTTGTGGTCCGTGAATAATCGAAACTTCTCCCCCAAAAGATAATGTCTCCAAATCCGTAGGGCAAATACCACTGCCGCTAACTCCAAATCATGAGTGGGGTAATTCTTCTCATGAGGCTTAAGCTTACGGGACGCATAAGCTATGGCCTGACTCTCCTGCTGCAATACACCTCCAAGTCCTTGTAAGGACGCATCTGTGTAAACCAGATACTCAACTCCCGGTCTCGACAATGCTAACACAGGTGCTGAGGTCAACTTATCCTTCAACTCATCAAATGCCAACTGACAGGCATCACTCCCAATGAACGGCACACCTTTACGAGTCAGATGTGTCAAAGGACCTGCTATCTTCGAAAATTCCCGAATGAACCTCCTGTAGTATCCTGCTAGGCCCAAGAAACTATGGATCTCAGTCGGTGTCGTGGGCTGTCCCCACTCCCTCACCGCGGATACCTTTCCCGGATCAATAGATATCCCCCGGTCGGAAATAATGTGTCCTAAAAACTGAACCTCCTTCAGCCAAAACCCGCACTTCTCATACTTTGCATACAGCTCGTTCTGACGTAGCGTCTGCAAAACCTGCCTCAAATGCTCGACGTGCTCCTCCTCTGTCTGGGAGTAAACCAGAATATCATCAATGAAGACAATGACGAACTGATCAAGGAACTCTCTGAACACCCTATTCATCAAGTCCATAAACACGGCTGGAGCGTTGGTCAAGCCAAAAGGCATAACCCGAAACTCGTAAGAACCATATCTCGTTAAGAACGCAGTCTTTGAGACATCCTCTTCCCTGATACGCAACTGATGGTATCCCGATCGCAAATCAATCTTTGAGAAGAAAGAAGCTCCTCTCAACTGGTCGAATAGGTCATCGATTCGAGGCAACGGATACTTATTCCGTATCATGACCTTGTTCAACTCCCGGTAGTCACACACAATATCAGTGAACCATCTCTCTTCTTCACAAACAAAATTGGAGCGCCCCAAGGTGAGGTACTCTTGTGAATAAAGCCCTGACCTAACAGCTGCTCTATCTGATCTCGTAGCTCTCGCATCTCTGCCGAAGCCATACGGTACGGTGTGCGTGCTATAGGTCTCGTATCTGGCAATAAGTCTATGACAAAGTCTATCTCTCGACTGGAGGGTAGGCCTGGTATATCCTGAAACACATCGGAATACTCCCTGACAACTGGGATCGAATCTAAAGGGATCACAACCTCCTTAGAGGTATCCTCCTCTATGTAATAGAAATGAGCGGTCGAGCCTCCCTCTGGGCGAGGCATCGCCACTACAAATATCTCTTGCCCCGGAATGGCAAAAACAATGCTCCCACCGAAGCAATCAATCATGGCTCTATGAGCTGCGAGCCAATCCATACCGATAATCACATCGTGCACATGCATATCTAATACCAACATGTCTGCAGGTAATACCAAACTACCAATCTCTACCCCCACTCCCCGGCATATAAAGAAAATAAGTGACCCACTGTAACACCCCGTATTTTTGTATAGTTAATATTTAATTAATTCGGGAATTTTAAATTACTGGTGTGTTGTAATTTTAATTGAATTAATTATGGCAATATATATATATTTAAATATTAATCGGGGAGTGAATGGTTAATGTTTAGGGAAAATTTATTTACTAAGTGAATAGTAATAATTTAATTACGTCATTTCAGGTATTAATGACGGGGTATGCACTTATCCCACCCGGGAGTCGGCATAGACTAAATTGGGTGTGAGATAAGGATTTTTATAAATTAATTCCGATGTCAATTCTGAGTGCGCGGTTGAGTCCGGATGGGTCGAGATAGTCAGAAAAGAGTACCCGGGGGTAGTAATTGGGTCTTGGGGTATTTTTGGGCATAGCCGGGCCCACACGGAGTGAGTTGGGCCACTTTAATTAAGCCCATTAGGTGAGAAACGGGATTTAGGATTTTAACCTAAGTGGGGGGATTAAGAAATCAGCAGCCAACACAATTCTAAGCCTAGGGCTTGAGAGGGAAATTGGGGGAAAGCTTAGCAAGAGCAATTGGGAGCTTTTGGAGCCAAATTAAAGGGTTAATTTGGGATGTTCTTCGTCAACCAATCTCTACAACAACGGAATCAGACCCTACGAGTAATTCCAGGCAAGTGGTTAACTGTTTTGATTCTTAAAGCAAGCTAATCAATTCATATCATAGTGATGTGTAAACCAAAATTCGTTTTTGGGTGTAAATGGGTACAAAATGGGGTTTTTGTTTTTGAAACACTTGAATGAGATTCAAAGTAAGATTTAGATGGGTGATTGATATCTGAATATGTATATATGATTTGAACGAAAATTTTAGAACATAAAAGAGTGGAAATCGAATCTGGAATTTGGAATTTAAAACAGATAATTGAATTTTATGGAGAAAGACCCATTTCGAAAATTATGAGATAAGTAGAGAGGTTGATTATCTTAAGGTCTCTACGATGAATGGGATGTGGATTTAACCATGTGTAGATGATGGGATGATGTAATTAGAGGTTTAAATTCTGGTTTAGAAACCTTGAGGTTCGTTAATGGTGGAAAACAGGGGGGAGGCAGAGCTGTAACGAAGGGGTCGATCGATCGATCGAGGGCATCGATCGATCGATGGTGGGAAATTCTGGCCAGTTCGGCCTGGGCGAGATATAAGGGGGAATTAATTATAAATTAAATTTCCATACATTTATTAGTGATAAATAATTGTGAAACAAATATTCCTAGCAATTATGGGAGAAAGTAATTGGGAATAGGATGAATTTATGTGGGACATTAAATGGATGAAATTGAGAAACTTTATTCCAAAATAGCGAGGTACGGATCAAGTGAGTGAATCCGGGTATATTGGACATGCGACCCCAAGGTAGTGAATTAAGTTTGGAGATAAACTAAATAATTTTGAGTCGGGATATAGACTCGGGAAATATTAAGTTACGGGCCAAGTAAGTGAGTCCGGGGACAATGGTTGAGTGACACCAAGTTATTAAATTAATAAATGTGATAATTAATTTAATTAGAGTCGGATTATAGACTCGGGTAATATTAAATTAATAAGAGTGTTAATTAATTTAAAAAGAGTCGGATTGTAGACTCGGGTAGAATTAAATTATTAAAGGTGTTAATTAATTTAATTAAAGTCGGTTTGTAGACTCGGGTATGATTAAATTAATGGGTGGAATAATTAGTTTAATCAGGATCGAATTGTAGACTCGTGAAGGGTACTTATTAATTAATGTGATAATTAATTATATTAGAGTCGGACCACAGACTCGGAATTTGGGTTGATTAATTATTTTGTTAATTAATTTAATTAGAGTCGGACGATAGACTCGGGGAAAGTATTATATTAATTAAGGTGTGAATTAATTATATTAGAGTCAGACCATAGACTCGGGAAGAGGATAAGTTATTAAGTGAGAAAATTAATTACATTGAGTCGGGCCACAAACTCAGGAAATTACAGGCAGTGTATGGGATTTTGAGTACATGGTAAAGCCGGGGTTATTAATATATATATATATATATATATATATATATATATATATATATATATACGGTGTAGTGATAGTATATATATATACGTGTATGTATTGTGTGTGACATTAAATTATAGGCAGTGTGCGGGAGTTTGAGTACACGGTAAAAACCGGGGTTTATAATATATATATATATACACGGGTAGTGATAGTATATATATATATGTGTATATATTGTGTGTGATAGTAAATATCAGTGACTAGATATTTATTCAATTTAAATACTCTAATGCTATCAAGGGAGGTTGCGCGATGTGGGTGAATCCCCTAGCTTGAGGAGTAGGGCGAGTATATCCCCAGGTCATAGCGTCCGGTATATATGGGTGAGGGATTTATCTCACTTTCAGGGAAGGAATATGACCGCCTCCACTTCGTTATATTTTGGTCCAAGTTGGTGAGCGATTCTAACTTGGGGAAACTAGGTTTTGTGAGCACACCTAGTGAGATGGCATTTTAGAGTGAATCATCCGGTGAGGGTATACTCTGAAGGATGGATACGCGTATGATATGTGTGTGGATGTTAGTAAAGGTACGTATAATATGGTAGTAAATATTATATGTAGGTGATAATACAGTGTGTGATGTAGTTATCTTATATAACGCGGGTTACAGTTATATGCAGTTAATTAATGAGAAATTAATTAAGTTAATCATTGGTGGAAATAATACAGTGTGTGATGTATGTACTTTATATAACTTGTGACACGGTTATATGATATTATTTAAGAGGAATTAATTAAGTTAATTATGAAATAACTTATAATTCAAGAATCATTATACTCGGTTTAGAGTAGTATGGCAAGGGAAGGTTATACCAGGACTAGTTGGACGGGGTAGTACAATTAGGTGGGGTTAAGGTAACCGGTAGGTGTGCACAATAGTGGAGGGGTGAGAATTTCCACAAGGGAGTGCGACACTAACTTAAATATGAAGCGCATTCATGCATTTTAAATTACTGCAGTTAATTCACTTGCTAAATATTTTCAAAATGTTTTGGGTTCTAACCCTTGCTATAAAAATATTTTCAAAACCTTTTAGGTGTCCAGCCACAGGGACGCCAGGATTAATATTCTATTCCAGGGACACGGAGCTGCGGCATATGTGGATGCTAGTAGGAGTTTGGATTAGACGCATCATTCATCCATTCCTAGAGTAGGAATCTTGTATCAGTTTCAGTTTTATTTAGGGCTTGTCGCCCAGACTTCTCGGTACAGTTTTCAGGCGTAATTTATTCAGGTGTTGAATTTTTGTATTCGGATTATTTCTTTGGTGGCCGGTAATTTATTCGGCATGTTGTGTAATTATGATTCAGTTTATTTTCATTCAGTTGTGTGAATGGTTTATATTTTTAATTCCGCATGTACAGTTTTGGTTTAATTAAAAAGTTAAAATTGGCACCAGTTTTTGGAATACTAGGTGGTTAGTAAGTTTTAAAAAGTTTTCGACAGTGATGCTAAGGATGATCCAACTGGGATTCCTGTTTTAATTTGGTATAGGACTGATCACCCGGTATTTTATTAGGCGGGGTGTCACACCCACTCCCCAATGGTGAGTCTACACACGTCACTGTGCTCTCTGCTGTGGCTAACAACCCTAAGGCCTTCGCAAAATGTGTAGCTATAAAACAATGCGTTGCCCCCGTATCAAACAAAACCCGACCCATAGTACCATGGATAGGAAACATACCCTCAATCGCGGGTAGTGCCTGTGGAGCTGCTGCCTGGTGGACGTTATAGACACGTCCATACTGTAACTGCCCCTGCTGCACTGGAGCTGCTGGAATGGTTGGTAGGGCTGGCACCTGGGCTGGAGCTGGGAGGGCAGGTGGAAAAGTGGCCTCTGTGGCTCATTACTGGCTCCCTGCTGCTGTGGGGTCCTGTCGCCCTCTGGGAAATCCTGACGCTTATGGCCATGCTTGCCGCACACAAAACACCGTCCTTTGAAATTACCTCCCCTCTGTCCCTGCTGACCACGGCCCTGCTAGCCGTTACCTCCACGCACTTGGCCCTGTTGGCCCTGATGTGTACGCTGTTGGCCTTGCTGGCCTTGATGCTGACCCTGCTGTCGATGCTGGCCCTGCTGATTAGGCTGGCCCTGCTGGCCCTGCCTATAACCCCCATATCCCTGCCTGGAATCACCTGATCGGAATCGCTTAGCGGGGTCCCCCTGATGGGAACTCTGCTCGTGCTGACGAGTCTGTCCATGAGATGGTGCTCCACTAGCACCATTACCCCCGGTCCTGCCCTGCTGGCTGGACTCTCCTGCTCTCTTGCTTCCCTGAAGATGGAAGCGGTGATCCTGGCAATGTAGCAATGAGGCATTGAGTACATCAGTGAAAGTACTTAGGGATAAGTTCCCAATAAGGTGCTGACGGATCCTCCAAGCTAACCCGTCGACAAACAACATAATCTTCTTGCTCTCCGTAGGTGCCTCATCTGGAACAATAGTGAGAAGTCTCGTAAACTCCTCCTCATACTCTGCTACAGTAAGATTCTCCTGCTTCAGGTTCAGTAATTTCCGCCTCATCTCAGTCTTCACTGCGGGTGGAAAGTACTTGCGGTCAAACCGCTCCCAGAACACCTGAATAGGGATCGTGTCCCTCTCCTCCAAAGTGGTAGTGGACTCCCACCACTGCAACGCTGCTCCCACCAGCTTAAAGGAAGCCAATAACTGCTTTTGCACATCGGTGCACTCATACATACGGAGATGCCGCTGGATGTCTTTCTTCCATTGGCTAACTGTGACAATATCGGAGCTACCAGAAAACTCAGGGGGATGCGCCTTCTGAAAAGCATCCCTCACCCTCTCCCATGCAGAGGGAAGCTGTGCTGGTACTGGCGCCACAGCCTGAACCTGGGGTGTAGCCTGCTGAATTACCGCTATTGCGGCATTTACCGCCTGATCAACAATGGCGGCTACTTCGTTGGCGTTCATAGTACCCTGTGCCGGAGCTGCTGGCTGCTCGGCCTGGGCACACTTATCCTTCGGAGCACGTCTCGGAGGCATCTGAAACGTGAACAAGTTTATTAGTCTACAGTTATCATCCAATCTCAAATAGCTGAAGACTTAAACGTAAAAGCAGGAATACAACAATCCTAAAAATAGGGCTCTATAGTAAAAACGTTAAGCTGAAAGCGAAATAAGCCGTACAGATCCTATGGACACTAGAACCTGATGCTCTGATACCACCTGTGACACCCCGACTAATTAAATACCGGGTAGCTACTTCTTTATTAAATTAAATCAAAATGCCAAGTTGGCTCAGTTAATAGCATCACTGTCGAAAACGTTTTATAATTACTAACCACCTAGTATTTAAAAAGTAAGATGTCGAATTTTAATTTTAGTTTGATTAACAAACAGTAAAAGAATAATGCAAGAATAACATAACCATCCACCATAACTAAACCATGGAATAATCAACAAATGATAATAAGTACGGAGGAAAACTCCTCACAACAATCCCACAACTGAAATGAATAAAACAAAGTATCCTGAATTAATTACATGCCAAATAGTCTAAAAATCTGAAATAGGAAATAACTCTAATGGAAATGGGCGACATGCCCTACAACTGATGAATACTGAATATGGAGTCAAGATGAAAGAAGCGTCTACTAGCAAGGCCCTGTAACTTCCACAAACAACTACAGCTCGTCACCTGAATGAGAATCCTAAGCATGGTGTCCTTGTGGCTGGGCACCTAAAATGGTTTTTACAAAAATAGATTTGAAAGCAAACGAGTCAGAGCCCGAAAGTGGAGAGTATTTAAAAAAATAGCAAGTGCTTTAATAACATTAAAACATTGAATGCAAAATACATGTTAGGACGTGCACTCACATGAAATACTCACCTCTCGTCTAATTGTGCACTCCTAACGTATAGCACCTATCTAAGTGATAATTACATCTAACTAAACTGACATGAGTTCCAACCTTTCTACTCGGTTCCCATTATACATTCTAATGTTATCAATTAAATAGAGGCTTTACATACACTCGGATTCTCAATTAAGCAATACAATTCATTTCAGGTTATCCCTTTATATTTTCTCAAAGCGTTTCCATATTTATACACACAATACCACATGAAAGTTCTCATTAATTAAGTGTATATTATTCACGTCATAAATATAAAATACAAGCACTCCGAGACTAAGCTGCGGTGCACACATACTCTGCTATCAATCCCGGTACATCACGTACATAAGGATCACGCATTCCGAATTTCTCAGGAATCGTTCTCAGATAACAACAATCACAAACAATGGAGGCGAACACAGTCACATCACATGGGTCACGCACATACCTACGCTCCCACGATCAGCAGACTTATTAACAACCCAATAAGTCCTTCTTTGACCTATGTTCTCGAGGTACCAATCTAAATCCCCCCCATAGGCAACACAAGGATAGATGGCCCTAAGCGAACGCAAACCTCCCGTGATAGCAAGTATGGTAGGTATGTCATACACATAAAATCATATACATATACTAAGTATGCACACATCTTAGTAATCACCATAATTTATTTGTGATACACTTCTAATTATTATACCAACTTATAATGTTACACGATATACATATCTCCGGTTAATATAATTATTCAAGCTGTCAATTATTCTCACACCGTAATAGACAGTCCCGTCCTAATCCATAATTTCCATTTGGTTCAAATCACACTCCTATGTTTTACTCCTCATTATATCCCAAATATCCAAAATATATCAACTAATCACCAAGGAAGTGTTATCTCTACATTTGAACAAGGTTACGGGACAAGCAAAATCAAAATAGGCCAAAAAGCCTAAACTGTCAGCTCGTTAGAAGTCTCGTTCGAACGAGGCTGTTCGAACGAGAGTTCGTTCGAACGAAGTGGGCTTTCTAACGAGATCTCGTTCGAACGACAGGCATCAAACGAGAATCCCCCTCGTTAGAAGTCAAAGGTAAACTCGTTAGAAGCTCGTTCGAACGACCTGGGTAGGTCTTCTAACGAGAGACCAGTTTCGAGCCCAGATTTCCCTTTTTCGTTTTTCCATCTTTTCTTCACATCTAATCCCACATAAAAATCATCCCAACATTATTTTAAGGTTTCTAATCCATATCAAACATTCGTAGGTCATAATTAAACAATTATATAGGGCCAAATCTTCCTAAACATCATCAAATCATTAATTCCCCTCATTTATCCCCAAATCCCATGAACATGAACCCTAAAATTTTAAAGTCACCAATGGGTATAATTAAATCCGTTTTTGTTTCACACCAGGTATATTATCATTAGAATAATCACCTAAATACAATTCTACATGCAATTCCTCATCAAAAAGTAAGTTCCAATTCCAATTTAAATGGGTTTTTATCAATCTCCCAACAACAATGAAATTTCAGAAATGTCTAAGCATGGAGAAAACATTCAATGCTATTAACGAAATTTAAACCACTTGCCTTATGTCTTTCTCTGATTTTGATGTTGAATTGATGAATTATTCTCTCTCTCTCTGCAGGATTTCTCCTCTCTTTTCTCTCTACAAGCTCTTCTTCTCCAAGGTGACAATGGTGGCTAGGGTTTGCCTTAGGAAACTCTTGGAACTAATTCTAATAACCCCCGTAGCCCATTAGGTCATAAGGTGTAGTTAGTGGGTTTAGTGGGTAATTACCAAATCAGATTTTTATTTCCTAATTTTCGTTGGTTTTAATTTCCAAAAATCTAAAATTACCAAACTACCCTTTTACGTTGCCGGTATGGCCTAAAAATGCCCTGGGACCCAAACCAAACCCCCGACTAGTATTTTCTGGCTGTTTCGACCCTTTGGGACGCGTTGGCGCACTCAAAATGACCACACGGTTTATAGAAATAAAATTCACTTTTTAATTAAAATAATTATATTCCTGACGCGACTGTCACACGCGTCTCAACAAAATTTCCAAATTGCCGTATTTCTATCTCGCGACAAATTCAATAATTTTCAATATTCAAATATTGCCATATGTACATATTAAAGTCAAATACCAACTCACATCTCGTTAGTATTTTATTCGGATTAATTCTCAATTAATTCACATATAATTTAATTAATCCCATAAATAAATATCGCAAAAATACGGGGTATTACAATATGTCCAATTTCTCGAATCATCATTCTGACGACGTCTGTGGGAAACGAGGTATTCAATCTAGTTTCTTCTTATTTTGGGATTCTGACACCTTATTTATCCATGGGGACCCCTGGGTCTTCATCCCATTGGTGAGATTTGGGTTGTTGAACTCGTGCTTTTTACATAAATCTCGTAAAAGTGTTCTTTATTCCTAGATCTATTTTTGGTTCTTTTTCTATGACCTTAGATCAATTTTCTACACCCCAATAATGTTACCCTACCTAGCTAGTGATGAGAAACACGAAAGGCTATGGCCTCATAAAGGTGGGTAACTAGGGATGAGATTCTATTTAATGATTTCTGCCTTCTACACCCATATTCTAGGGTTTTACTACCAAGTATGTGCTATTTTGGCACTCAAGGACTGTATTTGTCTTTGGTAGACTCATAGTAGGCCCTTTTTTGGTCATCTTCTGCAGGTGAAACCCAAGTTTTGGACCCTTTAAGCAAAAACACTAGCACTGACTCTGGTAGGATACTCCCTAACAGTTGAATTGCCTATAGGTTGCAGCTCCCCCACTATAGTTGGTACGTTTCTATTTTTTTAGTTCACCACCCGGAGGAGAGGGGCTCATGTATAAATTGTCCTCGGATTCAACTCTGGTGAATTTTCCCTTGGGAAAACTATGACAGTAAACTCATGTGTACAACAAACCACGACCGCAGCAACACATTTTATTGAAAAGGGTACGAATTACCAAATGGTTGCATCCCTGTTACTATAATTGATATTTCCTCTACATTTATTACTTTTTAATTCCATTATTTAGTTCATCTCAGATTAAATTTCTAAAGACTAACAAAGTAGAAGTCATGGATGGAATCTCTAGGCCCGGTCAATAACAAGATAAAGAGACAGACCAACTGTTGAACTACATCAACCACTTGTATGATAGTCAAGCCTCTTTCCAAGGACAAGTCAACTTCTTGACACAAAAGGTCATGGTGCTGGAAGCTACAACTTCGGAAAAGGCCGTGATTGTTAAAGAGGAAGCTGGAAGAACCCATGCCATTGCAGAGGAAGCTGGAAGAACCAAAGCCAGAAAAGTCTTACGAGCATTACATTCCTCTGACCTCTAGTGTTGAGCATATTCTCGAGAGTGTCAGGGAAGACAAAATACTTAAGTGATCGTAGAAGCTCAAATCCCCACCACACAATAGGGACCGAGGAAAGCAGTGTGATTTTAATCAAGACCATGACCACACCATCGATAAGTGCTATGCCTTGAAAGATGAGATTGATAGATTTGTTAGTTAGTGAATGCTTCAGCGATCTTTAAAGGAGGCATAAGGGATGTGACCCTTAACTGAAAGGCCACATGCCTGACTTCTACATTAGTTTTCATTTTTCCAACTAAGAAACCATGACTGTATATGTGGGTTTGATTTCTCAGCCAACCATGGATTTACCTCCACTTCTCAACAACAAAAATAAATAAATTCCTAAGAAAATGTATCAACTGTTCCCTTTCAGATATTTAAATGAATAAAACAAAGTTAGGTTCGAATTAAAGCTAATCTTGGTACAATTCACAAGAAAAAAACGAATTTGATCAGAAGTGGAATTTAAGGGAAAAAAATCAAAGGCCACCTGTTAATCTAAAACGTAAAGGTAGGAAGAAGAAGGTTTCTCCTATGAGAGGAGACCATACATATGGTGGTCTCCGGAAATGGAAAATGGGTTTGGGAGGGGTTGTTCAATTCAATGCGATCGAACAATACAAGATGATGACGAAATAGGTTCACTTTCAACCAGAAACCACGTTTCATTTCCAGACTTTTGGAGATTTTGTTTTTTATTTCTATTCAAACCATGTCACTTATTTGACATGTATGCGTTATATTGCCATTTAGTATTACTACAGAGTCATGATAATTTAAGGGTGGTGATATTCCCACCACAAAATAAAAAATTACTTTTTCTACTATCAAAACATCACAAATTTAACACTTAAAAATTACTAAAAAGTCTAAAATGCCGTCAAACATAATAATACTAATTATAATCTCTAACTTTTCAACACCCCAAAACATTCAAAATCCAAACCGTGAAACCCTATATCACGGCCAAAACCCTAAAAAATTCAACCTTCTTGTTCTCAATCCGATCTTGTTTCTATCATCTGCATTTTATTTGGGATAGTTTGTGTGGTTGTGGGCTACATTTTTTACAGATTTACACTAGCAAGAATGACCATAGATTATCCAAACACCCAAGATACAAAAGATGCTGAAAGTGTAGATTTCACTCCTACATTGGACTCATTTGAGGTACTAAATACTTACATACAATGTATTTAATCATTACACACTAAAAAATCATGCATAAGAAGTACTAAAATAACTTTGGAAAAAAGATGATATACCTTTACACGGTTGCCCGTAACCGAAGAAGACGGAATTTCACGATCATAATGGGTCGTTAAGCTCACGTTTATAGTTGATCATAACCGTGAATTCTGGGATTTTACGGTTACTTATAGTCGTGGATACAATCATTTCACGGCTAATTGTGGTCGGGATAACCTTATTCACGATTTACCTTTGGGTTGACTTAATATTTAACTCAATTTAATATTATCTAAAATTGCAGCTAGATGACTCAATAATAAACCCAATTGATTAGGGGGAGATTGATAACCTTGTCGTACCAAGTGCTAGTGCGACTTGGAATAACGGATCATCATAGGGTACACCATGGGAGGGTGAATTTCTAAGTGGTGCGCGTGAGCAATATACTATTGAACAATCTTTTGTAGAAGTGCATAACACAACTGGTCATTGCCTGCGGAATGAATTTTCAGACTTGACTATACCCATGGTAATTTTCCCCGAAAGTTATAAGATATCCATTGAATATTGCATAATGTGTTATTAAGTTTAAATATTTTCTTCAATTTTCTTCAATTTAGGATGATACAGGATCTTCTCACAGTGCCATTTCTCAGGATCATACCTCCGAATTTTCTACCAGAGAGGTTGGCTTTTTTCTTACTCAATTTTAAGTTGTAGTGTTTAGTCATATACACACAATGTCTAATTATTTATTTTCAAACTTCACAGGTATTCCAGAGTAGAAGTAAAATGGTAGAATGGTGCTAGATGATTGGTTTAAAAATGAAGGCTATCGTGATTATACTCAAATTCGAGAAGGAGAAATCGGGATGAAAGCCACGTATAATTATTGGATGTGAAAGAAGCTCATTGCACAAACGGGAAAAGGAGGAGGAAACAGAAAAGAAGAGAAAGCGTAATATTGGCACCCGCAAGTGTGATTGTCCATTTAGACTTAAGGGCGTCCCGATGGAAGATGGTAAGTGGGTTGTAAAAGTTTTGTGCGGTCTACATAATCACCAGGTCTCCAATTCGTTAGTTGAACACCCATATGCTCCAATTCGTTAGTTGAACACCGAGGAATGGAATGTCACAAAGTAGTTAGTTTCTAATAATATTCGTTCGAATGAGGTCCTGCACACATTGAAACAATTGAATCCTTACAATTGCTCCTCGGTGAGAACCGTGTACAACGTGAAACATAAGATTAAAGTAGGGGAGCAAGCCGAGAGGAACGCAGTGCAACAATTCATGCATTTGCTTTCCGATAAACATTATGTGCATTGTCATCAACATCATGAGCAAAATGGCACCGTTGAAGACATATTTTTTGCACACCCGACCTCCGTGTTACTTACCAAGTGCTTCCCCTTTGTTGTGGTGATTGATTGCACTTACAAAATAAGTAGATACAACATGCCTTTATTCGAGATGATTGGGGTCACCTCTACAGGGCAATCATTTTGTATTGCATTTTCATTTTTTAGGAGTGAGAAGGAGGACAATTTTCAATGGGCGTTGAAACACTTGAGATCTCTCTATGAGCCAGAAGCATTGACCGAGGTCATAGTGTCCGATAGACAATTGTCATGCATGAAAGCCGTGAGACAAGTCTTTTCGAGCGCGAAACTTATGTTATGTTTATTCCATCTGCAGAAGAATATTGAAGCGACTTGTTTGAAAGATGGATTAAAAGACCCAAATAAAAAGTCCTTTATTTCAGATGGATTGGGGTGGTCAAGTCAGAAACCCATGCAGAATATGATAGAGCATGTCATGTTTTCAATTAACTTGTAAGCATCAATGTCCTTGTATGATTGCGTACCTCGAAAATACGTGGTTTCCATACCGTTTCATGTATGTGCATCCATGGATGAATAAGATTCAACATCGACGGAACCGAACCACAAATAGGGTCGTGGGAACCCATGCACAGTTGTAAAAGAATTTGCTTAGCTCTAAGGAGACATTTGCCACGGTGTGGAAAGGGATGGATGCACTACTTGAATTTCAAGAGACTCAAATTAGATTAGAGTTCGAAAAGTCATTGCACTCAACAAAGCATATGAACACCGAACAATTGCTACGAGAGATACGTGGATGAGTCTCCCACCTTGCTCTTGATTTTATTATGGGTGAGATAGATTATATGAGGACGGTGTTATCCAGATTTGCGAGTAATACTCAATTAACGGATATTTCATGCGGGCACAAAATTCGTACAATATATGGTGTTCCGTGTGCTTGTGAATTGGCCGAATGGGAGAAGATAGGTGACGCCATTCCAACATGGGCGTTAGATAGTCATTGAAAGAAGCTTGCTATAGTCCCTGATGTACCAATGTATCATGATCTTGATTATACACCCGAAATGATTTTGCTAAAGTAGAGGTGGAATGAAGCGGGGGATGCCGAGCCGTAAATGATGCAAGCAAAACTAATGGAGATTGCTTTACCATCTTGTACACCGTTGATGGAGCCCACTTCAGTTAAGGCCAAGGGGAGACCTAAGTCCTTGAATAAAAATACACCTACCAAGATAATCCCATGTGCATGGGAAAAGGATCCTCCAAATTTGAGTGAACTTCGTGGCAAGAGGATCGATGCGAGGCTACCTTATACAGCTAAGAAATCAGAGTTGTGGTCCACCTAGAAGAAGCTATATATGAAGCACGTACTGAACTTCTTCCAATCATTTATGGATAACATATACGAAGTTAGGTCGGATGGTAATTGCGGCTTCTCCACCTAGGCCCCGGGGATGGGTATTGGGGAATCTCTTAGTCACTCTCATGCTATACGTAGTTAAATGTTAACTGAGCTACGTCGAAATAAGGAATTCTATGCCTCTATCATGAAATCAAATACCATCGATGAGTATGAAAGTAGATTGAACATGTTTAAGCGTTCCGTCATGATAAGTCACTGGTTCATAATGCCGAATTTTGGCTATCTAGCTGCAAATGCGATCAAAGTAATGGTGGTCTTGATATCGAAGATCCAATGCCAAACTTTTGTGCCATTTGATGTCCGTCCAAAATCCATTCAGGAGGATAACAAGATTATTTACTTACTGAACATATCTAATTGTCATTGGGTGACTATGAAGTGCACCCGGTTTTCCCCCATACCCCCCATTGCATCAAATTGGAAGTCAAAGGCATCGATCGATGCACTACACTGGGAAAATTTATTCAAACAACGTCTGAATGTATTCCAGGGATTGTGTCCAAAAGACGTAGCGATAAGGGATGAACCGGTTTTGATTGAATCGGATGATGAAGTTGATTTAACTCAATCATGATCGACGGGGAATTGTAATTTTTTATAACATTACATATAAAGCAATTCTAACATTACGTGTAATTTTTTGTGAATGATTATTACAAACAATCGTGTTGGATATGAAATGTAAAGTGTATTTGTATGTGATTATTAATGCCTATTTTTATTTACATGTCAACCATTGGATATGAATGTGTGTGTGTTAATTGTGACCGTGTAAATATGGTCCACAATTAACTCTAGCCGTCATAACAAAGTCACGATAAACTAAGGTCATAAAAATGAGACAGTTTAGTTGGATAATTTTCAAGGCCTTGGTACGGTTACTTGTGGCTATGAAGCATATTGACACGATTAATTGTGACCATGTCAATATGGTAGATGGTTAACTCTAGACGTTATAACAAAGTCACGATCAACTAGGGTCGTGAAAATGAGACAGTTTAGTTGGATAATTTTCAAGGGCTTGGTACGGTTACTTGTGGTCGTGAAGAATATTTACACGGTTAATTGTGACCGTGTAAATATGTTACATGGCTAACTATATCCGTCATAACAAAGTCACGGTTAACTAGAGTCGTGAAAATCAAACAGTTAAGTTGGATAATTTTCAAGGCCTTGGTATGGTTACTTGTGTCCATAAAGCATATTTACACGATTAATTATGATCGTGTAAGTATGGTAGACGATTAACTCTAGCCGTTATAACAAAGTCACGGTCAACTAGGGTCGTGAAAATCAGACAGTTTAATTGGATAATTTTCAAGGCCTTGGTACGGTTACTTGTGGCCATGAAGAATATTTACACGGTTAATTGTGATCGTGTAAATATGTTACACGATTAACTATAGCCGTCATAACAAAGTCACAGGTTAACTAGGGTCGTGAAAATTAGACAGTTTAGTTGGATAATTTTCAAGGCCTTGGTACGGTTACTTGTGGCCGTGAAGCATATTTACACGATTAATTATGACCGTGTAAATATGGTAGACGGTTAACTCTAACCGTCATAACAAAGTCACGGTCAACTAGGGTCGTGAAAATGAGGCAGTTTAGTTGGATAACATTGTTATCTACAACAAACAACCAACATTCTTAACTACAACAACCAACCAACTATATTGACTACAACAAACAACCAACATTATGAATGAAATGGTTATAAGTGAAACAAACAGAGTTATGATAAGTGTTTACTATAACCAACCAAACAAATAACCACAAAAATATTCAAACAACTAATATTAATATTTCTTCCTTGGTTGTCTCCTTTTTATCTGGCTTTCCCTTGTAGTTGTAGGCGCACATTACTGGTGATAGTCAAACCGACGTTTCGTTCGCCGCTCTGGGTCCTGTTCATCGCTATCCTTGCGCTTTCCTTTCTTCCACGATCGCCTTTAGCCTCTAAAAGGTCATTACATACTACCCAAGCAGCATCAGAGAGCGCCTGATAATCTTCAGCCAAGGGTTCTTCCCTTGCATATTTAAGCGCCTCTTCCAATAGATTAATGGCTAGGTCGACACCCAACTCATGTCCATGTTGCCACAACGAATGTAATTAATACTACGAATACATGTTACCAAACCTTAAATGTTTATGTCAAGTATCATACCAATTTTTCTGTAGCATTCACTCTTGGGTTGACCTTTCGGTGAATAGGATTACAGACCAAGGGATGCGATCTTTCATTGTACCACGCCATGTAGCCTTCAACACACTCCCAAGGGTTGTTACTTATGGGTGTAGATCGTCTACCAGCATTGAGGACATGGTCAACCCAGTTCTCCTGGTACCATTTCTCATTATCATACGCCAACTTATACATGTCTTGTGTCTTACCCCTCTCTTCTTTAATCGGGCGCATAGGAAGGCGTGGAATAGTTTGGACCCTACTAAATTAGCAAAGCACTCTCTCAGGATAGTATGGCTCAACAACATCATAGTATATGAGAATACCGGTGTACCATGATATCTCCTGGAATGAAAAAGCCTCAACATTTTCTTTGCATGGATCCCATACAACCTACATTTTGAATCATCATGTAAGTAAACTTCATTATAAACATATTGAGTAAGTAAAAAATAGTAGTGACACTCACATCATGAACTTTTAAATTATCCAACGTCTCCCTTATAGCAAGCAATTACTCGTTAGAGTCACCCGAAACCATTTGCGACTTCCACCTACAAATTCGGGGCTCGGCGGTGGTATAATCAGACTTACGAACATTACGCTTTAGATCGAAGTGATCGTGTATCCATCCCTATGTATCCATTAATCTTAAGCTCGAAAAGGAGTGTGATAAATAAAAATATATTAGTAAACTGGGAATAGTATCCATTACCACTAGAAGAGGGATATATCCAGTAACTTATCGTACGTCTGCCCTGGACACGATCCCCAATTGGCGATATAGGTGGGATAAGAGAGCACCTCTCCAGTTCTTGTCCTTGACGTCCCCCACATTCTTCAAATATTGAATGTAATATATCTGGACTCGGGTCCTCGACTTGTCTGGAAAAAGAAGGCACTCTATCATGAATAGAATATAGGCCCGGGCATATTGATCGATGTGTTTATCCTTTGCGTTCTGACTCATTTTCTTCACCCTATCCTTCCATAATTTCATCAACCAGTCAAAACGGATCGCATAAAAAGACTTGTATTCCTCCGCAACCTCTTTTTCCATTATCCCGATCAATTTAACAAACTTCCAAATTGATATAGCTCATTCTTCAGTCGTCTTTGGGATCACCCCATACACACTATGCCCCTGAACCGCTATCCCCAACAAATGATAAACATCATTTAGTGTAATGGTCATTTAACTGAATGGTATATGAAATGTATTAGTTTCCGGATATGTAACACCCCGCATTTTTAGAGATAATTAAATTTCACAAATGGGTGTAATTTAGAAATTTGAGGAATTATTGTGAATAATAATTTTTGGAGTTTATGAGTGTTAGATGATTTTCGATGTATGTTATAACCACTTTTAGGAATAAGCAGATGATTTGGATTATTTTATTACATGTCGCAGTTGAGTAAAGCGACAGAGGACAATATTTTAATTGGAAAACCCACATTTAGATGTATTGGGTTTAATTAGTGGATTGCGGTTAAGTACCTCGAATGGAGATTTCGAGTGTGCAGTTGATTTCGGAAGCGTCGAGATAGTTAGAATAGAGTATTCGGGAGTGGTGTTTGGATTCCGAGAATTTTTGGATTAATAGGGACTCGAAATTGAGTAAACGAGTCATTTTTGGATTTAATAGGGATAAACCCTCTTTTTTTGCAATATTGGACACGAGAGAGTGGGAGAAAGAAAGAAAAAAGAGAGAAAAGAAGAAGAGAGGAAAGGAGGAGAGAAAAGAGAAAGAAAAGAGAGGTTCCGGCCAAACTCCGCGGGATTCGACTCGAGGTCGTTGTATTTTATCCACGAGGCAAGTGTTTACTTTCTTTATTTATTTTTGAGCATAAATCTCATAACATAATTTTGTAATAACAAATCAGAAGATTTTTGGGTTGGGTTTTCATGAATCAAAACGGGTTTTCGGAAGTTAAACGAGTAAACCACGAATAATATCCAATTCGAGAAACTTAGGAAATTATTGAAATCGATTGTTGGTTTTGGGTTCTACGATGTTTAGAACCCTTTTTATATGTGTATATGTCGTTGATTGAGGTTGGAGGACGTTGGGGGAGGAGATAAAATCATGGGGGAAGCTTTAATGGCTGAAACAGCTTCTCGGAGAAGAAGCTTCCTGAAGTGATCGATCGATCGACGGCCAAGGGTCGATCGATCGATCCTTCAGGATTTTTGACAATTTTGCCCAGGGTTAATTATATGGGATAAATTCCAATATTAATTGATTCGAGTCTATTTAATTAAGTAATTAAAGATTAATTGAGGGAATTAATACCTAGCCATTTGAGGAAATTTATAGGGGCTAGGAGGGTGCTAAGATGTGGCACAAAAAGTACATTTTTGAGGAAAATTAATAGATGGAGGAATTGAATGTTTAGGGCTCCTTAAATGAAGTGGGGGCCTCTAAATAAATTTCGGAGCGTGATGTAAATTTTGGATTCATGGGAAATAGGATCCATGACTTATTTATTCGAGGGTATTTAAGTTGAGCAACAGTCGAGGGAATATTTCGGTGGGTGATTATATATAGATAATGGTACGCGTAGATAATGTGATTATACATTGACCATAATTGAGTAAATCCTATGAGGCGACTAGGATGGAATTTGGGATATTTGGAGAGTATATATATCCCTAAAAGTGATAAAGGTAAGAGTTATATATGAAGTGAGGGAATACTTTCGAGTTTAGTATCGTGAGTGTGCGAATACTCGAATATTATTATAAGTGAGAATCTTTGGGATTATGGACATCGTTATGTGAGATTGGCAATTATGGGCATTTTTATATATTTGAGGATTGATTTAGAATATATATATACAATTTGATTACGGTATATATATAATATGATACGATTATGTATATATATCTATGTGTGAATGGTATATATATATATATGTGAAGCATACCCCCTCTAATGCTATCATGGGAAGTTGCGCGATGTGGGTGATGCCCCTGGCTTGAGGAGCGGGGAGCGTATAGTCCCAAGGTCATAGTGTCCATTATTATATTGTGTGATTTTTATTAGGGGTGAGGCATGGTGGGTATGTTTCGTCTCATTACCTTGGAGTAACTATGACTGCTTTTCATACGTTGTGACTTGGTTTTTACCATGTCGGTGATATTTAGTCCGACTGTTGGTACCCAGGATGGTATGTGAGTAATGCCCAGGAAGATGATTGCATTGAGAGACCGCATCCTCTGGTTATAGCTCGTTGGAATGGTTACTATACTTGTATATTACTTGTGTATGAGAACAAGATGATTTACATATCTGGTTAGAGTAAAGAGATAAAATGAATAAAGATTAATTCTCGTTCCAGGAGATTCTATCTGGAAGTATATTGTGATACGTATACGAAAGTGAGTATAATAATGTGTATAAGTATATGAGTATGTGTATATATATATATATATATGTGTGTGTGTGTGTGTGTGTGTGTTTGTGTTATGTACTGGGGGCCTAATGGATATCGACGATCGATATTTCCAAGTAGTAGTGTATCGGGGGGGTTCCTTATTTGGATTTCGCTTCGCGAGACAGCCCACGCACGAACATGGCATAGTGTTAAGACTGGGGAAAAGTTTAGCCCCTTAGTACTTGAGTTACTTAGGACTTTCAGAATTTGGGGGTGACGAGTTTAGTTAGGAAGGGTAGCTTGACTAGGTTGTTTAGAGGGATGAGATAGGTGTGCACCTTTAGAAGAGGGGTGAGGGGTATCTCATGGGAGTGTGATACCAATTTAAATATGACATAAAACCTATTTTCATAAATATAGCATGTATGCACTTGCAAAATATTTTCACAACTCGGGCTCTGACCCGTTTCTATATTTTCCCTCTTTTTCTATATATTATATACGTATAGGTGTCCAAACATAGGGACGCCTGGATGACGATTCTTTCGAGTCAGACGTCTGCTGCAACAGCTGTGGATGCATGCAGGTTTCTTATAGACGCTTCCATCCTTGAGATCTAGATAGGAGGTACTGTACATACATTCAAGTTGATAGCCCAAATGTATTTATTTATTCTTCTACTGCCTTTTAGTGCGGCCATTCATTTTGGGTGTATAATGTTAAACCGAGTGTTCGGTTATTTTATTTCATTCATTTCTATTTATAACTATTGTGGATGTTTTTATATTAAATGGTTTGATTAAAAAGATTAGTTAGATAAAATTTTGATGCCATCCTAATAGGTTATTAGTAATTAAATTAGTTTTTGACTGTAATTCTAAGAATGAACCATATGAGACTCCTGTTTTAATTTGGTACAAGATTTATCGCCCGATATTTAATTAGGCGGAGTGTTACAGATGGTATCAGAGCATCAGGTTCTCGTGTTCTTAGGAATCTGTGTGGATGTACTAAGCTTTTGGTGTTGCTCTCGATTTGATATAGAGCCTTAGGATTAGGATTTTTGCTTCCTCTTGTGAGATTTCATTCTCCTGCCGTTATATAAAATTTTAGAAAATATTTTACCTGATTGTTCACAACTTGTGTGCTGATCGATGAAGGACGACCACAAAAGGCAATTGCAAGGGTAGCAGAAGGCGGGACTTATTTGGAGCGGTTAGTTGTAGTGGGGGATGAGGACCCTAGCAGAGGTCACTCCATTTGGGGCATTAACAAGGATTGTTGTAACGACTACTAAAGTATAGTAGTTATAATTATCAACGTACCACTGTGGTAGGAAGTGGTGCTAGACTTGAATTACCTGGTGGAGTTGAATTGGGAAGAAGTTTGAAAGGTCTTCGATAAGGACCATACCCTAAAGATAAGTTATACGGAGTAAGTGTAATGTGATTCTGCAGAAGTGGAAGGCTCGGGAGCTTTGGCCTAGAGCAGGTTATGGGATATACCCAGATGTGAAAATTTGAGGAAAAATTTTCACTCGTGGGAGAAATATTATAATGGTGGAAACGGTAATCACCATAATTAGGAGAGCATGATGTTTTGCTCATAGAGGGATCTTATGGATGGATATATCCGTTAGTTCACTTGGTCTGTTAGAAATAAAGGGAATGCAGTTCTTGAATTATTCACACAAGATTCGGTCAGAGGCCGGCAGTGAATAAAGAATGATAAGGATAGTGTACTTTTTACCGAATAGAGAAGTTACAATAAAGGGAGAGGCCTTTTGAGGGCTGATAGGCTCACTAGAAAAGTGTTATTAACACTTATGGAGAATTTATGTTCGTGAAACCCCATTGGTGGACATCCACCTGGGGATTTCATTGAAACAAGGTAGTTGAGGCCGGTAGCGTGTTTCCTTTAGTAGAGGAGCGAAGGGAACTACAAAGTTGATTGTCAGGATAGAGGCTATGGAGTCCAAGATACTGATAACCTTAACACGGTTAGGGTGGTAAGAGATGAGGAATATTGTGATGTGGAGTGTTGAATCACACGGTTAGTCCTTTCCCTGTGGGGAGTTAAAGGATAAGAGCAGGGTGCATAGATGGGGGCACTGATTAAAGTATTTTTGAAGTTCCTTTAGGTCAAGTGTATCACGTTCGAGAACCATTTGGAGTAACTAGGGAGATTGGCGAAGTCGTTGTTATGAGTTTCACCTCTGATGGAGGAGGTATATTTGGTGCGACTAGATAGAGTCGTGGTATTTCGTTAGCCCTAGATTCGTGTGTGTAATTTGAGCTTTTTGACGCTATCATAAATATTATAATGTAGGTTTATGTGTTTTTTCGCAGTAGTGGAGTTCTATTTTCCTTCATTCGCTATAAAAAGTGGGTGATGATATTTTGTATGTATATTTGGTTTGTAATACTCGTATTATGCGTGATATACGAGTATAGTAATATTTTGAGTATAATATGTTCTTAGTTGATCGGAGCGATAGCAGGCTAATGATTGCAAGGCCGTTGTGTCCGCAATTCCAGGGTGGAACATGTTATTGTTACGATATAGGTATAATTTAAGGAATGTAGGATTTAGTACTAAGTCGTGAGTTTAAGCTCATGGTTGTTTTACTAAGGACTTAGTGTTAGCACAAGCGCTCGGTGGTGTGGGATGGGATTATCCCAGTGGCATATTTGAAGCTAACGGGCCTCCACGACCGACAAAGTTAAGTAGTAGTGTATTGGAGGGATCCTTGTTTGGATTTCGCTTTGCGAGACACTCCACGCATGAACCTTAACGACGTCGAGAGTGGAGAAATGCTATGGGATGCAAGGGTATTGGTTTTGATGATAAGTTACCTAGTGTAGAGAAAACACTATGGACTGAGAGCCGTGTGATGATTGTATGCTTATAAAGATGGAAGTGCTATGGAAAAGCACTGAATTGTTTTTCTCACCGCAAGTTTTTGGGTGAGACAAGGTGAAAAGAATTGATTTAAGTTTTTGTGGCCAGGCCTTGATGAAAAGGCAAATTTTGGAGGAAATATGTTTTAAGTAAGATGTTCATAACACCTTTGCAGAGAATACGCGCCTCAATTAGATAGACTTTCCATTTTGCCAAAGGATGGACATAGTGGTATAAGTCTGTTAGTAGGTTAGCGAGGTAGGATTTAGGACGTCCCTGCCTTAGGCCGTTATATCCCGATGTCCGACAATACGAGGAAGTAGTGTAACGGGAGGGTTCCTTGTTTGGATTTTTCTTTGCGAGACGTCCCATGCATGAAACCGAGCAAATGTCGGAGGTTGAGAGAGGCCTTGGGCACTAGGGATACTTAGGATAATACTAGTTTTACGTGTGTTGGAAACACATGGATCGTAGGATTATTAGAATTTTAAGTCAGAAGGATTTGTGGCACCAATGTAAGTAGATAGTTATGAGTTAACCTCAAGAAAATTGGTTGGTTAACCTTGATAAGGATTGGATTTTCTAGTATAGAAAGAATTGAATTTTGTGGGTTAGGAAGACCCATGTATGAGTATTACGCCGAGGAAATAAGGACCATTCTTTAAAGAAAGAGTACGTGTCGGACGTTTACAATAGTTTTGCAGAGAAACACGGGTTATAAAGTGTGTGGGCACCTTGGTAAGTCAGTTTTTGTATACCACCTGAAATAAAGGGCATAGTATATAAAGTTGAAGATTATACTATGAGACAGTTGTAAGTAAGATTGCAATTTGTTGGATGGAACGTCCTACGGGGCACACAAAAACCCTATGATGTAGGCGAAAATGAGAGTTGGTACACCTAAGATGAGCAATCATATGACACGAATAGTTAAGCGCTAGTGTAGTTTCCTTTTGAGGGAAGATTTGATGTTCGAGGTAGATGAGTGGATGCTTAGAACATGGGGTCTCCGATGGGATCGATATGTTAGAGTGGAGGTTATAAGCTCATTTTCTTTACTTGTGGCTATAGAAGCCCTAGGTGCGATGTGGCATTAGAGTCAACCTTACGACTGAGGTAGCATTGTAGCATATGGAAATTTTGATAAGCTTGTGGTCAAGCTAACACGTTAGAGCATACGCCTTGAGATAGGTGGAATATGGTAGAGGACCATTGTGTTAGTACCTTTCGACATTGGTATACTAGGACGTGGTGTAATTAGCGATCCTAGGATGGTGGTGTAGGTTATATCCGAATTTCGAGGGCGAAATTCCTTTGTGTGTGTGTGGGGGGGGGGGGGGGGGGGAGGGGGTCGGAGTATATAACACCCCGCATTTTTAGAGATAATTAAATTTCACAAATGGGTGTAATTTGAAAATTTGAGGAATTATTGTGAATAATAATTTTTTGAGTTTATGAGTGTTAGATGATTTCCGATGTATGTTATAACTACTTTTGGTAATAATTAGATGAGTTGGATTGTTTTATTACACGTCGCAGTTGAGTAAAGAGACAGAGGACAATATTTTAATTGAAAAAGCCGCATTTAGATGTATTGGGTTTAATTAGTGGATTGTGGTTAAGTACCTCGAATGGAGATTTCGACTGTGCAGTTGATTTCTAAAGGGCCGAGATAGTCAGAATAGAGTATCCGGGAGTGGTGTTTGGATTCCGAGAATTTTTGGATTAATAGGGGCTCGAAATTGAGTAAACGAGTCATTTTTGGATTTAATAGGGATAAACCCTCTTTTCTTGCCCTATAAGACACGAGAGAGTGGGAGAAAGAAAGAAAAAAGAGAGAAAAGAAGAAGAGAGGAAAGGAGGAGTGAAAAGAGGAAGAAAAGAGAGGTTACGACCAAACTCCGCGGGATTCGACTCGAGGTCATCGGATTTTATCCACGAGGCAAGTTTTTACTTGCTTTATTTATTTTTGAGCATAAATATCATATCATAATTTGGTAATAACAAATCAGAAGATTTTGGGGTTGGGTTTTCATGAATTAAAACGGGTTTTCAGAAGTTAAACGAGTAAACCCCGAATAATATCCAATTCGAGAAACTTAGGAAATTATTGAAATCGATTGTTGGTTTTGGGTTCTAGGATGTTTCGAACCCTTTTCATATGTGTATATATCGTTGATTGAGGTTGGAGGATGTTGGAGGAGGAGATAAAAGCTTGGAGGAAGCTTTAATGGCTGAAACATCTTCTCGGAGAAGAAGCTGCCCGAAGTGATCGATCGATCGATGGCCAAGGGTTGATCGATCGATCCTTCAGGATTTTTGAAAATTTTTCCTAGGGTTAATTATATGGGATAAATTCCAATATTAATTGATTCTAGTCTATTTAATTAAGTAATTAAAGATTCATTGAGGGAATTAATACCTAGCCATTTGAGAAAATTTATAGGGGCTAGGAGGGTGCTAAGATGTGGCACAAAAGTACATTTTCGAGGAAAATAAATAGATGGAGGAATTGAATGTTTAGGGCTCCTAAAATGAAGTGGGGGCCTCTAAATAAATTTCGGAGTGTGATGTAAATTTTGGATTCATGGGAAATGGGATCCATGACTTATTTATTCGAGGGTGTTTAAGGTGAGTAACAGTCGAGGGAATATTTCAGTGGGTGATTATATATAGATAATGGTACGCGTAGATAATGTGATTATACGTTGACCATAATTTCAGTCGAGGAATTGTGTGATTTTTATTAGGGGTGAGACGTGATGGGTGTGTTTCATCTCATTCCCTGAGAGGAACTATGACCGCTTCCCATACGTTGTGATTTGGTTTTTACCATGTCGGTTATATTTAGTCCGACCGCTGGTACCCAGGATGGTATGTGAGTAATGCTCTGGAAGATGATAGCATTGAGAGACTGCATCCTCTAGTTATAGCTCGTTGGGATTGTTACTATACTTGTGTTTATAGTATATTACTTGTGTATGAGAACAAGATGATTTATATCTATGATTAAAGTAAAAAGATAAAATGAATAAAGATTAATTCTAATTCCAGGAGAGTCTATCCGAAAGTATATTGTGATAGTATACGAAAGTGAGTATGATAATGTGTATAAGTATATGAGTATGTATATATATGTGTGTTATGTACTGGGGGCCTAATGAATCTCGACGATCGACATTGCCAAGTATTAGTGTATCGGAGGGGTTCCTTGTTTAGATTTCGCTTCACGAGACACCCCACGCACGAACATGGCATAGTGTTATGATCGGGGAAAAGTTTCCCCTTAGTACTCGGGTTACTTAGGACTTTCAGAATTTGGGGGTGACGAGTTTAGTTAGGCAGGGTAGCTTGACTAGATTGTTTAGAGGGATGCGATAGGTGTGCACCTTTAGAAGAGGGTTGATTATATATAGCATTTTTGCACTTGCAAAATATTTTCACAACTCGGGCTCTGACCGTTTCTATATTTTTCCCTCTCTTGCTATATATATTATATATATAGGCGTCCAGACACAGGGATGCCTGAATGACGATTCTTTCGAGTCAGACGTCTGCTGTAGCAGCTGTGGATGCATGCAGGTTTCTTGTAGACGCTGCCATCCTTGAGATCTAGATAGGAGGTACTGTACAGACATTCGGGTTGATAGCCCAATTGTATTTATTTATTCTTCTATCGCCTTTTAGTGCGGCTATTCATTTTGGTTGTATAATGTTTTAATTTGGTACAGGATTGATCGCTCGGTATTTAATTAGGCGGGGTGTCACAATTCCATCGTTCGATGAATGCACATACAATGACATGATCAATAAACCGATAAGAATTTTTTTATCAAAAGCCATAATCCCGAGGCCTTCATCGCATTCACCACCCGCTCATCCTCTTCATCAATATTCCACTCACCGAATTTCTTATAATGGTATACACACTTCATTATACCTCGTTCTTCATCGTGGTTCCAAATACCATATTAGAACCCTGTAACGGCTCTGCATTGAATCTTGTTGGTTTTGTCCTAGTTTTTTTCTTTTCAATCGGGGCCGAAGAAGATGCCCCTCTGAGTAGGTCATCATCATCAGCAGACGATAACGATGCAGATGAATCACTTGACGTACAAGAGCTACCAACCCCGCTAGCACCCTCACCCACAACCCCCTCACCAACATTCCCCTCACCCGCAACCCCTGAAAATGATAGGACCCCCAATTTTTAAGATTTAAAAAAAGGTAATTTCCTTTTAGATGCTTAATAAAGATGGCTCAACACAACACACACAAACACCAAATTTTAATTTCTTTTAAATTAAAATAAACCAAACAAGAAATGAAATTAAATTAAACAACAAATACATATTTCACTTAAACAACTTAATTCAATCCAAGTCCTATAAATTTGCCTAACAAAATAATTAATCCATTTTTGCAATTTTAGGCCAAACCAAATTTTATCAAATTAAAGTTAATGACTTGAACTAAATTAATTAAACATTACCCAAAATAATTTTAGTGCCAACTTAAGTATGAGTAGTGATTTAAACCAATTTTATCTTTTTACCTAAGAATGCATCTAATGTGAATTTTGCAAAAGATAAAATAAAAAAATAACCACTATGCCGCGATGTACGAGGAAAAACCCACAACGAAAAAAAAAACCTCAGACGACACTAGCCTTAAGTCCATTAAGTATGGTATTTTTACAAGTACAAGACAAATGACTTACTCAACGCGAATCGACTCCCTTCAAGCCCCTGATGCGTCTTCTTATACAAACCTCCGCTGAGTTCACAATTCCGAACTCCACCGGAACCTTGGAATCCACTAATGAGGCTTTAGGAACAACCGTCAACCACACATTGTGCCTTTCACTATGTGAGAATGCCGCAGCAAAAAAATAGACTTGTTCTTTGAGGGATGTAGAAGTAAATTCAAATGAAATCTTCAACTTGGTAGAGTAAAACCCGATGCCAAACACTCCAAGCAAGATATTTATATGGTAACTTGGAATAAACAAACTATGGTTATAAACAAAAGTGTTTTTGAGTGATGTTCTTGAAAATGCTAACACTTAAAACATGAACTTTTGAACTTAGAAATTTTCTCTCTAAAAAATCTTCTCTCAAAAAAGGTGTTTAGAAAATGTCAAAAGTTGTTTTTTCAAACTTGGTTCCCGCACATATAACTTCTGTCAAGAGTTAGTGGGTAAAAGTAAGTGGTAACATGGGGAAAAACTGATTAAAACTGCCAAAATAGTTCTCGCCAGAAATCTCGTTCGAATGAGATTTTCGTTCAAACGAAGTCTCATTCGTACGACACTTCTAACAAAGTTCCAGTGGCCAAGTGGGAAATCTCCTTGGAAAACTTGTTTGAATGACATTCTCGTTCAAATGAAAAACTCGTCCTAGTGACAATATCGAATGAAGTTCCAGAATGCTTAAAATTCGATTTTTAGCCCAGAAACTTTATTTTAAAGTTTTAAAGAAACCTTCTGAAAATAAACATCCGTTTAAGCAAAAATTACACCCAATAAAAATTGTTCCAAGCTCCTATATAAATATGTAATGCATTTATACCTTAGGAGTAATTGGAACTAATGTTGGTGACGTAGAAACAAGGCACAATAAACTTGGCATATTATGAAGATTTATAAACTTGGCCGCTACGTCTTCAACTAACACGTCATAGGCTTAAATGGATAAACTTGAAAACTATCCTATGACTCAAATTTTTTTGTCCGGAATAGAGCCAACACAACAATGAGACTCAATTGGAGATTTGTGTCCTTACAACCCCTAACCCACAACCCCCTCACCAACAATCCCCTCACCAACATTCCCCTCACCAACAACCCCCTCACCCACAACCTCACCAACCACCTCGTCACTAATAACATCTTTACTTGAAATTTTATCTTATTTTATTTTCCTCTCCGATGTAGTCACGGGTTGTCTACCCTCTCTCCCCATTTATGATCTGCAATACATAAATGAATATATTCGAAAAACCATACCCATGACCCTCCATCACTGCGGAATAGGGCATTACACGGTCTACTTATGCCGCATGTTCTTCAAACTTAACTGTAGCCGTTAAATTACTATACACGACCTAAGTAGACCGCAATAGATCATCATTTACGGTGACGGGTGACAGAACAATTACCACAGTTAATATTAAAAAATTAGGGTTTTAGGCAGTTTTAAGTTAATATTAAGTTTATTTTTCAAGAAATTAGGTGTTTAGGCATGTTTAAGTTATTACTAAGTTTTTTTAACATTTAGAAATTAGGATTTTATGGGGGTTCTTATAATGAAAGCAGGTATTGGATATAAATGCACAATGAGATGGTTTTGGATTACATACCAGCTTATGTTGGAGTGATGGAATACATATTTAGTTTGAGTAGAGTTGCAAAAGGTAGTAGAAAGAAAAGAGTAGAGAGAAATGAAGGAGGGAAATGAGTATGAACGCTCAAATTTTTGTGTTGGGGTTTGTGGTGTTAGTGAGAAGTAAGTTTTAATTTTGTGGTGTTTTGGAGTATGGTATTTCACGGCTTAACCTGGCTGTGAAATATGGCATTTCACGGCTTAACCTGGCCGTGAAAAGGAATTTCAAGGTTTGGGTTGGTCGTGATATTGTGTTTTATTGTGTTTAATGCTTTGGGAAACCATGGCTTAAATTGGCCGTGAAAAGGCACTTCACGGCTTAACCTAACCGTGGTTTTCATCCGATGTTTATTTAGTTTTCATGACATTTATATATTTGTGCAAAATGTTTATTTTGTTTCCCGATGGAAGATGCTAAGTGTTTATTTTATTTTCATGACATCCGATAATCCACGAGATGTTTATTTGGTTTTCATGAAATTTATAGTGTTGTGCATGTTTATTTTGTTTCCCGATGGAAGATGGTAAGTGTTTATTTCGTTTTCATGACATTCGATAATCCATGAGATGTTTATTTGGTTTCCATGACATTTATAGTGTTGCTCATGTTTATTTTGTTTCCCGATGGAAGATGGTAAGTGTATATTTTGTTTTCATGACATCTGATAATTCATGAGATGTTTATTTGGTTTCCATGACATTTATACTGTTGTGCATTTTTATTTTGTTTCCCGGTGGAAGATGGTAAATGTTTATTTTGTTTTCATGACATCCGATAATCCACGAGATGTTTATTTGTTTTCCTTGACATTTATAGTGTTGTGCATGTTTATTTTGTTTCCAACAATAAAAAGTCACACCCAAATGCATATACCTTTGCATAAAATAATACGCTTATATACAATATGATTTGATAAATAACAAACATAATATTTATCACACTGTAGCAACAATCACATTTATTAACAACCACTAAATTTACCACACTGTTATGTAATAAAAAAATCATATTTTTTAACAAAGTAATAAAGTTAGGGTCTGGTTCGTCCTTCTCCTCCTCCTTGTGTTAGGGTCTGGTGACTTGGTTTGCTTCGTCGTTCTCTTTCTGTGTTAGGTGAATTGGTTTGCTAGGTGTACTTGTTCATATCTATAGTTACGTCTATGATTCCATTTGTTTAAATTTAATTTTTTAAACACTATTGTGTCAATTAATAGTTATCTACCATTCTCTCTATAATACTATTCTGTCAAATATTAATAAATTTATTATTAATTTTGCTTTTCCTCTGGATGATCTTGCTCACTTAGCAGCATTTCAGACCCGATATTATTTAAAGTGACATCTTCGGAAAATGATTCTATTTTCAAAAGCATCTCACTTTACATAATATCGGGTCCGAAATGTTGCTAACTGAGCAAGATCATCCAGTGGACAAGCAAAATTAATAATGAATTTATTAATATTTGACAGAATAGTATTATAAAGAGAATTTTAGATAACTATTAACTGACACACTAGTGTTTGAAAAATTAAATTTAAACAAATGTGATTACAGATGAACGTTTAGATATTAAACGAGTATACCTAGCACACCTCTTGACCTAGAACCTAAACACCGATGCAGCCACAGATGTAGTCACATGTGGTCTACTAGCTCTCCCGGTTTAATGGATCTGCAATAAAATATGGGAATAAGAATTTAAAATGAGAATAATCGTTTAAAGTTAACAAATTAAACTGGAAAGGATCACACGGCCTAGTTAGACAGTGAGTTGTGGAAAATTACGGTCAATCCAAACCGTTAGTTATTAAATAATTACGGCTAACTTAGACCATCGTTAGGGAAATTTTTTTGGTCTAGTATAGCCGTGAATTTTATGGTCACGGATGAATGCGACCGTGGAAACCCATATGATATGGTTACGGGAGACCGTGAGGATCCAGTTTCAACAGACATGTATAAAAACTAGGGTTTGGTTTTGGTCAGTAACTTAGGGCTCATTTTCGATTAAAACTAGGGTTTGATTATGGAGTAGACATGTATAAATACCAAGTTTATAATTTAGACATCTATAAATACAAGTATATAGATTTGAAATGCATACCTGCGTATTGTGGGTTATAGAGTGAGGATGTGTTTAGTTATGACGTTATGGAGTTAGGGTTTGATTTTGCAGTGCTAGTAAAAAAAGGTTGTGGAGTTAGGGTTATAGAGGATGTGCTTAGAAGAGAGAAAATAGTAGAGAGAGAGAGAGTGGTGAAAAAATAAAGTATTTTTTAATTTGTGTTTATATAGTGGAGTTTGAAATTGTGGTGTCAAGTTTTTTGGTGTTAGTGATATGTATAGTTAATTTTAATGGTGTTTTGAAGTAAGTGGTGTTGATGAGAACTTTTTGGGGTGGGAATATCACCACCCATAATTTAACCCGATTCTAATGAGTCCCATCCCGTCCCGTCCCGATATTAATGGGGCGGATTTTAAAACTCAATTAATAAATTAAGAGGGAGTTTAAATTTATTAAAACCTTCGTTTAATAAATTAACGGCAAATACAAAAAAGTCCCTTAAATATTTTTTAATACACATTTAGTCCAAGCCTTTTATTTTGTACCAAAAAGTTCCTTATTCTCTTATCTTTAAAGGTTCGCGCCAGCGGCATGGTAAAGCCTTTTTGGCATGGTGAAGGACTTTTTGGTGCAAAATAAAAAGTTTTGGACTAAACGTGTATTAAAAAAAAGTTCGAGGAAATATTTGGTATATGCTCCATAAATTAAATGGGTTAGAAGTTAATTTAATTAAAATCGCTCCATCTCATTTAATTTATGCCTACATAAATATCATTTATATATATGTAAATTATAATTAAACTATATATACACACACACACACACACACACTAAAAAAACTATATATATATATATGTTAATTTGTAAAAGATCTATGTGAAACATGGATTGACAATTATGAGATTATCTTAGATATTGAAATACGAATCATTGTAGAACTCTAAGACTATAAAGTAATATTTTTAATTTTACTATTTTTAAAATTAATCCAACCCGTAGGAGTCCCGACTCGCCCCGTTTATTAAATGGGGAGGGTTAGGAGTTAATTTAAATAAAATCATTCGGCCCCACCCCGCCCATTTATTAAATGGGGCGGGTTAGGATTTTTGAAAACCCGCCTCGTTGTCACCCCTATTAGTACAAGTTTTTTTTTTTGTATATGGTAAAAAAATACTAAGAATAAAGTGTAATAACTCGCATCTATCTCCATCCATGGTATCAAAAATGTATCAGGGCTCGAGTGATTCAATGAAGTGACGACACCTTGAAATTTTCCAAGTGTTAAAGGACGAATGTTCTGTCAATCGAGAAAGGTTTTTTATGACAAAACTTGGAAGTCGGAAGTGAGAATTCTAACATAAGTAATGAGAAATCCTTTGAAAAACATGGTGGAAGGTTTTTATGTTCAGTCAATCTACACAAAATGAATCTATCCTAAAGAATCCCCAAAAAGGTTGTTTTCTAATGGGTACCTGTGACACCCCACTTAAAATAATAACGGGTGGCCAACCCTATACTAAAATAATCAGGAATCTCAAGTGGATCATTCTCAGTATCTACTGAAGATTCTAAAATAAACTCGGCTAACTACCCATTATCACAAAAAAGAGGGTATCAAAAAAATTTAAAACATTTATTTAACACTTACCCAAACCCACCATGCAACAACTAACCAACAACATAACAACTAAATATGATAAGAGACACACGCATCCTCAAATTGGTATAAAAGAGTAAACACAACGTACAAAGTAAAATACCCGAATATGCTTTCGAGTCACAGACAATACACAAATCTGAGAGAGAAAATATAAAAGTGTTACTCTACAATATCTGGGTATAACCCGATACACAAACTGAATCCTGATCTAGATACATGAAAGATAGGAAACGACTATATCAAAATACTGCAATAGTCCACTACTACCACATCTCCTCGAATACACTGGATGGATAACGTCAATGGCGTCCTTACGGAGGAACACCTAGAATAGTACAATATTTATACATAGAAAGAGAAGATATAAACGGGTCAGAGCCCGAGGTGTGAAAATATTTTATAGCAAGTGCATTAAAATGCATAATAATTATAAATGCATTATGACATGATTAAAGTGGAGTCGCACTCTCCATAAATCCAACTCAACTCTCAACTAAAGCGCGCACTAAATGTATGCATATGATCTCCAATTAAGTGCCCAAATCTATCTAGGCAAAGTAATCTAACTTACTCCCAATTTATACTCATTTAAATCCATCTAAATTATTTCTCAACTTCTACTATTTCCTATCTCAAATATTCGCCCACTTTTTAAACATGTAAAATATACATAAACATTCTCTATTCTACTAGAATTTCTCATATTTTAGTTATGGACAACAATATATATATATATATATATATATATATATATATATATGAGTCATTAGCATCTAAGTGCTAAGGACTAAACTTATCCCAATTCTCAATACTGCACTGCGGTTCGTGCGTGGGACGTCTCGCAAGCGAAATCCAAATAATGAACCCCCCCGATACACTACTCCTTGGAATTATTGATTATCAAGATTCATTATGCCCTCAATGCATGACGCGTATAATCCAAATTCTCTTATACTATAAATGATTTATTAATTATTCCCAATTCTCAACAGTGCACGACGTTTCGTGTGTGGGACGTCTCGCAAGCGAAATCCAAACAAGGAACGCCCCGATACACTACTCCTTGGCACTATCGATCGTCGAGATATACTAATACTATATAAATATGAGCACTAAGGACTAACTTCTCCTCACTCCCAACATTGCACTGCATTTCGTGCGTGGGACGTCTCGCAAGCAAAATCCAAACAAGGAACCCCCCAATACACTACTCCTTGGCAATGTTGGTCGTTGAGGTCCATTATGCCCTCGATACCCAAAGTACTATATATATAACATCAAAATTCATTTTACAACTCAACCCAATTAATTTATAACCCCAAATCCATTCTATACACAATAAATCTAAGATTTTACCCAAAATCTAGGTTTTAGCATTTTAAACCCAAAATCCCTAATTTTGTCCACAAATCATGAAATAAATGATACACAACAATTATTTAGCAAGTTGAATCACTTGCCTCAAATTCGTAGAGTCTGATTCGTCCTCGAAGTCGCGGATTGGCCGAAAAACCCAACTTTTCTCCCTTTCTCTTCTTCTTTCCTTCTTCTCTTTCTTTCTCTCTTTATGTATCTTTCTCTCTAAGGAGAGGTGTTTCTCCCGTAGTCTTTTAAGCCTTAACTCCCAAGATACGCAACTTTAAATGATAATACACACGTTAAATGACTCGGTCACTTTAATTCGAGCCAAACGAACTAAAAATATTTCGGCATCCAAATAAACCCCAAGTACAGTCATTTCAACTATCTCGACCCTTTCGAAAACAACCGCACCCTCAGAATCACCATTCGAATCACTTTCTAACATCTTCAAATTTTGACCTCAATGCCCATTTAATTATTCTCCAATTAAAATAAAATTTATTTCTCCTAAAAATAAATGAATTATTATCCCAAAAATATCGGGGTATTACAGACTTCCCCACTTATAAGAATTTCGTCCTCGAAATTAAGCTAAGCCTAATACTCCAAAGCTCCTCTAGTCTCTACTACACTTATCCTCACTAACCCTATTACTAATACTCCCCGTTCTCACAATGAATTATGTTAATTTATATAAAACCAATTATACTACTAGGGTGCCCATACACCCTTTATTCGAGCTCTACTCGTGTAAACATAATTAGGCTTCACTTGCCTAAAATAATATAACAATTCTAAAAATATACTAGCATATTAATAATATAACAATTTTGAAAGGTCCAAAGATATAACTCTTCTCAATTCCTGACATTCGCTACTTTCATGCGGGGGAGTGTAATACCCCGTATTTTTATGCTATAATTAATTTGGGGATTTATTTAATAAAAATCCGGAAATTAATTATGTTATAATTATTAACGTGACGTGAGTTAGTAATAATATGAAATTGTTGAATATTACTTAAGAGCATAGTAATATATGGTAAATGTCACGAGTGAATGAAAATGACAATTTTGGTAATTTTAGTCGGGACGCGCCCGTGTCGCGTCGGGACTAATTATTGAGAAATAAAAGTAAATATTTTATGAGTTGTCCGTATGGTCGTTTTGAGTGCGCCAACGCGTCCGGAAGGGTCGAGATAGTCAGAAAAGTGTACCCGGGGGTTTAGTTTGGGTCTCGGGATGTTTTTAGGCTTAATTAGTGACCCGGGAGGGCGTTTTGGTAATTTTACAAATTAGGGTAATTAAACCCACGAATTTCAGCCATCCTTAGCAGCCATTTAAGTCAGCCTTTTAGGGTTAGATCATTCAGAACCCTAAGACGGCTAGTGGAGAAGAGAGGAGAGACCTTGCTAGGTGATTCAAGGCCAAAAACACCACCTTTTGCACCACCGTCACCACCAACGCGTAGATCTCGAGGAGGAGAACGCAGCCATACCAATATCAGCAGGAAACCAGACCTCTAAAATCCCAGGCAAGTGTTTAACTTGCGTATTTTCGTTGGTGCAATAATCATGTTAGTGTAGGAATGATTAAGAGTATAATCCATGGAGGAAAACCCAATTTCGATAGGGATTTGCATGTAGAAATCATATGAACCTTATTCTGGAAATTAATATGTGAAGTAGATGTTTAACCCACGAAATTATGATGATTTGTTAGAAGGAATTTCTGGAGAAAATTGATTAGAACAAAGGTTAAGAAAACTGTAGGGTTCTTGATGATTAGATGAAATATTAGGTTGTTTAATCATGTTTATTGATGTATATACGCATGCTGATCGTTAAAGAAACCTGGAATTATGTTAGGATGTAAGCAGTACACTTTTTGGGTCAATTAGAGTTGGAAAATATGAGTTTTGATGAAGAAACCTAAGCAACCCCGTCACTGCAGTTTCTGCAGAATTTTCACAGACCTGCTCGATCGATCGATCGACCCTAGATCGTCGATCGATCGAAGGTTCGATCGGTCGACCCCAGACGTCGATCGATCGACCCTCCCTGGCAGCCTATTATTCCCCTTGTTTAATTAGTCGAATTAATTTATCGTGGAATAAACCTTGGGCATTCTAAATAAAATGATTTGGGAGATATTGAGGACCAGTAGAGTATATGGACATATGTTAGAACCTTTAATCTTCAACGAAGATGGTAATTATGGGATATTTACTTTAGGTTGTTAGATTTATGAAACTTAAGGGTGAGGTGCGTAAGAGAGTTACGTTGGAATCAAATGAAGTTATTTACTGAATTTTAGAATTGTAAAGTTATAACCCATGAGTATTAGGTAATGAGTGAGAAAACCCTTCGAATTAAGGTTAGAGGCGAAACCTTATACGTTATACTAATAAGGTGAAATTTAGGACAAAGGTTGTAATTATGGGTAATGAGAGTGACCTATATTAATATGATGAAATCGGTATATTTATATGAATGTGTGTACATATATTATATACATGTGAAAAACGTACCCGCGCTACTTGCTATCCCTGAGGTTACCGCGCTGGGACGATCGTATCCTGTGTTGCTTTATGGGGATATTGAATCGTACCCTAGAAGATAGAGATCCTAGGTACGGGCTATTAAATTGATAGTCGGACGGTCCTAAGAGACGTGTGGGTATGTACTGACCTCTTGGACTTGGAATCTATGCTTCGCCTCAACGTTGTTTTGTATATGTTAATACAGTTCGAGAGTGATTCCGAACTTGTATTTCCCTTTATGTGAGCGATACGGGGATTGGATAGTAGAGTATGCCCGCACCATAGTTTAGTTGGGGTGCCATTATATATATATTTTATGCGAGTAGTTAATATATATATGAGGTTATAAACTTTGAACTGCCTACTGTGATTTGATAAGTAGAACATGGTTGTTGACTCAAATTATTAAATACTTGTTTTGTGAAAATATGAAAAGGTACGGGAAAATCTTATAATTTAATGAAGCTAAAACGAGAGGAATACTACAAATTGAAAGTAACCTTTTTATAACATTGTTATCGTTCAGTTTTTGAAAACATTTGAGTAAGTTAAGATAAACGAACCATTGGGAAGGCTAGTACGATAGGAGTGCACATTAGAAGAGAGGTGAGTATTTCTCAAGAGAGAGACGAACTAATATGAAGTTGCATTGGCCTGTATCAATTTAAATACTTGCTTAACGTATTCTAAAATCAAACACACTTTCGGGCCCTGACCCGTTTCCTTTTCTCTCTCTCTCTCTCTTGTATATATATGTATATTTTTCAGGTGCCCAGCCACAGGGGCGTCTTGCTTAGGATTCTTTGAGAAGAACGAGCTGCAGCTTAGGTGGGAGTTGCAGGTCCCTTGAGTAGACGGCTTCTGTCATTGACTCCACTCCTATTACTCTCATTTATGGGGCACGTGTCGCCCTTTTTATCATTTCATTTATTGTTGGGGATTTTTATATTTCAGTTATTCCAGTATTGTTTATGGGATTTGTTTCAGGATGGTTTATGATTTTAGCTTTATATTATTGACATTCGATTGGTGAATGTATGGTTTTATTTAGATTTCGTGGTGTGATTCTATAATGTAGAAATGTTGTTTTGGTATTAATAAAATCTTTTCTTTAATTAAAATTTGGAAGTTTGTATGAAAAATGTTTTGACACTTAGCTTAATTATTCAGGGTGTTAAATTGGAAAAATTATTTTTATCGACAGTGATGCTGAGAATGAACCAACTGTTTACCTTGATTTAATTTAATAAAGGAGTGATCGCCCGGTATTTAATTAGGCGGGGTGTCACAGGTGGTATCAGAGCATCAGGTTCTAGTGTCCATAGGATCTGTACGGCTTATTTTCGCTTTCAGCTTAACGTTATTGCTATAGAGCCCTATTGTTAGGACTGTTGTATTCTTGCTTTCACGTTTAAGTCTTCAGCTATTTGAGATTTGTTGATAACTGTAGACTAATAAACTTGTTCACATTTCAGATGCCTCCGAGACGTGCTCCGAAAGATAGGCGTGCCCAAGCCGACCAGCCAGCAGCTCCGGCACCCGGCACTATGAATGCGAATGAGGTAGCCGCCATCGTTGCTCAGGCGGTAAATGCCGCGATAGCGGTGATTCAGCAGGCTCCACCACAGGTCCAAGCAGTGGCGCCAGTACCAGCACAGCTTCCATCTGCATGGGAGAGAGTTCGGGATGCTTTTCAGAAAGCACATGCCCCTGAGTTTTCTGGTAGCTCCGATATTATTACTGTCAGCCAATGGAAGAAGGACATCCAGCGGCACCTCCGTATGTTTGAGTGCACCGAAGTGCAGAAGCAGCTATTGGCCTCTTTTAAACTGGTGGGAGCCGCATTACAGTGGTGGGAGTCCACTACTACTTTGGAGGAGAGGGACACGATCCCTATTCAGATTTTCTGGGAGCGGTTTGACCGCAAGTACTTTCCACCCGCAGTGCAGACTGAGATGAGGTGGAAATTGCTAAATCTGAAGCAGGAGAACCTTACTGTAGCAGAGTATGAGGAGGAATTCACGAGACTTCTCACTATTGTGCCGGATGAGGCACCCACTGAGAGTAAGAAAGTTTTGCTGTTCGTCGACGGGTTAGCTTGGAGGATCCGTCAGCACCTTATTGGGAATCTATCCCTGAGTACTTTCACTGACATACTCAATGCAGCGCTACTACATTGCCAGGATCACCGCTTCCATCTTCAGGGAAGCAAGAGAGCAGGAGAGTCCAGCCAGCAGGGCAGGACCGGGGGTAATAGTGCCAGTGGGGCACCAACTCAGGGACAGACTCGTCAGCACGAGCAGAGTTCCCATCAGGGGGACCCTGCTAAGCGATTCCGTTCAGGTGATTCTAGGCAGGGATTCGGGGGATTCAGGCAGGGCCATCAGGGTCAGCCTAATCAGCAGGGCCAGCAGGGCCAACACCGACCGCAGGGTCAACAGCAGGGCCAGCAAGGTCAACAGCGTGCACATCAGGGCCAACAGGGCCAATGGCGTGGAGGTAACGGCCAGCAGGGCCATGGTCAGCAGGGACAGAGGGGAGGTAATTTCAGAGGCCGGTGTTTTGTGTGTGGCAAGCACGGCCATAAGCGTCAGGATTGCCCAGAGGGCGATAGGGCCCCACAGCAGCAGGGAGCCCGTAATGAGCCGCAGAGACCACTCTTTCCACCTGCCCTTCCAGCTCCAGCCCAGATGCCAGCCCTACCAGCCATTCCAGCAGCTCCAGTGCAGCAGGGGCAATTGCAGTACGAACGTGTCTATAACGTCCACCAGGCAGCAGCTCCACAGGCACCACCCGCGATTGAGGGTATGTTTCCTATCCATGGTACTATGGGTAAAGTTTTGTTTGATACGGGGGAAACGCACTGTTTTATAGCTACGCATTTTGCGAAGTCCTTAGGATTGTTAGCCACAGCAGAGAGCACCGTAACGTGTGTCGACTCACCACTGGGGAGTGGGTCACTTATATTCTTTATATGCCGGGGAGTAGGGATAGAGATTGGTAGCTTGGTATTGCCTGCAGACATGCTAGTCTTAGACATGCACGAGCATGACATGATTATTGGTATGGATTGGCTCGCATCTTATAGAGCCATGATTGATTGCTTCGGTGGGAGCATTGTTTTTGCCATTCCGGGGCAAGAGATGTTTGTAGTAGCGATGCCTCGCCCAGAGGGAGGTTCGACCGCTTATTTATATTACATTGAGGAGGATACCTCTAAGGAGGTTGTGATTCCTTTGGATTCGATCCCAGTTGTTAGGGAGTATTCCGATGTGTTTCAGGAGATACCAGGCCTACCGCCCAGTCGTGAGATAGACTTCGTTATAGACTTATTGCCGGATACGAGACCTATAGCACGCGCACCGTACCGTATGGCTCCGGCAGATATGCGAGAGCTACGAGATCAGATTGAGCAGCTATTAGGTCAGGGTTTCATTCGTAGGAGTACCTCACCGTGGGGCGCTCCAGTCTTATTTGTGAAGAAGAGAGATGGCTCACTGAGATTGTGTGTGGACTACCGGGAGTTGAACAAGGTCACGATACAGAACAAGTATCCGTTGCCTCGAATCGATGATCTGTTGGACCAGTTAAGGGGAGCAACTTTCTTTTCGAAGATAGATCTGAGGTCGGGGTACCATCAGTTGCGAATTAGAGAGCAGGATGTTTCGAAGACTGCCTTCTTGTCGAGATATGGGTCCTATGAGTTCAGGGTGATGCCGTTCGGACTCACAAATGCCCCAGCCGTTTTCATGGACTTGATGAACCGAGTATTCAGAGAGTTCTTGGATCAGTTCGTCATCGTCTTCATAGATGATATCTTGATATATTCACGCTCCGAGGAGGAGCATGCCGAACACTTGAGGCAGGTTCTTCAGACTCTACGAGAACATCAGTTGTATGCTAAGTACGAGAAGTGTGGATTCTGGTTGCGAGAGATACAATTCTTGGGCCATGTTGTTTCTGAGCAGGGGATAGCAGTTGACCCGAGCAAAGTGTCAGCGGTGAGGGAGTGGGGGCAGCCCACGACACCGACGGAAGTACGTAGTTTCTTGGGGTTGGTCGGATACTACAGGAGGTTCATTCGGGGGTTCTCCAAAATAGCGGGTCCATTGACGAATCTGACTCGCAAGGGGGTACCATATGTTTGGGATGACGCTTGTCAGTTGGCTTTTGACGAGCTGAAGGACAAGCTTACTTCGGCACCAGTCCTTGCTCTACCGAAGCCGGGTGTAGAGTACCTGGTTTACACAGATGCGTCCTTACGAGGACTTGGGGGAGTACTTCAGCAGGAAGAGAAGGCTATAGCTTTTGCTTCCCGCAAGCTTAAGCCGCATGAGAAGAATTACCCCACCCACGACCTGGAGTTAGCTGCGGTCGTCTTTGCATTGAGAATTTGGAGGCACTATTTATTGGGCGAGAAATTCCGTTTGTTCACAGACCATAAGTCACTGCAGTACCTGTTCACTCAGCGAGAGCTGAATATGCGTCAGCGCAGATGGTTAGAGTTTGTAAAAGATTACCAGTTCGATATACAGTATCATCCGGGGAAAGCCAACGTAGTTGCTGATGCGTTGAGCCGTAGACCGGTTGATGATGTGGCGGACATCTGGAAAGCAAAATGGAAGGAGTTGGGTCACCAAGACGCAGTAGCACGTTCTTTCATATCCGTGATGACAGTCACACCCGAGATTGTTACGAGGGTGATACAGGCACAGACCACAGACCCATTTTGTCAGGAGCAGATTGTACGACTTCTAGCCGAGGGTGCTGAGTCCTATTCTGTTAGTTCGGATGGAGGGTTGCGGTTTAATGGGAGATTAGTGGTTCCAGAAGGAGCAGAGCTACGTCATGAGGTGATGACTCATTCTCATGGGTCCCGATTTGCTGTACATCCGGGAGGCGATAAGATGTACCAGGATATGAGACGTCAGTACTGGTGGAGTGGGATGAAGAAGGACATCGCTGAATTTGTGTCCAAATGTTCTACTTGCCAGCTGGTGAAGGTGGACCACCAGAAACCGTCGGGATTACTTCAGCCGTTGGAAGTACCTGCGTGGAAGTGGGAAAGTATTTCCATGGACTTCATTACAGGGTTGCCTACATCACAGCGAGGCCACGATTCTATCTGGGTGATTGTAGACCGTCTGACCAAGGTGGCTCATTTTCTGCCAGTAAGGATAGATTATACCACGGGTCAGTATGCCCAACTATTCATCGCTGAGATTGTCAGATTACATGGGGTGCCCCTGAATATTGTGTCAGACAGAGACAAGATTTTTGTGTCGCGTTTCTGGGAAAGCTTTCAGGAGGCTATGGGTACAGAGTTGAGACTGAGTTCAGCTTACCACCCACAGACAGATGGACAGACAGAGCGTACTAATCAGATGTTGGAAGATATGCTACGCATGTGTATCCTCGACTTCGGGGGAGGTTGGGAGCCACATCTTCCACTGGTCGAGTTTGCTTATAATAACTCCTATCAGTTTACGATTGGCATGGCTCCATTTGAAGCTTTGTACGGCAGGCCTTGTCGCTCTCCAACCTGTTGGCTCGAAGTGGGGGACAACAAGTTATTAGGACCAGAAGTGATCCAGGAGACCTCCGCGAGGATTGAGATAATCAGGAGTCGTATTCGGGTAGCCCAAGACAGACAGAAGAGCTACGCCGATGCAAAACGATTTTTCCGGGAGTTTAATGTGGGAGATCAAGTGTTGTTGCGTGTATCTCCTATGAAAGGAGTGATGAGGTTCGGGAAGAAGGGGAAGTTGGCTCCGAGGTACGTAGGACCATTTCCCATCATCGAGAGAATTGGGCCAGTAGCATACAGGTTGGGTTTGCCAGAACATTTACATCGCATCCACGATGTATTCCACATCTCGTCGTTGAGACGATACCTTTGGGATGATATGGCCCATACTCACATTGCGATAGATGAGATCGACTTACAGTCGGATAGCTCTTACGAGGAGAGACCGGTGGCTATTCTAGACTACAGTGAGAGTAGATTGAGGTCGAAGATAGTTCCACTCGTGCGGGTCCAGTGGGAACATCATAATGTGGAGGAATCCACTTGGGAGCGTGAGGCAGATATGCGTGAGAGATATCCAGAGTTGTTTTTACCAGGTATGCCTTATTTTCCGAATTTCGGGACGACATTCCGTTATTAGGGGGGAAGTATGTAATACCCCGTATTTTTATGCTATAATTAATTTGGGGATTTATTTAATAAAAATCCGGAAATTAATTATGTTATAATTATTAACGTGACGTGAGTTAGTAATAATATGAAATTGTTGAATATTACTTAAGAGCATAGTAATATATGGTAAATGTCACGAGTGAATGAAAATGACAATTTTGGTAATTTTAGTCGGGACGCGCCCGTGTCGCGTCGGGACTAATTATTGAGAAATAAAAGTAAATATTTTATGAGTTGTCCGTATGGTCGTTTTGAGTGCGCCAACGCGTCCGGAAGGGTCGAGATAGTCAGAAAAGTGTACCCGGGGGTTTAGTTTGGGTCTCGGGATGTTTTTAGGCTTAATTAGTGACCCGGGAGGGCGTTTTGGTAATTTTACAAATTAGGGTAATTAAACCCACGAATTTCAGCCATCCTTAGCAGCCATTTAAGTCAGCCTTTTAGGGTTAGATCATTCAGAATCCTAAGACGGCTAGTGGAGAAGAGAGGAGAGACCTTGCTAGGTGATTCAAGGCCAAAAACACCACCTTTTGCACCACCGTCACCACCAACGCGTAGATCTCGAGGAGGAGAACGCAGCCATACCAATATCAGCAGGAAACCAGACCTCTGAAATCCCAGGCAAGTGTTTAACTTGCGTATTTTCGTTGGTGCAATAATCATGTTAGTGTAGGAATGATTAAGAGTATAATCCATGGAGGAAAACCCAATTTCGATAGGGATTTGCATGTAGAAATCATATGAACCTTATTCTGGAAATTAATATGTGAAGTAGATGTTTAACCCACGAAATTATGATGATTTGTTAGAAGGAATTTCTGGAGAAAACTGATTAGAACAAAGGTTAAGAAAACTGTAGGGTTCTTGATGATTAGATGAAATATTAGGTTGTTTAATCATGTTTATTGATGTATATACGCATGCTGATCGTTAAAGAAACCTGGAATTATGTTAGGATGTAAGCAGTACACTTTTTGGGTCAATTAGAGTTGGAAAATATGAGTTTTGATGAAGAAACCTAAGCAACCCCGTCACTGCAGTTTCTGCAGAATTTTCACAGACCTGCTCGATCGATCGATCGACCCTAGATCGTCGATCGATCGAAGGTTCGATCGGTCGACCCCAGACGTCGATCGATCGACCCTCCCTGGCAGCCTATTATTCCCCTTGTTTAATTAGTCGAATTAATTTATCGTGGAATAAACCTTGGGCATTCTAAATAAAATGATTTGGGAGATATTGAGGACCAGTAGAGTATATGGACATATGTTAGAACCTTTAATCTTCAACGAAGATGGTAATTATGGGATATTTACTTTAGGTTGTTAGATTTATGAAACTTAAGGGTGAGGTGCGTAAGAGAGTTACGTTGGAATCAAATGAAGTTATTTACTGAATTTTAGAATTGTAAAGTTATAACCCATGAGTATTAGGTAATGAGTGAGAAAACCCTTCGAATTAAGGTTAGAGGCGAAACCTTATACGTTATACTAATAAGGTGAAATTTAGGACAAAGGTTGTAATTATGGGTAATGAGAGTGACCTATATTAATATGATGAAATCGGTATATTTATATGAATGTGTGTACATATATTATATACATGTGAAAAACGTACCCGCGCTACTTGCTATCCCTGAGGTTACCGCGCTGGGACGATCGTATCCTGTGTTGCTTTATGGGGATATTGAATCGTACCCTAGAAGATAGAGATCCTAGGTACGGGCTATTAAATTGATAGTCGGACGGTCCTAAGAGACGTGTGGGTATGTACTGACCTCTTGGACTTGGAATCTATGCTTCGCCTCAACGTTGTTTTGTATATGTTAATACAGTTCGAGAGTGATTCCGAACTTGTATTTCCCTTTATGTGAGCGATACGGGGATTGGATAGCAGAGTATGCCCGCACCATAGTTTAGTTGGGGTGCCATTATATATATATTTTATGCGAGTAGTTAATATATATATGGGGTTATAAACTTTGAACTGCCTACTGTGATTTGATAAGTAGAACATGGTTGTTGACTCAAATTATTAAATACTTGTTTTGTGAAAATATGAAAAGGTACGGGAAAATCTTATAATTTAATGAAGCTAAAACGAGAGGAATACTACAAATTGAAAGTAACCTTTTTATAACATTGTTATCGTTCAGTTTTTGAAAACATTTGAGTAAGTTAAGATAAACGAACCATTGGGAAGGCTAGTACGATAGGAGTGCACATTAGAAGAGAGGTGAGTATTTCTCAAGAGAGAGACGAACTAATATGAAGTTGCATTGGCCTGTATCAATTTAAATACTTGCTTAATGTATTCTAAAATCAAACACACTTTCGGGCCCTGACCCGTTTCCTTTTCTCTCTCTCTCTCTCTTGTATATATATGTATATTTTTCAGGTGCCCAGCCACAGGGGCGTCTTGCTTAGGATTCTTTGAGAAGAACGAGCTGCAGCTTAGGTGGGAGTTGCAGGTCCCTTGAGTAGACGGCTTCTGTCATTGACTCCACTCCTATTACTCTCATTTATGGGGCACGTGTCGCCCTTTTTATCATTTCATTTATTGTTGGGGATTTTTATATTTCAGTTATTCCAGTATTGTTTATGGGATTTGTTTCAGGATGGTTTATGATTTTAGCTTTATATTATTGACATTCGATTGGTGAATGTATGGTTTTATTTAGATTTCGTGGTGTGATTCTATAATGTAGAAATGTTGTTTTGGTATTAATAAAATCTTTTCTTTAATTAAAATTTGGAAGTTTGTATGAAAAATGTTTTGACACTTAGCTTAATTATTTAGGGTGTTAAATTGGAAAAATTATTTTTATCGACAGTGATGCTGAGAATGAACCAACTGTTTACCTTGATTTAATTTAATAAAGGAGTGATCGCCCGGTATTTAATTAGGCGGGGTGTCACAGGGAGGTCTCGCAAGCGAAATCCAAATAAGGAACCCTCCCAATACACTAATATGTAACGACGTCGGGGATTGAGAGTTTTTTAGATCGGGACTAGAGTTTAAAAATATTTTTGTGAAAATCATTTTGATATTTCCCAAAGGCCTATAAAAAATTTATTTTGAAGACAGTTTATTTTTAAAACGATTTATGTCTTTCGACATTTAAACAAAATACCTTATGCCCATGACACAAGGTTTTAACGATTCTCATACTCATACTAATATATAGTTCTCAAAATTAACATAATTATAAGCTAAATCTCTCGCTCAACAATAATCCACTAAATTCTGAATCATCTCAGTAATAATCTCTCAAATCATATTAATATATTGCCATACACTAGGCTCTTCCATAGCTAGAACATAACAAATATATAAGTCTAACACGACTATAAAAATAAGTAGCTTTATCCTTACTACTCAACACATTACAATAATTCTTACATTCACAAGAAAGTTATAGTTCTCTATGAGCATATTATAAAACAATCTATTCTCTCAAAAGATAATAATATAAGAGCCTCACTTGCTCAAAATTACCTTACGGGTCACTCCTTACATAATAGGGTTATAGCACTACCCTCTCATAACTATCTCTCATACGATATTTCCAAAGCTTCATATAGCATAATCCTATTCACAAAGGAAAATAACTTACACCATACCTCTCTAGTCCGATTTCCTCTCTTCATCAATGGGTTCCCACACAAAGTCCCCTGGCCTAAAATGACCTCGAATCTCCTGTAGGGGCTGTACATCCAAAACTTCCTCAAAACGTGGTCCTTCACCTCTTTTAGGACAAGCTCTCTTCCTATGACCAAATTGTTTACAAAAGAAACATCTACCTGCAAATCCTCTCTGCCCACCTTGAGGAACAAAACGTCGTTGCGACCCTCAAAAATCCCGCCTATACCTTCTGGCATTACTAGTATTCTCTTCACCAAACCTACTTGATGAACCCAAGTCTCCAAAGTTCTTACCCCCTTTCGAACAAAGACGATATTCATGACACTGCAATAATGCCGCTTTCACTACCTCGACGAAAGTCACTAACGCTGGGTTCCCTAACAAATGCTGCCGAATTCTCCAATCTAAACCTCGCATGAACTTAGATATACTCTTCTCTTCCGTATTTACCTCATCAGGTACTAAATTCGCCAATCGAGTAAATTCCTCTTCATACTCGGCCACCGTTCTATTACCTTGAAACACATCCATCAATTTCCTCCTCATTTCCTTCTGAATCGCGGAAGGAAAATACCTTTGATAAAAAAGTTCCCAAAAATCTGTTATAGGCAATATATCTCTCTGTTCTAATGTGGTGACAGACTCCCACCATTGGAGAGCTGCTCCCGTTAACTTAAAGGTGGATAGAAATTACTTCTGCACCTCACTACACTCAACCATACGAAGGTGCCTTTGCATACTATTCTTCCATCGACTTGCAGCCACCGCATCAACTCCCCCTAAAAACTATGGAGGATGCCCTTTACTAAAATCTTCTCAAACTCTTTCCCACAAAGATGGTCCTGGATGGGTTTGGGCTGCTGGAACTGCAGGTTGATGCGCCATCGCATAAATGATAGCAGTTACTGCTTGTGCCACAATACTGGCAACGTCATCCGTAGTCATAGTCCTTTGAGGAAATTGGGGTTCCACACTCTCAGCCCCTTTATACGCCCTGCCTGAATGACTTATCTTCGGTGGCATCTGAAACAAGAGCAATTATATCATAACGCCTTTCAAAAGTTTTCTCATCACAAAAGAAAATATGGACGTGTAAACACAACAGTCCTAATAATAGGGCTCTACATCAAGAACGCTTATGGAAGATCGCAGTAACCCACACAGATCCTAAGGACACTAGAACCTGATTCTCTCATACCACCTGTGACACCCCGCTTAACATAATAACGGGTGGCCAACCCTATACTAAAATAATTAGGAATCTCAAGTGGATCATTCTCAGCATCTACTAACGATTCAAAAATAAACTCGGCTAACTACCCATTACCACAAAAAAGAGGGTATAAAAAAAACTTAAAACATTTATTTAACACTTACCAAAACCCACCATGTAATAACTAACCAACAACATAACAACTAAATATGATAAGAGACACATGCATGCTCAAATGATATAAAAGAGTACAACAAAACTTACAAAGTAAAATACCCGAATATACTGTCGGGTCACAGACAATACACAAATCTGAGAGAAAAAATATAAAAGTGTTACTCTACAATATCTGGGTATAACCCGATACACAAACTAAATCCTAATTTAGATACATTAAAGATAGGAAACGAATATATCAAAATACTGCAACAGTCTGCTACTGCCACAGCTCCTCGAATACACTGGATGGATAATGCCAATGGCGTCCTTACGGACGAACACCTACAATAGTACAATATAAATACATAGCAAGAGAAGATATAAATGGGTCAGAGCTCGAGGTGTGAAAACATTTTATAGCAAGTGCATTAAAATGCTTAATAATTATAAATGCATTATGACATGATTAAAGTGGAGTCGCACTCTCCATAAATCCAACTCAACTCTCAACTAAAGCGCGCACTAAATGTATGCATATGATCTCCAATTAAGTGCCCAAATCAATCTAGGCAAAGTAATCTAACTTACTCCCAATTTATACTCATTTAAATCCATCTAAATTATTTCTCAACTTCTACTATTTCCTATCTCAAATATTCGCCCACTTTTTAAACATGTAAAATATACATAAACATTCTCCATTTCACTAGAATTTCTCATATTCTAGTTATGGACAACAATATATATATAAATATATATATATGAGTTATTAGCATCTAAGCGCTAAGGACTAAACGTCTCCCAATTCTCAATATTGCACTGCGGTTCGTGCGTGGGACGTCTCGCAAGCGAAATCCAAATAAGGAACCCCCTGATACACTACTCCTTCGCAGTATTGATTATCAAGATTCATTATGACCTCAATACATGACGCGTATAACCCAAATTCTCTTATATTATAAATGATTTATTAATTATTCCCAATTCTCAACAGTGCACGGCGTTTCGTGCGTGGGACGTCTCGCATGCGAAATCTAAACAATTGGATAAAATGAGATACAAGATGTTGATATAACCAAGTTTATCTAAAGGAATATCGTAACTCCTTTTGGTATTCCTCGGGTCATCATAACGGATAGCGGGACTTAGTTTGAGATCATCCTCTTTCAAAGGTTCTGCAATGAGAACAATATTAGTCACTACTATAGTTTAGTGTCCTATCCCCAGAGAAACAGTCAAGTAGAAGAGATAGATAAAACAGTCCTTATTTAAATCAAAAAGAGGTTGGATAAGGCTAAGGGCGCATGGGTTGACTATCTCCCCCATATTCCCTGGTCAGTTCCAACTACGCCTAGAAAATTAACATGGGAAACACCATTTGCCTTGACCTATGGAAAGGAGGTCCTCCTTAGTCGACCAAGATCTCAACAACAAAGAAATCAGAGAAGATCTTGATTGAGCTGGAGAAAAAGAGAGTTATCCCTTATAAAGATTTCCTCCTACCAATAACAGTTGGCCAAGTAATAGAACAGGGGGTCAAAGTGAGGAGTTTGAAGGTTTAGGATTACGTACTAATAAAAATTATGGGGAATGCAAAAAATCTCTCAGATGAAAAACTCAAGCTAACTATGAAGGTTCATTTAAAATTACCAGAGATGACTTATAGGGAGCCAACCACTTAGAAACAATAGAGGGCGGGGAAGTTTCCCGAGCACGAAATACAACCAACCTCAAGAAGTTCTACTTTTAAGTCTAAATTTATTTCAATTTTGAATTATTTTCAGACATTCTTTTAATGTTTCTCGCACATATTTTATGTCAGAATTTATCTCTTTGCACTGTTCAAAGTGGCAGGCATTGAGTAATCAATAAAGAAGATTTATTAGTCAAATGAATTATGCTTAGTATCTTATCTATAACCTTGACATTTATCTTCTTTCAAACGTCTTCTTCAAGACTGATTAGCTGGTTAACCAAAGACCATCATAGGAAGAAGTGCGCCCAGATTGACTTATTGGTCGATCAAATACCAATCAAACTTAAAATGTTTTTATGATTAACAAAAATAAACATTTTCTCACATCTGATGAAAGGCTTACTGGGAAACGCTAGGCACCCATGGCCGACCAGATCGAGAAAATTATGTCTTGAAGACGACCCCATAAACAAGTGCATTCTTATTTTCTGGCTCTAAACCTAAGACTCTATGTGACGACATCACATAAAAGGTAAGACCAGGGACCACACAACGTAAAGGAAAAAAATATGTAGAAATTTTCATTAATATTTTAAGTTATTAAAACATAATTGAGAAAGCAAGTGATTTATAACAAAAAAAAGTAAATGTAGTTAGGTGAGTTGCACGATCGGAGCAATTCATCCTCTGAGATCCCAACTCCAATAGGAAGAGCATCCAATGCGTAAGGTAAAACAATCTCATCAAAATCCATAATTCTTGATGGCCTTCCTAGTGTCACTCTATTGACTAAATGTGGAGGTCGGTAAAGCCCATCATTACCATCTAACCCATAGTCGCCCAGGTATTTCCTTATCAAGCTGACGGGAATGTCATCCGTCGAGATCTATGAAACATTAAGCTTATAAGGAGGCTTCTACTGATTGAGGAAGTCAAGATCGTGGCAGTACTATAATTCAGAATCCTTGGGCACCTTTAGAACTTTCAGGACATTGAGCCACCCATTCTTATAGCCAATATTTCGAACATCATTTAACATTGGAATCTATATTGATAAGGACCTGATCATATCCATCGAACTACACTTGGCGAGGTTATTTATGGAATTAGAATATAAGACAATTGAGCTTTTCGGATACGCTTTTGACGATCGCCTATTTTCCATTCAAAGATTTCTTTATCTCTTCCATCTCCTTCCCTAGTCTACCACTCTCATTCTCATCAGAAGAAGTAAAACTTTAGATGGCCGCATCCTTATCGTGTAAGGCCTTTTGGCCTTCTCCAACTTTTCTGTTAGATGGACATTCTCTTGTTCAAGTAAAAAATCCCCTTATCCAACTAACATTTATGATTGAGGCTTATTGGTTATCCCAACCTCTTCTCTTGAATTATTATCCTCATTCTCAAGGAGATCAGTAACTTCTCTCACTCCTATGGGGTCAGCCTGCAGTATAAAGCTCTTTCTTGCATGAGAAGACTTAATATCGGTCAACTTATGATCAAATCCTTTTTTTTAGCCATCTCGACTAGATTGTGGTCAAACTTAGCCCTTAGATTGGTCAGTACTTCATTGTGACTGGCTTGGATAGTAAGAACCATGTCATGGAGAACTGCGTTATTGGCCATAAGTGCATGAAAAAAGTTGATGTAAAGTCAAGTAAGCCTCTTTTACTCGATCAACCACATTAGGACCCAATGTCTGGTTAATATATTTATTTTCATCATATTCAAAAGGAAATATTCTTACACACCTTTCTTCAAAGTCGTGTTAAGTAGCGATGAGCACTGTAAGTCTTGCATCAAACTGAAAAAGCGTAAGGACATGTGATCAGTCATTTAAACTAGGCAAAAGGGAAAGAGTGTCACAAGGCAAATGAATAAGTAAAAAGTTGAATTTAACTTTGAATTTTATTCATAGATAATCGATGGGCAAAACCCTTACAGTGCAGAATAAAGGGAAATAAGTATAAATTTTCCTAACTCTAAGGAGCATTCTCTTAAACCTTTCCTTTCTCAGTAGCTTGGGTAGAGGCAATGTCTTTCAATTAGCTGGGCCCCTTTTTATCCTTCTCAACATCATGGTCTGTTCCATGACTATCCTTAGCCTTTTATCATCTTGGTAAGAGATAACCTACTATTGATAGACAACAACAATAGTAGTCTCAAGACCAGCAGATGGCTCGCCGACCAACTCTTCCTTATCATCATCTTCCTCTTCAACTATAGGAGGGAAACCTTTCATATGCTCCCAGAATAACTCAAAATCCTCAGTAATATTGGCCTTAACAAGGGTCTCATCCCAATAATTCTTAAATAATACATTTCTTAGGTATTCGATCTATTCCTTGGCCTTGGCAATGGTCTTTTCCTATCTACGAGTATAGACATCATTCACAGCACGTGCAACTCCAGATAGGGCCTTCTTAACTTTATTCTTGGCTTCATTAGCCATGGTTTTAGCATTCTCGACCTCCACATTGGCCTTCTTAATATCTTTTTTGTCCTTCTTAACTTTAGTGGCCAAGTTGGAAGACTCGTTGATCTTCTTCTGGAGAGTAGCCTTTTTAACCCCTAAGCTGTTGACCTTTTGGTCTAATTTTTCTTTTTTGGTGATCAAATCTTGACTAGACAATCGAGCAACTTCCAGAGCCTTACTAGCCTTGCCCAAGGCTGCCCCCACATCTTGGGAGGATTTTTTTAGCATAATATTTCTCTTCAATAACTGGTCGTAGTCGACCACAAACTATAAGATAGAGGAGAGAAAAAGATAAATAAAATGAAAGTAGAGAATTTAATAGAAGTGCACATGAGAAAGAAACTTACAAGATAGAAATTATGGTTAGGGAATTCCACCAAGCGTTCGTGAGATAAGGCAATAACAGCTACTCTATTAGTAGGAAAGATCACCGAACGGATCAAGCCCTTAGCTAGGTCAGGGAGAGGAATAGAAAATTGGCGATAACCTTGCCTTTTTCAGCAGGGTTTTCCCCCATAACATCCAATGGGGGAGGAGGAGCATGATCCGTCTCCATCCTCTTAGGGAGGGGCTCGTGCACCTTAAAAGGGGAATGCTTAATGTACAAGTGGCTATTAGGCCCCCTAATTCACTCTTCTTGCTCACTAGTTGATCAATATCTTTACTCTTTCCCTCTGGACGAGAAATGGGAGATTTTTTTATCTAGATTAGGAGCAATCAAATTCCCTATCGTTCTTCGAGAGTCGGTGGTGTGAGGAGAAAGTTTGACAATTGTGATGGTTGAAATGTTTGGAAACTCAAAGAAGGAAGATATTTCCCCCTCGTTCGATTCATCCTTGCCCGAGCCTTCAGAGGTGGAAGCTTCCGAGTCGTCCAAGTCAATAATTTTTTATATATGTAAAGAGTTTATAGAAAAATAAGTATTTGGGTTTAATGTATATCTAACTTTGTGTTTATTAGTAACTTTCTGCATTTATAATTTGTAATGCTTATACTGTAAGGGTTACACATAACATTTAGTGTATGGTAATGAAACACCAACCTATATTTTTTCCCAATTAGGTTATTCTCTTTTTTATAAAAAGAGAAATGTATTCTTATGTTGGTCAAATGGTGATAAAGTATAACATATATGGGATATTCGACTTTCCTTTTTATGTATTTAATATCAACCTATTTTAAAGATGAATAAGGATTTTTAGAAATGATAATTCATGTTTTTTTCTGTATATATGTGTGTGTGTGTGTGTGTGTGTGTGTGTTTACTGTTCCAAACAATCCAACAGTTGGGTTTTGTCCACCTGCTGAGATCTAATGGTCTCACATTGTGCCATGTCATAATATTGTCATGTCATTAGAAAACCCTACCTCATTTCATCTTTGGATACCTGTTCCAAACGCTCCCTCATTTTAACTCTCTCCATTTTTCACTTCCCCCAAAACACAAACCCTCCCACCATTCCCCCACAACACAAATCCATGTCATCGTCTTTGCCATCGTCGCCCCCCTCAGCTTCCGAGCTCCAACGCTGCCACCCTCACCTCCACCTTCATCTTATAGGTAGTCTCTCCACCTCTATTCAATTTTTTCTATCTAATTTAGGGTAATTATGTATCCATATGTTTTTTTTGTTTAGATTTGCAGATCTAATTTGCAATACCCCCTCCCAAACTAATCCTATATCTGTCGAATAATGGGGTTCCTCTTACGAATCTAGAGATTAATGAGGTTTCTCTGTTGGCTAAGTGGTAGATGGCAAGTGATTAAGTTTTGTGCATCTGGTTTATATGTTTATGCTCTGTTTTTCTTTTTATTTTCCTTTTGAATTTTGATTTTCATTAATTAATTTTTTTGGGTTGTTAGTTAGTTTTTAGAGTTTATTATTTGTCTAACTTTATCTTTGTTTCATCCCGTAGGGTTTATTTTGGTATGGCAAACCATACATTTAATGAGTTTTTATCTCTCTGATTATATTTTTTCTTATATTATATTCTCTAACTCTTTTTGTTCGGATTCATAACATGGGTATTTGGAATCCTTTTTTCAGTTTGGTTCCTAATCCCCACTTTGTGTAATTGGGTTATGATAAATTTTTTGATTTTTTTTAATTCGATTCTAACTATAATGGATGATACTTGCTATTGTAGGTTATACATTTGATTTCAAGAAAGGGTGCTAATCTTCTTGGAATCAAATCTCATTCTTAAGGTAATTTTGTTTTCTTTTTTCATTTTGGTTTAATGATTATTATGCATCATTGATTCAATTTGTGGTGTGATATTCACTGGCATTTTCATATATCATAAGGCCGAAGTGAGTGTTACATTGTTTTGAGACTTTTTTTTACTTATATATGAGTGCTTAAGAACTTTGCTACTTCTTTTTCAAATCCATCCTGTTATTTTAATATGTATCCTTAATGATACTTTTCCCACTCTGTGATACTTTTCCCTTGCTTTTTATTAAACTCAAGAAAATGTACATTGTTGTGCTTAGTTTGTTATTTGACATTTTTGTTTGTGTTATCTAGGTAATTATTCATGTGTGTCAGTTTGGGTAGGTAAGAAGTTGTATTTTCCAAATGATGATTTTTTTATAATGACATTATGTTTAGGAAGTATCTTTCATTTTAAAATTCTTTGTTGCAGTATTAATTTATAGACAGAAAGATGCTTTTGGGTAATTATTTCTTGCAGTATCATTAAAGTTCCTTTCTTAATTTTTCCGAATGTTCCCTATGATATTCTATTCAGGGCTTGATGATAGTAGAATTTAATAATACCTTATGATATCCTAGTTGGTATGAATAAATATTATTTAACATTGAAATGGTACTAGATTACTTTCAACATATGAATTTCATTGTTGCTGAAGATTAGGACATAGTTTCTTATGTGTATTAAATTGAGTTTAATTTGCATATTTTGTTACTCTGTTTTTATATAGAAGTTAATGAGATATAAAGCGTAAAAATTTCGTTACATTTCTCTTGAACTGATTTAGTTTCCATTTAAACATTTATTTTATACATTATGAAATAGCTTCCTAACTTTGAGGTAGCAATTATATAGCAACTAGGTGTTATTTGTTTTATTTTTCAATCTAACATATTTATCCTAGAAGAAAGCATTGATTTGTTTTCATTTCTTAGTCTTTCACAATAAGAAAATTCAAAGTCATATGTTAAGACTTTGATTATTCTTATTTTTGGCTCTTTTAAATATATAAAGTATTATTGATAATAGTTAATGTACACTTGAAAATGAAAAATAATTACATTGAATATAATTAAAGTTCTCAATCTAGATGTGAATCATTGCTCAGGGAAAACAATTTTCTATTTCTTTATAGAAAGTAAGGTACAATTTACATTTTGGAAGAACACCAATGATAAATATTATATTAAAGTTCATTGTTCTTAAACTCACTTTCAAAATAAATACAAGATGTTTTTATTCAAGCATTTAAACATTTTTTTTATTATGTATCTTTAGTTTATAATGCAATATGTTGAATATGTCTAGACAATATGTTTAATTCATTGAACAGTTTACTTGGTTGTTGTATTAAGTTTAAGCATTTGAGACATTCTATTTCTTTGTTGCAAGTCATATGTTTGACAAAAATCCCCACCACACCATTCATATTTGTTTACTTATGTTTTTATTAGTTGGTTTCATGTGATTAGCAAGGTATAAAATCTATTTCATAAGTGTGGAAACATGAAAAATTATTTTCTCCTATTGAGAAGGCTGAAGCACTACCTGATTCAGACCAAGATTTTATCTCACCCATATCCTCTTCCTTACAGTGATTGAATAGCTACCCATTTTTTAAAAACTCAAAATCTCGAATTGAATTTTGGAAAATCATCTAATCCAAGGTATCTGTATGATTTTCCAATCATTCTCTTATACATAAAAATAAGGTTGTACCTTCTATTACTACTTGTAACCACTTAAATTGTTAAGATCAAGTTTAATCTTTTAAACTTTAAGAGTTGAATGCTGCTTAAACGAAAAATCCCTCTCTATATGTGTGTGTGTTTTAAGGCCTTTTTGGCTTTGGTTGGTTCTACAGTGTTTTTACTGCACCTATCATATTTTTCACCTTCTAACGTTACATTTCTATACATTTGATATCGAAACTTTTGATCTACATTTATGTTTTGTTGTTGTTTCCTTACTACTTTATTTGTGACTTTGTAGGCATGTGATAATCAATTTTTAGAGTTTCTTATCTATTGAGTTAATATATGAAATTTTGATTTTTTGTCCGAATCTCCATTATGGGGACTGCCATTGCAAGAGGACTCGAGCAAGGATTTAATAGGACTACAACGTTACTAAATTTATTCTTAATGAAAATTTATCATGGGCACTTGTTTATACAATCTATGTGACAAATGTGTATACTTTTATTTATTTATGCGGGACTAATTCTTTAAATATTAGAATGGTTTTTTTTTTATATATTGAGATTTTTCTCTAATTTAGTTTTTTGTTAAAAAATGAGGTAGATGATTATCTAAATTTCTTTTTACGCTTATTATTGTGAACTTGATCTTTCTTTTTATATATATGGAGGATGTTCTTGGATTTGAGATTGGATATATGTTGCTTACCATAGTGTTAGGCTTAGTGCACTATTTATGACCGTTAATTATTATAGACTGGGCAGATTTTTGTTAATTAGTCTGCAGTATTGAATCTATATCATTTGTTAACTTCAACCCCATCCATTGGTAATTTTCTTTAGCTTCCTTATTATCTATTTCATATTGAGAAAACTCCCACATGAACTATTTATATGCATATATTATTGTTGTAGATGGAACCGGGAGAGGAGTAATCTCTTTACTATTGTAAGCAATAGAATTGTTAATTTAATTATAATTAATTATATATTATTATCATTACTTTAGTTTTAATCTAATTGAATGCTCTAAATTTAGTTACTATATGGTGGCGTATATAACTAGAAATTCTATTGCATCTTATATGGTTGAATAAATTAACACATTTTTAATTATCCACTTTTTTTTTATCTATCTTTAGCAGATTGGTATACTGACCACCATGTTAATAACTACACTTACCTAACATGTGTTTTCGGGCTCCAAAATTGTAGGCATTAATGGAGAAGAAATGGGAATCTATGTTGAAGTTTATGACTGCTCTAATAAGTGTAACATTAAATAATAAAATAATTGGATTAGGAATATTATTTAGGGTGTTTAATTGCACTTCAAAATTAACACGCGAATCGGATCGGGTTAATCCTTTAATAACCTATAAACTTGGGGCGATGTGTTACAAACACACACACACACACACACACACACACACACACACACATAGACACACACACACACACACATAAATATATATATATATATATATATATATATATGCCCATTCATGAAGGCACAATGTATAAAGGTTATGGACCTATGCGGTATTGAATTTATCAACAAATTTTAATTCAAGCTCTATTTTTTTTTTGTTGAGTATGGAGACATTAACATATGTTATGAACCTATCCTTTTTATGTTGAGTATCATATGAAGCTATTTATTTATTTTATTTTATGTTATGAAAATAGTTGAGGATTTATAAATCTTACCTTTCAAGTTCTTCCCTTTGTTTTGTTTTTTAATTGTTGCACTGAACACCTCCCGTCCATATAAAAACTATCATTGGGCTCCTGAGGACATACTTCAGCATACTTCATTTATGTCGATCAACTCGATAAAGTATGTTGCGATGATTTAAGATATGGAACTAAAGTATAGTGAATTTTGGGCTTAATATTTCAAATTATAGTTTCATTGGGTTAGGTTTTGTTAATCCATTGCACCAGAATCCCAGATATGCACACAAACACCTCATTTTTTTCTTTCCTGATTTTAATATTTTGCATATCAAAAATGAATATTTTGATTATATTAAGTTTGGAGGCTCAGTATTATGAGCCCATTTTTTAGTATCATTTTGTGATAAATTCATGGACTTAAATTCTAATTGTGTTTCAGAATCACTAGACTAGGTACTTACCCTTGCATTAGTTTCATTATGTCTATGTGATGACTATAATTTTATTTTTTCTGTTTATGTTTGATGGCTTATGAATTAGTTTTATTTTTGAAAACTTCTTTGTGTTGTAGATCGGAAACTTGGTTGGTAGGGAATTAAGTGTAAAGATTTATCATTATTTGCAATAAGCATTATGTGCATTGAAGTTCATATTTACTTTGGTTCTTGGGCTATTATTTATCATTAACCTTTTGTAAAAGGGGAGTTTAATCTAGGAAAATACTGAATTTTTGTACGTATTTGACTTAAGCAACTTTGGTTGCGCCTACTTATCCGTCATCATCGGAATCAAAGTCAACATAGTTCGTGGATTCGTACTATTCATTGAAAAACTCATTTGTGGCGCTTTTTGAGAGAGGTGGGAGGTGGTAAAACTCTTCTCAACACCACTCTTAAAAACTCTTCTCAAAACTCACCTTAAAATTCTTCTCCACACAACTCTCTAAGACCTTTAAAGACAAAAACTCGTATCTTCCAAAGAAGTCCTTTCTCAAATGTAAGGAAATGAAGTCTATTTATAACAAAAATCAACCCAAGTGGGTTGCCACATGTCAAATATATGGTGGAGACATGTGTCAAACAACCTGTGGTGACATATGTCCTCTTTTGGATGACTTGTGTCCCATAACATATGTTGCACCCTCAATATTATAATATTATCTAGTTAATGTATAAATAATACACAAATACGTGTGACATGCTAGACGTGCATAATAGTACCTCAGTCGTATAAACACATGGACTTTTATCAATATTAATCATCTCTAATCTCATTTAATAATTTAAATGACAGGCTTATCATTAAGCCCCTCTTAGACGTTTTTTTTCCTTTTAATTCTAACTACTACTCAAAGCTCACTTAGTTGAAGAAACTCGGGGACTGTACCAAAAAATAACTATGATTCAAAGCTCACTTATATCAGATGCCATAGATTTTTGTGGTTGAATAATTTTACTTACATTTTGAACTAAAATATAGACCACCTATATTCCTTTATTAGTTTAGTTTTGATTTTTCACTTTTCTTAGCATACGTTGGCTTCTTTTGATTACCTTCAATGTATTAGGTGTATATGGAGATGTTTTACAAAATATAACACAATTTATTTTACTGTTAGGTTGAAAGCAATGGAGGTGGAGTGACACCAATTACGATTTTGCACAAGATTAGTATTTTCTTTAATTATATAAGGAACTTATTTATGCATATGTTTAAGGTTGTATGGCTTTTGACGAAGGTAGTATAGATGTGGCGTGAACGTATAAAGTTTTGGTTGTTTAAAATGGCGAGGGATCTTTTTAAATGGTGTGTGATTTTCTTCAATTATTACTGTATGATTTTTTCCATCATTCACATATCATTTATAGAGAGAATTTTTCTTTACATTTAGTTATGAGAAAGGTTTTCTCTTTTTTTTTTAAATTAATTTTATTTTTTAAAATTTTTAGTTGTTCGAGGAATGGTATAACACATATAAATGGCCATAATTTGGTTAAATTTTGTGTAACAGAATGTTGTAGCGCATTTAAGTGATCAAACTCACTCACATTCTATACTTTTATGATCGAGGGAATTATTTCATGTATTTTTTAAGAGGATCAAGGGTATTGTTTTAAGTATTGTTTATTAGTGGTAGAAGAAGGGGTGGGATAGAAAATCATAGATTGTTTAATTATATAAGGTTGATAATTATTCATGTAAGAGTCGTGCATATATTTATTTTTTATAGTTAACTTTGGGATATGATTTCTTTTTTAAATCCACTATTGATTTTTATTGGCGTCTACTATAGAAGCATGGCACGGTCATGCAATGAAGTTTTGTTGTTGGATTATTTTTTATTTATTAAACATGGTGGTTAGTCCTATAAATAGAGGGAACTCTTACTAATTTTTTTAAAATTGTTTACAATTATTCTTGTTATAAAAAACTTTTTGATTTAAATTATACACGATATTATGTTAGTATGTGCATATATAAAATGCTCTTGTGCGGACTATCCCGCATTTTAATAGTGCATACTATACATGTGTCACCTGGCGGCGAGCCTATAAATTATCGGCTAAATTATAGGCACTCTCTCTCTTTTCTGGGCTCATCGCTAGGTGACACATGTCGAGTTCGTAATGTTAAAATGCGGGATAGTTCGCACAAGAGCAGTACTGTATATAAATATTAAGAGTTTAATTTGCTCGAAACTTAAACGGAGTTAAGGTACGCAATTAAAATTATTGTTGTAATGGAAGTGATATTTTGGGTTATTTTATTTTATATACAATAAGACAACTGTCACACCCAACTTAGTTCTAGCGTCGGCTGCCATCAAAACTAAGCCGGGTGCGAGTACATAAATCCCATTCTTAGCATGAGACAGACATGAGACATATAAAATTAATCCACAAGATAAATGATAATCAATCCCAAAAGATAAACCATCCAACTAAGCGATAAAAGATCCATCTCCATGCTAAACTCAAAGTAAATCCAATCTCTAATAATATGAAACTGAATAATCTCCAATTGAATCCAATGAAATAACTGAATAAAACCTATACAACCTTGGAACCGAATGGCCCAATCACAACCATAAATTGAGTCTCAATACAAGTGCGAAGGAAAAGAAAACTAAACTAAATCGATACGCATAAGGTAGAGCAACTCCAACTGCACATCCAAGAAAAATCTTCAAATAGTTCTATTCAGCTTCTCCAATTACTAAATCCTGAAAAGTTAGTCAACGCACGAGGTCAGAGCCCCTAGCATGAATACATACTACTCCCCTCAAATAGGATTCTTGAATCCAGACAACAGCATTATACGCAATAAATATAACAATAGAGTATTTTAAATTAAACGGGATAATTAAATGTGATAAACATAATTACTAACTACCCGTAGAGATCCCCATTAAAAAAGGCACACCAATATGATTTTAAGTTCTCAAGTCCCATGATGCTAATTTTATTTAATTAGCCCATTTTATTCTTGTTCTTACTTTTTATTATGACAGTCCTTCCGTCCCGGGTGGTAATTTCCACTAAAGTGTCACACTTACCCTTGTCAATCGTCCTCTGACCCGTTTAAACTGCCGGCCCCGACACTTGACAAGGTTCCACGCATGACACGACTTAAATCGTCCTCTAACCCGTTTAAACTGTCGATCCCAACATATTATGTCGCCACAAATTTTAATACCTATTTTTATCTTAGGCATTAATTCTCAATTTCTCAATATATAAATTACCCCACCCTTTTATCGATGTGAGATCCTCCAAATACCCCTTAGTCCCGAACCTAAGAGTCTCAAAGTTATCAATACGTCATACCCTATGTATATGATGAATTTCTAACATAAACCTCAACCTAGTCTCATGCCTAGGCTAGCGTAACGACGATAAAGTGACAAAAATCAGCCCACCCCCAAAATGATAAACACACGATGATCTACCCTCACTAGTCCCATACCTAGAAGGCATCCTAAAATATAGGGATAGAAAAATCCAACAAACCATCATCATAATAGGCAATTAAATAATACCAACAAGTCATATGAATAAGCACAATTAATCAAAGTACCAAACTACGCATAATAAACCAATTCCATTTAAATCTTAATTTCACCAAAAATTGATCTCAATTAATCATTTTAATAAAAACATTGAATTTCATCATGAATATGACATAATCCCAAATTTCATTATCTCAACGTAACGTACATGAGTTATACGACCCCAAATTCATTCAATTAAAAATTAGGATTTTTCTATATGCAACCTACACCAATAAATCCCAAAATCCACTAATGAATCCTACGTACCCAAGGGTTATGAATGTTATTTATATTAAGAGATTTCATAAAAACAGCCCCAAGTTTTATGTGTCCACTCTCTCTAATTATATTGCTAACTGATTTTAATACAAACATGAGATTAAGGTTCAGGCAATACTTAAAGCGCATAATACTAAAGGAAAAGAATAGAGTATTCATGCCTATGATTTAGATGAAGAAAATCTGATAGCACGGTTGGATTCCTCTCGAAAAATTAATAGAGAAGTGTTCTTGAACAAATTTGATTAAGCCTTGATTAATCCCTTCAAAACTTGTGACAAAAACTTGATTATGTTGGAGGTTGATGATTATGGAGGAGAGGAAAAACTTTTGGAAGAGTTCTCTGGTGAAAAACTTGAGAAAAAATGATTATGAGAAGTCCCCCTACGGATTTTAAGACTTAAATACTAATTAGGAATCGTAACCCAACTCAAACTCTACAAAAAATAAGATGATCTACGCCAAAAATTGGCAGGTCGATCGATCGATCGAGCAGGTCTGGCGGAAGTTCCCTACAAAATGCGTATAAGGTTAAATACTTAAAAACTCAATAAAAACTACATTTTAGGTCCGATTTCTATTCCGCTTGAAGTTTTATTCTTCTAAAATCATAACCAATATATTTTACTATCATTAAATCCAAAAATTTATTTTTCTCGAATATCCCAATTAATTAATAAAAACACAGGGTGTTACAACAACCTAGGTCTATGTGATAAATTTTTTACCAATTAGATAACAACGAGTTTTATCTTCAAATGTAGGTGATTTGATCAAAATGCGGAATAGGATAAACAATCACACAACACCAAGTCTATGAGAAAAAAATCCACACGGGAAAAAACCTTGGGCCAATCCAAATGACAAATGTAATATGATAGAGTATAACAAAGAGAAGATAATAACTTACAATCAAATAATGCACTGAACGACTATAAACTGTTTCCTACCATATCCTTGGAGGATAGAACTAATAGTTAGAGAACACTACAAAATGTGACTGGTTTTTAAAATCGTCCAATGTATTTTGAAGAAACGCCACAAAATCAAAATCCTTATTGAAGTAGAAGACGAACTTTGTTTAAGAGCCACCAATACTTGGAATATTACTTTATAATGTGTGAGTTTTCTTAAAGGTTTTGAAAGTATTTAAAATAATTTGGCTTACTCAAATCATACAATGTACTTTTAAAATATTCACACAAGTCTCTCAACAGCAAGAATACGAGTATTTCTGGTCAAGAATAAAGGTAGAATTTTTATGCTTTAATAAGACTTGTGGTCAAAGTTTGAAACTAAACACCTCAAAAACAAAAAAAGGAATGTGAAGAAAAAAAATTATGGTTGAACTCTTTAGAATATTTAAACTCAAAATCACTGTGACACCCCGCCTAATTAAATACCGGGCGATCACTCCTTTATTAAATTAAAATCAAGGTGAACAATTGGTTCATTCTTAGCATCACTGTCGTAGAAATAACTTTTCCAATTTAACACCCTAATTAATTAAGCTAAGTGTCAAAACCATTTTTAAACATTACTTTCCAAATTTTATTTTTGAAAACAAAGATTTAATGATTTACAACAATTTAACATAGAATGAATCACACCACAATAATCCATCAACATATAATCCAAATAATTTAAACATTACACAATTGAATCCAAACATTAAAATTTAGAGTAAAACATCCAAACCATAATAAATCCCAATGTATCAAGACTACAATAACTGAATCACAATGTCCAAATAGAACAACTAAATAATGAAAAGGGTGACACATGCCCCAATAACTGAGAATGCTAGAAGTGGAATCAAGTAAAGAAACTCGTCTAAGCAAGGGGCCTGCAACTCCCACTTAAGCTGCAGCACGTTTCTTCCAAGGGATCCTAAGCAAGACGCCCCTGTGGCTGGGCACCTGCAATATATACATATATACACAAGAGAGGAAGAAAATAGAAACGGGTTAGAGCCCAATAGTGTATGATTTAAAAATACGTTTAGCAAGTATTTAAATTGATTACAGGCTTATGCAACAACATGTTAGTGCGACACTCTCTTGAGAAATTCTCACCTCTCTTCTAATGTGCACACCTATTGCACTAACCTTCCCAATGGGTTATCTCGTCATATATCGCACTAATCCTCCCAATGATTTAACTTATCTTAGGTTACTCGTAAGACTTAAAACTGAACAACATAATTGTTTAAGAGATTCATTTTATTTAGCAACAAAGCTCTCCTTTTTAACTTTATTTATTAATAAAGTTTTCCAGTATTATACTAAACTTTTCCAATAAGTATTTCCAATTTAAAGTTAAGATTCATTTCTTACTTACCATAACACAGTAAACAGTTCCAAATTTCAGAATTTCATATATATATATATATATATATATATATATATATATATATATATATATTAATTACTCGTATAATATATATATTCTAACAGCACCCCATATAAAAATTATGGTGCGTGCATACTCTGCTATCCAATCCCCGTATCTCTCGTACTAATGGAAATACAAGTTCGGAATCACTCTCGAACTGTATTAACACATACACAAACAATATTGAGGCGAAGTATAGATTCCAAGTCTCTAAGAGGATAGCACATGCCCCTACGTCTCTTAGGACCGTCTGAACTATCGATTCGATAGCCTGTACCAAGGATATCTATCTTCTAGGGTACAAGTCAATATCCCCCATAAAGGTCCCTTCGAGATAAGACTATCCCAGCGCGGTAACCTCAGGGATAGCAAGTAGCGCGGGAACGATTTTCACACATAGATATTATATATGCATACACGATCATATAACTATACTAATATTACCATATCAATTTTAGGTACCTTTCAAATTCTAGAGTTACGACATTTATCCTCATATCGCATTATTAGTTATCACGTATAACGGTTCGTCTCTAACCTTAATTTGGAGTACTATTCCAACTTGCCACATAATGCTCATGGGCCTTATCCTCCCAAGTATAAAAATTCAGTAGGTATTCATCAATTCTCTATCGTAACCATTTTACGTAATCTCTCACTTTACTACGTAGTTTCATCATTTCTTATATGCAATCTCCCAAAAATACAACTCTCTCGTCTTACATTAAAGGTCCCAAAATTATTCATATACCCTACTGGTCTTCTTTATCTCCCAAAACATATTTATAAGGGTGTCCATGAATTATTTCTCATTAAAGTGATTTCAACTAATTCAAGAAGGGAAATATGAGTCTGCCAGGAGGGGTCGATCGATTTAGGTCTGGGGCTCGATCGATCGAACCTTCGATCGATCGATCAAGCAGGTCTGCGAATTCTGCTGTTTTGTAGTTACGGGTTTCATCTTCTAACCTCAACCAATTCCATATTTTTCATTCCCAATTGTCCCAGAATTATACTACTAACATTATGTCATCATAATATGTATTTCCTACGTAAAGCATGTAAATTTCTATTAATAAACATGGATTAACAACCCAAAATTCATATAAATATCAAGAACCCTAGATTTCTCTTAAACATGGTTCTAACAAATCGTTTCCAGAATTTCCTTCTTATAAAACATCATAATTTTGTGGTTTAATCCTCTAAATGATAAAGGGTTTCCAGAATATCGTATAAATCATCACTACATGAAAATTTCCTATCTCAAATTGGGTTTTTCTTCCATAAATCTCATCCTAATCATTCCTAAACTAATATGAACGATGCATCAATGAAATAAGCAAGATAAACACTTGCCTGTAATTTTTAGAAGTCTGATTTGTGAATGAGTTTGGTGTTATTGTGTTCCCCGTCGCGCGATCTATGCGTTGGTGGTGGTGGCGGTGCAATCGGGTGACTTTTTGGCCTTGGATTGCCTTGTGAGCTCTCTCCTCTCTTCTCCAATGGCCATTCTAGAGTTTTGAGTTTGCTAACCCTAGATGACTAACCTAAATGGCTGATATAGATTACTAATTTTCGTGGGTTTAATTACCCAAAAATGTAAAATGTCTAAAATGCCCTCCCGGGGTACTAATTAAGCCTAAAAACACTCCGAGACCCAAACTAAACCCCTGGGTACACTTTTTTGACTATCTCGACCCTTTCGGACGCGTTGGCGCACTCTAAATGACCATACGAACAACTTATAAAATATTCACTTTTATTTATCAATATTTAGTCCCGACGCGACACGGGCGCGCCCCGACTCAAATTTCCAAAATTATCATTTTATTCACTCGTGACATTCAATATAACAAATATTATTTATTACTTTGCTCATTAGTAATATTCAACGAATTTCCCATAATTACTAACTCTCGTCACGTTAATAATTATAACATAATTAATTTCGGGATTTATAATAAATAATTAACTCACATTAAATTTTAATAAATCCCCAAATTAATATAGCATAAAAATATGGGGTATTACATACTTCCCCCCTAATAACGGAATTTCGTCCCGAAATTCGAAAAATAAGGCGTACCTGGTAAGAATAAATCCGGATATCTCTCGCGCATATCTGCCTCGCGCTCCCAAGTGGATTCCTCCACATTATGATGCTGCCACTGGACCCGTATAAGTGGAACTATCTTCGACTTCAATCTCCACTCACTATAGTCTAGGATAGCCACTGGTCTCTCCTCGTAAGAGCTGTCAGGCTGTAACTCTATCTCATCTATCGCAATGTGAGTATGGGCCATATCATCCCGAAGATATCGTCTCAACGACGAGATGTGGAATGCATCGTGAATGCGATGTAAATGCTCTGGCAGTCCCAATCTGTATGCTACCGGCCCAATCCTCTCGATAATGGGAAATGGTCCCACGTACCTCGGGGCTAATTTCCCTTTCTTCCCGAACCTCATCACTCCTTTCATAGGAGATACACGCAGTAACACTTGGTCCCCCACATTAAACTCCTGAAAGAACCATTTCGCATCGGCGTAGCTCTTCTGCCTGTCCTGGGCTACTCGAATGCGACTCCTGATCATCTCAATCCTCGCGGAGGTTTCCTGAATCACCTCTGGTCCAAGCAACTTGTTATCCCCCACCTCGAACCAACAAGTTGGGGAACGACAAGTCCTGCCATACAAAGCCTCAAATGGAGCAATGCCAATCGTGAACTGATAAGAGTTATTATAAGCAAACTCTACCAGTGGAAGATGTGGCTCCCAACCTCCTCCAAAATCAAGAACACACATGAGTAGCATATCCTCCAACATCTGATTAGTACGCTCTATCTGTCCATCTGTCTGTGGGTGATAAGCTGAACTCAACCTCAACTCCGTACCCATAGCCTCCTGAAAGCTTTCCCAGAAACGTGACACGAAAATTTTGTCTCTATCTGACACAATATTCAAGGGCACCCCATGTAATCTGACAATCTCAGCAATGAACAACTGAGCATACTGACCCGTGGTATAGTCTGTCCGCACCGGCAGAAAATGATCCACCTTGGTCAAACGGTCTACAATCACCCAGATAGAGTCATGGCCCCGTTGTGATGTTGGCAACCCCGTAATAAAATCCATGGAAATACTCTCCCACTTTCATGCGGGTACTTCCAACGGTTGAAGCAACCCTGACGGTTTCTGATGGTCCACCTTTACCAGCTGGCAGGTAGAACACTTGGACATGAATTCAGCGATGTCCTTCTTCATCCCACTCTACCAGTATTGTCGCCTCATATCCTGGTACATCTTATCTCCTCCAGGTTGTACCGCAAATCGGGACCCATGAGAATGAGTCATCACTGCATGATGTAATTCTGCTTCTTCTGGAACCACCAATCTCCCATTAAACCTCAAACCCCCATCAGAACTAACAGAATAGGACTCAGCACCCTCGGCTAAAAGTCGTACAATCTGCTCCTGGCAAAACAGGTATGTGGTATGTGCTTGTATCACCCTCGTAACAATCTCGGGTGTCACTATCATAATAGATATGAAGGAACGGGCTACTGCGTCCTGGTGACCCAACTCCTTCCTCTTTGCTTTCCAAACATCCGCTACATCGTCTACCGGTCTATGGCTCAACGCATCAGCAACTACGTTGGCCTTCCCCGGATGATACTGTATATCGAACTGATAGTCCTTCACAAACTCTAACCATCTGCGCTGACGCATATTCAGCTATCTCTGAGTGAATAGGTACTACAGTGACTTATGGTCTGTGAACAAACGGAATTTCTCCCCCAATAAGTAGTGCCTCCATATTCTCAATGCAAAAATGACTGCTGCTAACTCCAGGTCATGGGTGGGGTAATTCTTCTCATGCGGCTTAAGCTTGCATGAGGCAAAGGCCATGGCCTTCTCTTCCTGTTGAAGTACTCCCCCAAGTCCCCGTAAAGAGGCATCGGTGTAAACCAGGTACTCCACACCCGGCTTCAGTAAAGCAAGGATTGGTGCTGAAGTAAGCTTATCTTTCAGCTCATCGAAAGCCAATTGACAATCATCATCCCAAACATATGGTACCCCTTTGCGAGTCAGATTTGTCAATGGACCCGCTATTTTGTAGAATCCTCGAATGAATCTCCTGTAGTATCCGGCTAACCCCAAGAAACTACGAACTTCTGTCGGTGTCATGGGCTGTCCCCACTCCCTCACCGCTGACACTTTACTCGGGTCAACTGCTATCCCCTGTTCAGAAACAACATGCCCCAAAAACTGTACTTCTCGCAACCAGAATCCGCACTTCTCGTACTTAGCATACAACTGATGCTCTCGTAGAGTCTGAAGAACCTGCCTCAGATGCTCGGCATGCTCCTCCTCGGAGTGTGAATATATCAAAATGTCATCTATGAAGACGATGACGAACTGATCCAACAACTCTCTGAACACTCGGTTCATTAAGTCCATGAACACGGCTGGAGCATTTGTGAGGCCGAATGGCATCACTCTGAACTCATAAGACCCATATCTCATCAAGAAAGTAGTCTTTGATACATCCTGCTCCCTAATACGTAGTTGATGGTACCCTGACCACAGATCTATCTTCGAAAATAAAGTTTCTCCCCTCAGCTGGTCTAACAGATCATCGATTCGAGGCAATGGATACTTATTCCGTATCGCGACCTTGTTCAACTCCCGGTAGTCCACACATAACCTCAGTGAACCATCTCTCTTCTTTACAAACAAGACTGGAGTGCCCCAAGGTGAGGCACTCCTGCGAATGAAGCCCTGACCTAACAGCTGCTCTATCTGATCTCGCAACTCTCGCATCTCCGCCGGAGCCATACGGTATGGAGCGCGTGCTATCGGTCTAGTATCCGGTAATAAGTCTATGACAAAGTCTATCTCTCGACTGGGGGTTAAACCTGGTATCTCCTGAAACACATCGGAATACTCACGAACAACTGGGATCGAGTCTAAGGGAATTATAACCTCCTTAGAGGTATCCTCCTCTATGTAATACAAATGAGCGATCGAGCCTCCCTCTGGGCGAGGCATCACCACTACAAACATCTCTTGCCCCGAAATGACAAAAACAATGCTCCCACCGAAACAATCAATCATGGCTCTGTAAGCTGCGAGCCAATCCATACCAATAATAACATCATGCTCATGCATATCTAAGACTAACATGTCTGCAGGTAATACCAAGCTACCAATATCTACCCCCACTCCCCGGCATATAAAGAAAATGAGTGATCCACTTCCCAATGGTGAGTCTACACACGTGAATGTGCTCTCTGCTGTGGCTAACAACCCTAAGGCCTTTGCAAAATGCGTAGCTATAAAACAATGCATCGCCCCAGTATCAAACAAAACTCGACCCATAGTACCATGGATAGGAAACATACCCACAATCGCGGGTGGTGCTTGTGGAGCTGCTGCCTGGTGGATGTTATAGACACGTCCATACTGTAACTACCCCTACTGCACTGGAGCTGCTGGAACGGCAGGTAGGGCTGGCACCTGGGCTAGAGCAGGGAGGGCAGCTGGAAAAAGTGGTCTATGTGGCTCATTATGGGCGCCTTGCTGTTGTGGGGCCCTCTCTCCCTCTGGACAATCCTGGCGCCTATGGCCATGCTTACCACACCCAAAACATAGGCCTTTGAAGTTACCTCCCATCTGACCCTGCTGACCACGGCCCTGCTGGCCATTACCACCACGCCACTGGCCCTGTTGGCCCTGATGAAAATGCTGTTGGCCCTGTTGGCCCTGCTGCTGACCCTGCTGCTGTCGGTGTTGGCCTTGCTGACCCTACTGATTAGGCTGGCCCTACTGGCCCTGCCTAAAACCTCCAAATCCCTGCCTGGAATCACCTGAACGGAATCTCTTAGCAGGGTCCCCCTGATAGGAACTCTGCTCGTGCTGATGAGTCTGTCCTTGAGATGGTGCTCCACTAGCACTACTACCCCCGGCCCTGCCCTGCTGGCTAGACTCTCCTGCTCTCTTGCTTCCCTGCAGATGGAAGCGGTGATCCTGGCTATGAAGTAACGCATCATTGAGTACATTAGTGAAAGTACTCAGAGACAAATTCCCTATAAGGTGCTGATGGATCCTCAAAGTTAACCCGTCCACAAACAACATAATCTTCTTGCCCTCAGTGGGTGCCTCGTCTGGAACTATGGTGAGAAGTCTCGTGAACTCCTCCTCATACTCAGCAACGGTAGAATTTTCCTGCTTCAAATTCAGTAATTTCCGCCTCATCTCAGTCTGCACGGCGCGTGGAAAGTACTTGCAATCAAACCGCTCCCAAAATGTCTGAATCGGGATCGTGTCCCTCTCCTCCAAGGTGGTAGTGGACTCCCACCACTGCAAAGCGGCTCCCACCAGCTTAAAGGAAGCCAACAACTATTTTTGCACGTCGGTGCACTCATACATACGAAGATGACGCTGGATGTCTTTCTTCCATTGGCTGACTGTGATGATATCTGAGCTACTAGAGAACTCAGGGGGATACGCTTTCTGAAAAGCATCCCTAACTCGCTCCCATGCAGATGGAAGCTGTGTAGGTAATGGCGCCACTGCCTGAATCTGGGGTGGAGCCTGCTGAACCACCGCTAGCGCGACATTCACCGCCTGAGAAACATTCGCGAACACCTCATTAGCATTCATAGTGCCTTGTGCCGGAGCTGCTGGCTGCTCGGCCTGGGCACGCCTATCCTTCGGTGCACGTCTCGGAGGCATCTGAAACGTGAAGAAGTTTATTAGTCTACATTCATTATCAAATCTCAAATATCTGAAGACGTAAACGTAAAAGCAGGAATACAACAATCCTAAAATAGGGCTCTATAGCAAAAAATATTAAGCTGAAAGCGAAAAAAGCCGTACAGATCCTATGGACACTAGAACTTGATGCTCTGATACCACCTGTGACACCCCGCCTAATTAAATATCGGGCGGTCACTCCTTTATTAAATTAAAATCAAGGTGAACAGTTGGTTCATTCTTAGCATCACCGTCGTAGAAATAACTTTTCCAATTTAACACCCTAATTAATTAAGCTAAGTGTCAAAACCATTTTTAAACATTACTTTCCAAATTTTATTTTTGAAAACAAAGATTTAATGATTTACAACGATTTAACATATAATGAATCACACCACAATAATCCATGAACATATAATCCAAATAATTTAAACATTACACAATTGAATCCCAACATTAAAATTTAGAGTAAAACATCCAAACCATAATAAATCCCAATGTATCAAGACTACAATAACTGAATCACAATGTCCAAATAGAACAACTAAATAATGAAAAGGGCGACACATGCCCCAATAACTGAGAATGCTAGAAGTGGAATCAAGTAAATGAAGTCGTCTAAGCAAGGGGCCTGCAACTCCCATCTAAGTTGCAGCACGTTCCTTCCAAGGGATCCTAAGCAAGACGCCCCTGTGGCTGGGCACCTGTAATATATACATATATACACAAGAGAGGAAGAAAATAGAAACGGGTCAGAGCCCGATAGTGTATGATTTAAAAATTCGTTTAGCAAATATTTAAATTGATTACAGGCTAATGCAACAACATGTTAGTGCGACACTCTCTTGAGAAATTCTCTCCTCTCTTCTAATGTGCACACCTATCGCACTAACCTTCCCAATGGGTTATCTCGTCATATATCGCACTAATCCTCCCAATGATTTAGCTTATCTTAGATTACTCGTAAGACTTAAAACTGAACAACATAATTGTTTAAGAGAATCATTTTATTTAGCAACAAAGCTCTCCTTTTTAACTTTATTTATTAATAAAGTTTTCCAGTATTATAGTAAACTTTTCTAACAAGTATTTCCAATTTAAAGTTAAGATTGATTTCTTACTTACCATAACACAGTAAACAGTTCCAAATTTCAGAATTTCATATATATATATATATATATATATATATATATATATATATATATATATATATATATATTAATTACTCGTATAATATATATATTCTAATAGCACCCCACATAAAAATTATGGTGTGTGCATACTCTGCTATCCAATCCCCGTATCTCTCGTACTAAGGGAAATACAAGTTTGGAATCACTCTCGAACTGTATTAACACATACATAAACAATATTGAGGCGAAGTATAGATTCCAAGTCTCTAAGAGGATAGCACATGCCCCTACGTCTCTTAGGACCGTCTGAACTATCGATTCGATAGCCTGTACCAAGGATATCTATCTTCTAGGGTACAAGTCAATATCCCTCATAAAGGTCCCATCGAGATAAGACTGTCCCAGTGCGGTAACCTCAGGGATAGCAAGTAGCGCGGGCACGATTTTCACACATAGATAGTTTATGCATACACGATCATATAACTATACCAATATTACCATATCAATTTTAGGTACCTTTTAAATTCCAGAGTTACGACATTTATCCTCATATCGCATTATTAGTTATCACGTATAACAGTTCGTCTCTAACCTTAATTCGGGGTACTATTCCAACTTACCACATAACTCTCATGGGCCCTATCCTCCCAAGTATAAAAATTCAGTAGGTATTCATCAATTCTCTATCGTAACCATTTTACGTAATCTCTCACTTTACTACGTAGTTTCATCGTTTCTTATATGCAATCTCCCAAAAATACAACTCTCTCGTCTTACATTAAAGGTCCCAAAATTATTCATATACCCTACTGGTCTTCTTTATCTCCCAAAACATATTTATAAGGGTGTCCATGAATTATTTCTCATTAAAGTGATTTCAACTAATTCAAGAAGGGAAATATAAGTCTTCCAGGAGGGGTCGATCGATCGAGGTCTGGGGCTCGATCGATCGAACCTTCGATCGATCGAAGCTCTTGGCTCGATCGATCGATCAAGCAGGTCTGCGAATTCTGCAGTTTTGCAGTTACGGGTTTCATCTTTTAACCTCAACCAATTCCATATTTTTCATTCCCAATTGTCCCAGAATTATACTACTAACATTATGTCATCATAATATGTATTTCCTACGTAAAGCATGTAAATTTCTATTAATAAACATGGATTAACAACCCAAAATTCATATAAATATCAAGAACCCTAGATTTCTCTTAAACATGGTTCTAACAAATCGTTTCCATAATTTCCTTCTTATAAAACATCATAATTTCGTGGTTTAATCCTCTAAATGATAAAGGGTTTCCAGAATATCATATAAATCATCACTATATGAAAATTTCCTATCTCAAATTGGGTTTTTCTTCCATAAATCTCATCCTAATCATTCCTAAACTAATATGAACGATGCATCAACGAAATAAGCAAGATAAACACTTGCCTGTAATTTTCAGAAGTCAGATTTTTCAATGAGTTTGGTGTTGTTGTGTTCCCCGTCGCGCGATCTACGCGTTGGTGGTGGTGGCGGTGCAATCGGGTGACTTTTTGGCCTTGGATTGCCTTGAGAGCTCTCTCCTCTCTTCTCCAATGGCCATTCTAGAGTTTTGAGTTTGCTAACCCTAGATGACTAACCTAAATGGCTGATATAGATTACTAATTTTCGTGGGTTTAATTACCCAAAAATGTAAAATGTCTAAAATGCCCTCCCGGGGTACTAATTAAGCCTAAAAACACCCCGAGACCCAAACTAAACCCCTGGGTACACTTTTCTGACTATCTCGACCCTTTGGGACGCGTTGGCGCACTCTAAACGACCATACGAACAACTTATAAAATATTCACTTTTATTTATCAATATTTAGTCCCGACGCGACACGGGCGCGTCCCGACTCAAATTTCCAAAATTGTCATTTTTTTCACTCGTGACATTCAATATAACCAATATTATATATTACTTTGCTCATTAGTAATATTCAACGAATTTCCCATAATTACTAACTCTCGTCACGTTAATAATTATAACATAATTAATTTCCGGATTTATAATAAATAATTATCTCACATTAAATTTTAATAAATCCCCAAATTAATATAGCATAAAAATACGGGGTATTACAAACACATATTCTAAAATTTTCCTCTTTGATCAAGTGTCTTGTTGGGAAACGGGATTGACATTTAAAATGCACAAAAAATTTAGCCCCTAGATATTTGATTAATCATGCATTGGAAAGAAAATAAGAACTAGGTTTAATTATTAAACCTAGGGTTTCAAGAAACAATACCATTGGGAATCTTGTTATGATTCGTACGAGGAGAAATATGTTGAAGAAGATGAATATCTTATTTCCCTCCAAGGTCTCCAAAAACCTTATTGCAATGTTCCGAAGATCTCGAATCGTCTAGTATATGATCTATCAAAGTAATACTTGTGTGTGTGGACTCTTGGAGATGAAAATTTGATGAAATATGAGAGAAATCCCTTTTTATCTCCTAACCGCTTCACAAAAATGCGAATAGTATTTTTCCACTACCTCTCTAACCCTCCATAATGCATCATTAACCTAAAATCCTAACTTAAACCTGCGACAACCCGCTCACGAAAATAAGGGGTGGCCAGCCCGATACTCTAATAATACAGGAATCATGGATGAAATCATTCTCAGCATCGTGAAAATATAAGGAGTATACGTGATAACCACTCAATAATCCAGAAAACGGGTTGTCAAAATTTTTGTTTTATAATTAATAGAAAGCATTTTAAACAACCCATCATTGAAAAAGAAAGTGGAAACCCTGAAATATCATATATTACAACAACAACAACAACAAGTATACAAGATGAGGACCGAATATACTGTCGGCCCACAGATACATACAATGTATAATGAGTTCAATAAGCTACATATTACCTTCATTATGGAATTACAAAAGTTTGGGCCACACGCCCGAGTGCAAGACCCGATCATAGCTAGAAAACAAAATTGTAGGCGTCTAATCAAAGTATCCCGTGATATCCGCAAAATGTCATGGCTCCTCAAAATTCACCGAAATGGGAAAGGTCAGTACGGGCGTATTTGCGGCGGAGCACCTGAGCGGATATAAGATTCATGCACAACAAGAAATATGAACGGGTCAGGGCCCGATTTTATATAATCACCAGATGAATATATGATATGACAGTTATGAACCGTTAATCATGAATAACGAGTATGAGAATCTAACTACACAGTTTTAGAATATAAACTAAGGTAGTTAAGATGATCACAATTTATTCCAGTTATGCAAAAAGATATATATGAATGTCATTAATAGAAATCCTTCCTCATTTTACTTATCACAATTCATCATTTTCGTTCCTTACTAGGAACCATAATCATAGTCATACGCTCTTTGTGGCGTTTATTTCAATTGTATGCTCTTTGTGGCATTTATAATCCATCAAGTCCCACTTTGTTAAGAATAGTTATAAACATATATATATAACGATTCTGAGACCGCCCGTCTGGGTTTCCCCACTTTGCGCCCCCCTAAATGACCATCATCTTCCAGGGCCTATAAATTACGACCACCTGGGCACCTATAATGCAAGACGTCGGGAAGCGGCCATATGCCTGCGGGGTAGTCATAACCACACCCGAAATTACCTACCCATCGCAGAAAAATACACAGCAAGCGCTCATATGGCCTATGACCATATCCACCCTGCATTCACTAGCCAGGGGGCTTCACCTCACGCACGTACTTCCCTTATGATGGCATTTAGAGAGAGTGTGTTTACCATTTTATTAATTTCCATATCATGATTAAGTAAATTATCATTTCCATTTTATCAAGTGCATTAGTTATCTGGAGCTAAACGTAATTCGCATCATCATAATAACCTCAATGAATAAATAATCTCCAAATTTATTCTTCAAACCTTCTTTAAGGTTTTATACTAAACCACCAAGATTATCATATCTCAAATTAGCCTCTAAGTCTCCAATTACAACCTTACAATCTCCTATACACCTTCTAATTAAGTAAAGGAAAGAAATGCACTAACATCCTATCTACATACCCCCGGAATAACCCCCATATAACCCAATTCTAATATAGGGTAGTCAAATCAATCAATTAAAACTCTAGAACTCTAAGTTTACTTCATACAAGAAGATTCCTAGGCCCTAATCCTAAAGAAAAGGAATTAAAACTGAGTTAAAAATTAACTCAAAAACAGTCAAAAATCGAATCGATTCGCCCAAAAAGCGAATTTATTTGGACAAGGGAACCTGGGTTTTTGTAAACTGCCGAATCGATTCGGCTTGGCCGAATCAATTCGGTCCATGCAGACCTGGAAACTGGCCCTATGCGAATCGATTCGCCCCTGCGATTTTGCCAAGTTTGGCTATGGAGTCTTGGACTCCAAAAATTTCCCCAACACCAATCCTTTCAAACCAAGATCATTTAATACAACCAATGCATCATAAATACACCTAACTACCATCATTTACATCAATGATCATCCAAATCAACCTCAAATGATTTAAAACCCATTAAACCCAAATAAACCCTAAAATTGATCAACCATAACAAATACACAACTATCAATACCAAATATTCATCTTAAATTATATAGTAGCAAGTAGAAAACTTTCCTTAATGTAGGAATCTCAGATTTTTCCTTGCTAGCAACACTTTCCAATCTTCAATCTTCAATCTTCAATCTCTTCTCTTTTCTCTAAAATTTCTCTTCCTCTCTCTTTCTCTCTAGGTTAACAAATATGCTTAAGGGAAATAAATGGAAAGCAAGACTTAATCGTGGCTTAAGTCTAAAATTCCCAACTTAAGTGGTTAATACCACATTATAATGGCTCGCAACTACACATTTAAGCTAAAACCAGTCAAAAGTGCCCAAAACATAAAATTACAATATGGCACTCATTTTGACTATCTCGCACGTTCCGAAACTAACTACGCCCTCCAAATTATTATTTGGATATTTTATAACCCATTTCAAGTTCCGGTCTCATTTTAAACCATAAATGTCATTTAAATCTTCTGACACTATAAAACACAACATAATGATATTTACTTACACATACAGTAAATATGCAACAATTTTGTAAATACTAACTTTTATCACATTCAATTAATATTTACATCATATTCCAACATTTTACATAATTACTTCACATAGTAAATTAATATAAAATCAAGTCTCAAAAGCGAGGGTTGTTACAAAACCTATATATTATGGGTGCACAACGAAACCAAAAATCCGATAAACCGAACAAACCGACTGCATTGGTTCGGTTTGGATCGATTTTTTTTCTCAATGGTTCGGTTCCGGTTCTAAAAAAACAAAACTGATACTTCGGTTCGATTCTCGATTCCAGGGAAAAAAAACCCAATCCGACCCGAAAATTGATTCGAACCGAACAAATTTATAATTACATATATATTTATTTTATATATTTAACACTTGTAATTTGTATATTTTTGATTCCTGAGTTTCTAACTTATGTTATTGAGGATCAAAATTAATTTTGACCTTAAAAAAATTATTTATGAAATACATTAATCTTAAGATTTCACTAAGTTTGAAATATTACTTTGGAACCGAAAACCAATCCGGGAACCATTGGTTCGGTTCTGCATAACTATCGGTTCGATTTCGGTTCCAAAAATTTGGAACCTACCCATCCTGGTTCGATTCTCGGATTAGTCTCAAATTTGATCCAAACCGAACCGTGTGCACCCCTAATATATATATATATATATATATATATATATATATATATATATATATATATATATATATATATATATATAAGTCACGAGCTTAGCCTTAACTAGGATTTCAAAGAGTTTTAGGCCTACTACTTGGGTATTTAACTATACTAGAAATCCAAGAAAAATAATTAAATTTGTTTCCAAATAAATACTTAGAAATCCCATTTACATTTATTGCAATTAATTTCTTTCATTATGTAATCACGATTAATTTTGCTAAACAATTGTGAATGCACTCCAATTTAATTATCTTTAAATCACTAGGAATAAAGAGGTTTAATTTCCAAAGTTGATTATGATTTTCCACATTAAGTGTCCGATACTCGCTTGGTCGAATTAATTTGCCGCTAATCGATAACCAATATTTAATTGATTTCTTGGCTATCATACTTAACTTATTTGCTACTCTACCGGATTATAAAATAATCCATCGATCGGGTTTTACTGTTGGAAACAAAACATATAAGTCTATCAATGGGGTATCACAATCCAGGATATCTCCTGAACACAACTTCCTTTAAATTATGTTCTCAGACCAACTCACACAACGATTGTTCAATCTACGACGATTGAGATTCAATAAAAAATTGAATCTTTTTCATAGCATTCAAAGTAATAATTATGAAAGCATTCCAATCCTCATAATCTTTGGAATTTAGAATCTATAATTCCTTTGCAAATGGTGAGAGTTACCTAAGTCTAATCAAGACAACCCTTAGACTTAAATCTCACGGGTGGTTTAGTTCAATACATTCCCACATGTACTAGTCACAATCCTCTTTTGTACTATCACACAAGTTTTTAAACCGCTACACATGTTTCCACAGCTTGATATAAACTACTATAATTATACACGCAACCATACCGATTGATAAGCACCCAAAAGTGTATATTTTATACCCCAAATAGACGTATTTTAATTGCTAAATCTCGATAAAATTGGGTCTTATGCGCGTAATTGTTTATTGTGCAGGCTTGCTTACAGTTGCGGTTTTAAAAGTTCTATTTCGAGGCAATTTACAGAAAAAATGAGGATAAATAACCAATCCCGTAACCCTTGCCTACCCCGGACCGAGCCAAAAACTATCCCGCGCCCTGTGTGTGTTGAGTTTGTATTTTTATTATTTTTAGATTTTTTTATTTGAGTCGTTTTAATTTTTAGGATTTGTTTTAGATTTACTTAGATTTACTTAGATTTTTTTGGATTTATTTTCTATTTTTATATTTCTTTTTATAGTTTTATTTTGATTTTGATTAGTTTTTACTTTCTATTTTATTTTATTTTTATTAGGATTATTCTTTTTTAGGAATTTATTTATTTTTAGTTTTATTAGATTTTTAGTTTTTATTTCTTTTATTTTATTATTTGAGTTTTTTTAATATAGATTAGGATTTTATTTTTTAGTAGATTTTATTTTTTAGTTTTATTAATTTTATTATTTTAGGTAGTATCATTTTTATTAGGTTGTAAATAGTTTACATTTTATTTTTGTTTATTTTTAAAATACAAACTAACACACACACATACTAACCTACACACTCACCTACACCTAAACTAAACCCCTTACTCATACCTTAATACCATATGCCACACACACACATAACCAATCCCCTACCCATCTTCAACCTCCCACCACTCTCTCTCTCTCTCCTCAAACCTCCATTAACCAATCACCATAACTCATCCCCACATCCTGAAAATCCGTAGACCCTTAACTCCAAATTGTGTAACCCCACACCTAACCCCAGATCCATCCCGGATCTAGACCTCAGGCCAAAACTCGGCGACGCCCTCCGACCCAATCTAAACCCGAAAATACAACTCGAAACCCCATATCCGAAACCCACTTCTCCCAAGACACCTGACCGACACCAACCCAACCACCCAGCACCCATGATCAGACCCTTGACCCAGCATCTAACGGACCTACCTGACCCTCACCCCCGACCTCACCAAAACCAATCTGACTCCCCATCTCCCCTTTCTGATACCCATTTTATCTCAATCCGGCTCAAACCAGACTTCAACACCTTTGCCATAACCGACCCATATTTGCCTAAACCCATCTCTCCAAAAGCCACCTGATTATACCTGCATAACACAAAACCCATTTACCTCACATGTCTTTTAAAACCACTTAACCCCAATTCCAAAAATACGCCCAAACTCTCTACCCACTTTATTCCCTCATGTCTTCCCAATATACCCTTGACTATCACTCACACCCCATGCACACATGTGTGTATTACCTATCCTACACCCTCAACACTTAAACATGTTCAATTTACCCATAGCCTCATTGTACCTATAAATTGAAGAAGAAGACCCATAAAAAGGGAATTCTAGAGTTAGGACAGAGAAAGAATTTAAATAGAGAAACATCATTTTTATTTTTTTAGTAGTTTAGTTTTTTTTTACTTTATTTTATTTTTTATAGTAGATTAGTTTGATGAATCGATCCTAGCAGGTGATTCATTTGATTGATTCTAATTCATTTAGAGTAGTGCTTGTGAGGATTACACTTACTTTTCTAAAAGAATATTCAATCAATTCATTAATATAATGAGAATTATCTTTTGAATTAGAAGAATATTTTGGAAATAGATCGAATTAAAATAGTGCAAGCTAGATTAATTTGTGTGAAGTGGGGGTGGATTTCCATCCCTTGAACATTTTTCTCTCATTTCGTTACATCTCACTCACTTTCATCACATACTTGTTTTTGTTTTTCACAATTTCATTCTAGTTTAATTACCATTTCTTATTTAGTTTTTAGTTTAACTCACCTTCATCTCAAAATTGTTTTAATATTAAGAAAAGCTAAAAAAAAAAATAAGTAAAAAGTACAAAAAGAAATCAAATAAAAATGAATTACATGTGTTTTTCTCTTGTTTCACTCCCTTGATTTGGATTGATACCTCACTTACCACTATTCTCTAGTTTTGTTCTAATTTTATAGGTAATTGAAGGGTTTTGATTAGATAGGCTTTTCACAACGACGACATACCAAAAAGTCGTCTATCACCAATATGATGTGAACTCCATATCTAGGTTGTGAACTATTAAGTTGAACTAGAATAGAAATTTCTATCTCTTGCGATCAAGTCAAACCCAATTCATAGGAATTCCTACTAAGTTTGATTGACCAACATTATATACAATGTATTTATAACAAAAATATAAGGCATTGCCTTAACCATGATTCTTATTTCAAAATGAACCAACATACCTTTACATAAAAGTAAACATTATACATTATTTTAAGAATAAAACCCCAACATGTCCTTGCTTTATAAACATTTCGCAATATTTTTCATTTTGAGTTTTGACTAATATGGATATTATGATATCAATCTCTCCATATATATCAATTTTCCAAGTATGGAATATAAGCCTAAGACAAGTGGGGAGGATAACATCTCAAGAGATATTAAAGCACTTGAATTTAAAAAAAAAATTAGCTGTCAAGAAAGTCTTCATGGTTTCCCATGAGATATTTGTATATTTTTACTTTAGCGGACAGAAATTGTGACAATGAAGTATCTTCACTTCAATGAATGCATGCGTCATTGAGATGAGCAGTTAGTTAGGGAAGTTACGAGGGAAAAAAAGCATAGATGGGGTAAAAACTCTAGTTAATCACACGACCAACAAATTCAGGTATTCTCTAAAGCAAAGTCCTGCTTCATTGAGGAGGGTGATCAATGAAAGTCCCCAGCTTTTTGTCCGGGAAAAAAAAGCTGTGGGAGTTTGAACCTTAATCAAACCTTAATATGATGTATTCATGCAAAGAGATTTTAGGGTATATTGTTTTATGTGAATAGTATACTTGCATATGTATACCACTTCACACTAAAAATCAAACCAGCACACACACAAAAATAAAAATTTTAGTTTAAGAAAAGGCCCAATTTAGCCCAATCCCGTGTCTCATACCTATATGTATAAGTGTAAGCTATGGTTTTAAGACATAGTTACATTATGGAGGGTTAGAGAGGGAAATGAAAAACACTATTCACATTTTTTTGTGAATGGGCGAGGAGAGATAAATTAATTTGTCTAATATTTCACCAAGTTTTCATCTCCGGGAGGGCCCGCACAAAAGACTTTTTTGGGGTGGATCAAACACTAGAAGATCCAAGGATTTTGGTGGATAATAACAAGATTTTTGAGACATTGGGAGGGAAGAAATATTGTCATCTTCATTAACTTATCTCTAATCATTTGGATCACCTACAATATCCGCAAAGATATTGTGATTCGAAACCATAAGAGTATGCTTTAACCTACTTCTTATTTTTACTTTCTAATGCATGATCAAAAAAAGTTTTGGGGTTAAAAAGTTTTCTACATTTATATGAATCCCATCAGGAATTGAACATATTTGAGGTCCCTCGAGAGCAAGATTTCAAAGCCTCTCATTAATGGTCTTTCCATTGAAGGAGAAATGTGCAATAGTTGACTTAGTATGTCTTAGGCAAAATGTGAAAAATCAGGCGTGATATGATCGTCGCCATCATGGGATATTTTCACTTGAAAGCCAGGGTTTGGTTTTTTATCACTTTTAATTAAAAACCTGTGTATTGATATTGGAGTATCTTAGCATTTTAACTTCAGTTGTCATGCAACGATAGTGTTTAAGGTGTCATAACAACATTAATCCATTTGTCACTATACTTGATTGAAATTTTAATCTTCATTTATGAGTTTGGTCTCTTCATGTTTGATGCTTAGTTTTAGTTAAGTATGATATATTTAATGTATTTTGAACTATTCACCTTAATTCATTTTGTTAATCAATGTTGGTTGAATGATCCTTAAACCATTTAGCTAATCTTTAGTAGTTAACCTAACTTCTTGCCTCGTTTTAGTTAATTATGACCATATCATCTTCTATTTACCCGTTTTAAGTAATAAATCAATTCAATTATAAATCACCTTCCACGTGGATTCGATCTTTACTTACCGCTACACTGTATAGTTTACTAACTTATAGTTTTTGTTAGGTCGTAAAAAGCCAATGCCAATTCATTTACAAAGCTTACCTATCCATGTCTAATAATGTTCCATTATATCTTTCTGCAATGACATTTTTTTATGTTGTATAACTCATAGTAAATGTATAATTTCATTTGATTTACAAAATTTATCGAATAAGTTTGATATGTATTCTCCACCATGATAATATCTTAATATTTAATATATTTTACAAATCTTTTTTGAACTTTCTTTCTATATTCTTGGAAATGTAAAAGATTTCAAGTCATACACATTAAAAACAAATACCCTAATCTAGAATAGTAGTCTAAAAACATAACAAAACATTTAGTGCCCTTATGAGTCTTAATATTTAGAGCATCACAAACATCAAAATGAATAATAACTACAAGTTAGTTAGCTATTTTTTCTTTGATGGAATTTGGTCAATTTTCTATATATTTAAGATTCACAAGTGGGCACATAACATTCATATTTGGAATTAACCCCGCGTATATAATTATTTGTAATCTTAGTTTTGTTTATATTTCCTAATATTTAATTAAAAATTTTAGTATCATCAACACATATAAAAATATCAAAATAACTAGAAGAAATAATAAAAGCGAAAGGATTATTAAGTGCATTAATATTAAAAGAATAGCCAAAATAAAAGCTATGATCCATAAGCCAATCTATCTCCGCATTAGAATCATATCGTGCTTTCGATTACACTGTCGTAGAATGCAAACGCACTTCAAAACTTGTTTTTAATTTGAAAAATGCATAGAAACCATGTTATGCCTCATTGTGGCTCAACAAATCATATATTTCAAATAAAGATTTGTTTGTCTTTGCTATCACAATTTCCCCAGTTACAACCCCTGTAATATCACAATTAATGTTATATATATATATATATATATATATATATATATATATATATATATATATATATATATATATATATATATATAATGACCATCACATTAAAATTCTTTCATCTTTATGAAGTACATTATCACATTAACCACGTTTTGAAACATAACATAATTCACCCACTAGGCTTGAACATTAGCTAAAAGAGATTCAATATCAAAAAAAATTACAAATAATGTCTTTTATACCTCTTACATGTTTATAAATTACTTTTCATGAGAAACAATATCGCATCTCAAATTTAGAATTATTCCTTTTATAGAGCATATTTTACATTAAATACAACAAAAGTACAAAAAATGTTTTTATGACAAAATGTAAACCGATCAAACATGCTATAAATTTCTTTCTTTCTAAGTAGATATAGATGTATCTGGTGAATTTTTTCACCATACATCTATATCTTACCAAACATTTTTTCATAGTGATGGTTAGCTATGGATCATTTAATACACGTTGATCAATAAGTTCACTTTATTTTTATTTGAAATTATTTATTGAAGATGCAATTGAGCTTAAACATGATTTTAGCATGTGATTTGTCTACACTAAGATATGGGGATTGACTTATTAGTGCATGATTTGTTCGATGCTTGACCAAAAATTGTGAATTTAATAACCATATGAGACCCTTGTAGCTCGTGATTAGACAAGAAAACTAGGAAGACAAAAAAGTCAAGAAACAAGCAGTTTTTAAGGTCCAATGTGTCCCATGTATATTGATCAACGTTGTTCGTATCTTCTTATCGTCACCGAATGAGGATATGCGCAACGGTATCATTAGCCCACTCTTTGGGGATATTCTCAAGGCCGTTATACACTAGTAGTGATATGGCTGCAATCGTTTCATACTCGGGTAATCGTGATAGTGCATTATCTACTACATTTTCCTTTTTGTAGATGATCTCATAGTCATAGCCATGCAGTTTCGAGAGGGTTACCCCAAAAATCGATATTTTTCCTTATTTTCATATACACTCCAAAACAAATTTCTCTTTTTCCAAAGAAACCTCCTTACCATCGAGAAATCTTTAGATGTACTTCTCAGAAGGATTATTTCAAGTCGGAATGTTGTTGAAACGAAAAGGTGTTATTGTGATATCACAGTTATATTCTCTATAACTATTCTATTTTGAAATTATAGACCTAAAAAGGGTGTTGTTGTGCTGCACCACCACCCATTATCTTCTTCTTCTTCTTCTTCTTCTTCTTCTTCTTCTTCTTCTTCTTCTTCTTCTTCTTCTTCTAAAGGTCATATTTTAACTACATTGAATTTGATTTTGCCTAGGGCAGATACATAGGTGTAATAGCGGTTCCACCCTTAAAGCTCAAGTCAAATATTGTACATACTTATCATATCTTTCCTACAAATAAAAAAAATCAAACAACAATATAAAATCAAAAATATAGATTACAGGATCTATAGATCATGGGTTTCTACCTACTATTTTGTTTTTAATGTTGGAAGTCTGAAAAAATCTCTCCATCAAAGTGGTTTTATGAGCAAAACCATTTCATTAAATTACCTTTCATGAACATAAGCCTCCTTATATTTTGAGATCTAAACCCATTTCACTCTAAAACCATTTTGAGACATCAAAGGGAGTTAAGATTTCCCACATCGAGTCATCATAAGAGGTATAATCCCCACTTATCCTTGTGAGAACTATGAGGACTTTTAATCTCTTTGTACAAGTATGTAGGCTCACTTGTATTGTCGTTCGAGTGAAAATGTCCAACTTTGTACATATTTATCACTTGTATATATTATCTATACGCGCATACCACACCACACTGCACTACACATTCTATTTACCAAACTAATTATCTACATTTATTATTTCTTTATAACACATTGATATAAATAATTTACATCAACATCTAAAATCGAAAGGTCAGAGCAGGTGCCTAACACCTTCCTAATCCATAAACCAGTCCCCGAGCCTTTGACTTTTTGGTTAAACACACATATCACTTTCCATCACTAGATATCCACGAAAACCTACCTTTTTTCTTTTATCCATTTGGTTTAAAATAGACTGGCGACTCCATTCTTTTCAATAAAAAATGAAACGATGACTACACATCACTGTAAAAGGCCCCCTATCCATATGTCCATGGATGTGCGGAGGAGAGATGAATTATTGAGTTCAAGTTCTCACAAGTTGAACACGTGATTTAGATCAAGCACAATATGCATCATAAATAATATCAAATATAGCTTTCACGTGTTCATGTTCTTCAAAAAAATTTATGCATCAGGTGCATAAATGTGAGCATTATACTCCTAGAAGTCATATCATTTCGTTGGATTAGATGACCTCATAATTAAATTATTTTAATCGCAATAATCATCTTTTGACTGTAGAGGTAAGTATATGATCATGAGCTATTTAGTTATCATGAATTTGACCAATTATGGCATGTCTTTTTCATAGTGGTTTCCTTTTCAGATGGATAGCAAGTGCATGGCTTAGATGAGGAAATTTATATGGTTGAAAGTGTATTTAATGTATTGTATAAGTTTGGTCACATGGAAGTTGATGAACATATAAGGAAGGCTACTCTTTGTATTAAGTTCGCATCCCCGATTTCTTAGTAATGGGGACTATTAATGTGGAATTGATAGTGTTTATCACATTGCTATTTATGATGGTATTATTTATTGGATTGGGTGGATGATATAGAATAGGATTCCTATTACTATTAGGTTTAGGATGACGATACTTCCCATATCTATGAGGTATTGTATATTAAACCTAAGCATTAAATAATTGTTAGAAGTGTGATATGACAATTCCCAATGATAATTAAACTTATGTTGATTTTAGCTAGAAGGGGACTCTGGGTTCAAAGGCTTGAGCGCTTATCTAGTTTTTGTGATGCCTAAACTTAGTTGAGAGAAGATTACAGGTTTGTGAGGTTTCTTCAGTGATAGAAATCTTGATTTATAGGTAGAGGTACTACGCGATAAAGACTCCGGGAGGTTTAATCTCATAGGGATAAACAACAACTATTATTATGGGTTAGCTGTTTGTCCTAATGTATGTAATAGGGGGAGTGTTGATGTTTGATGTGGAGGCTTGAGGTAATCCATTATTTATAGTTAATTGGTTATCAAATATACAAACCTTTTTTATATGTGGCCTCAGCACCATTGGTTTCTAGGTTTTCTTCGACTTGTCATAATACATTGTTAAGGGACTTGAAATTATATATAATAATGATCCCCAAATCGTTCTATGCATTCTTTTAGTGGTTTTTTTGGATGATCCCAATCTGTCCATCTTCTAATAGATAGTTAACTATTTAAAAATCATTTTCCCTCTATTGAGTGACAAAGAGGTCTCGATGTTTGCATGTTTCACCATCTTGAGGCCTTCTCGGTGACTCCCATTTTCTCTTTATACTCATATTGTTAAAGAAAGGTCTAACAAAGATCATCCCATATTTTTGTAGTCCTTCTCTTTTAAGCAACATATACTAGATAAGAGCACGACAACTAAGGATGTAGGATAACATTATTTCCAAGACACCAAGGTTATTGTCCCTGACTTGCACTTGAAGGTGGTATTTGGATAAGTGGGAAGTGGGCGCTCCAACCCTTGCATGTCTTGAAGATGAGAACTCTGAATTTATTAGGTGGCGAGTAACTACAGAGACATATTTTTTATGTTGTTGAGTTTGTTTGAGGATTAATGGATTATACAATATTTTCAACTCAGTTTGCACCTGTGTCATCTCCGGCTTTAATGCATGAGGGGAAATAGCTTTTTACCAATAAAGGTGAGCGACCAAATCGGATTTGGAAGGGGGAAGGTTAGACATATTAAGGGTAGTTGGGATACTGTGATATCAATCACAATACCATTGAGGGGTGAGCAAACTATGGAAATGGGGAACCAAAATGTTGGTTTTTGGATGAGCTCGGTCTCGGGTAGATAAAACCAGGTGAATCTAATGAGGCAAGTCGATTATCGTTGGAAGAAATTGACAACTATGGTTGGGGATATCATTAAAAAAAATAGACAAATACACTATGATTGACAAAATGGATCTAAGGTATGCTAGGTTGAGAGGTTTTGATGCAGAGGGGTTGTTGCAATAAACAAGTAAACTAATTTATATTTTATTAGACGAACTGAATGAATGACTCCAGAGGGGAAAACTCATGCAGGCATGATCTTTGTATTTTAAAAAAATAATTTTCTTTTATTTTGACTATGTATGGACACTAATGGGATTTGAGAGTGCTTTACTGGCAACTACTAATTGAAATGGAAGATACACCAAATTAAAATTTAATTCAAATTTTAATTGATGTAAAAGACAACGAGTATAACCTAATGGTATAGATGACAAAATTAACAACTGATTTAATCTACACAACAAATATTCATACTCATTCAAGAATTTGAGATATAAATTGATCGAAAAAGTAAATCATGCCACAACACCGGATGTATGAGTAACAAACTCACTAACGGGAAAACCCTCGAGCCCAAAGCAACAATCTCACTAAAACTTGGTAAAGACTTACATAGGGAATACACATCTTACAATCACACAATGCGCTAACTCACACGTCACCCTTTTTTCGCCAATTTTAATGAGATGGAGACCTCTGTAATGTTGATGAGAATCTCAACACACCAATGTAATGATGAATCGATCAACAAGGTTTCCTTGATTTAACTTCAAAGTTTTTTGGTAAAGAACCATACAATCTCAAGAATCTCCCAGGGATTATAACTCATATGGTTAAAAATATTTTGATGAATAAAAGTATTGAACGTATATTGATCACTCATAAAACAAGGATGATCAAGTACAAAGAAGAGAAACTAGGAGAAGAAAGAATAAAAGCTAAAAAGATTTTTCACTTTTAGATTTTTTTTCTCTTTTGAAGAAAGTATTCAAGCTCCAGATCTTTGAAATAGAAAGGGTAAATGGATATATATCCTAATCAAATGCACCCTCTAGACTTGGTAGAGAAGGAAATGCATCAAAGGTCCTATCAAACATAAAAAATGATTTTCGAAATATCTAAAGAACATATTTTATTTTTTAGAAAAAATGGAAAATATAGATGAGGGCTTCACTGGTCCTTTGCTGTCGTGGAAAAATCTATCACGGATGTAAAGCACTCGCAAAGGTAGGTCATCAGATATCTTAGGGATTTTCTATGAGATAAAGTATCCATACGCGATCAGTAAAAGCACATTATCTTTCCATCTAACCACTGGCAAAGGAGGTCACGCAATAAACCAACACAATTTGGTTTAAACCAATTGACACTCTTGACTGGTTAAGGTGGCCCATTCGCTGCAACAAAAGATACGTGGGAATCCAACATGTCTTTTAAAAATATATATACATCAATAAAAATACTACCACATTTTGGAGATGACAAAATTTGCTTAAAGCGTGCACCAAGGTTTTGAAAAATATTTAAACGATTGAATTTCAAAAAATATGAATACTAAGTCTCCTAGGTCATGCTTACCTTTATCCTAAAGTAATCAATCTGATGTTGGGATGAAAGAAGTTGAATTCAAAGTATTGAACGTATATGAAGCGTTCAGAGACCTCTTAGACATATAATGCTTTGAAAATTAGAATAAGACAATCTTCAAAGTGAGGGTACAACGAGTAAACCTCTTACAATATCTCGCTTTGTCTATTCCTTGACAAAACACAAAGAAGAGAAACTTTCAAATAAATCCTAACACCTATACCAAGTCTGACCAAAGGTACATAAGTAGATCTTATCACACAAATCTTGGAAAGAATAAGTCATTATTCAAATCTTCAACAGATCACTTAAATTTTCTTTTCTCGCACACACTAGCAATAGATCATCAATGCATCAATGTGTAAAGAAAAACAATATGCTAAAAGTTAGTATAAAAAGGATACATGAAATAATACATGGTCATATCTCTTATCCTAACCAAACTGTTCTCATAAATTACACCCCCGAATATGGTAACTCCTATATGATAATTGATCCACTTTTCCTCATATTGTTCTTCCCCTTTTTTATTCAATAGACAAATGAAGGAAATGAAGGAAACAATAAAATAAATCACAAAATGAGTTATACACAACATCAAGAATTATCAAGATATTACGAGCAAATTAAAGCATAAGGTTAAATCAAAGTAAGATGATGAAGCACTTACATAACCAATTCTTTAAGTAAAAGGGTTTATAAGGATATATCCACATAGATAAGCAATTATATACATACTCCTAAGCCTTTTTAAATAAGGAAAGATATAAGTATATTTTATCATACTTACCAAGAGTTTGAGATAAATAACAATGTTCATATTCAAGGAAGGAATATCTTAAAGGCTAATAACATAACGAGTTAATATCAACCAAGAACATAATATCATATCTCATTTGTAAAAAATAAGAAAAAATGAACACCATTGAGATAAATATCCAAACACAAGTTCAATTAAGAATAATGAATCATAAAACAAAGGAGGCGGATCTTTGACTTTTGTGAAATCTCCATTACACTTTTAAGAACATTTTCAATTACCCCTCTCTAATGATAGTAATACGGTTAAAATCTTTGGCATATCATATCCTTGGTGTAACCCAATTTGGATATATTCAAATCTTTGAGACATTTCATTGTTCAAGAATTTTTTTGCAAGTGGTGACTTTCACTCAAGCATAAAGATGGATACTATTTCCAATTTTCAAAGGTAACCTCATCCAATCAATGTTGTAGCCCTAATAACTTATTCTCTCATTATTTGATATAGAATAAGATTGTTCAACTTCTCTAAATCACGAAAAGAAATATCTCGCATACACACATAGGAATTTAAACACTCTTTCACGAGTCTAATGAAGCTTTCAGAAGACCATACATCTTTGTTATCCCTTACATAGTGGCATCGACTCAATGTGTAGTGCGATGTAAAGTGCAACAAGATATGAGCATGATTTTATTAGTATAATTTTTTCAAAATTTATAAGACTTAAAATATTAAATAAATCATGTTTTTAAACACTCATCATATTTTTAACCTAATAGGAAAAGTAATAAAAAATAGCCTTTTGATATATAAGATATGAAAGGAGTTTATCTTCTTAAAAGCATATGCTTATATCAAAAATATTTTCATAGTAATATAATACAATCAACTCATGATAAAGTTATGGGATTTGTAGCGAATATGGATTTAAACCCTAAAATCCAAGACATGAAACTAAAAAATTAATTAACAATGCAAACATATAGTGACGATCTCAGATACTCAAATCTACTCCATTCAAAAGGTTTAGTTAAAATATCATCCAATTATTGCTCGGTAGAAACATAACTCAAACACACCATCTTATCTTCCACAAAGTCTCAATTAAAGTGATTGCGAATGTCAATATGTTCCGCTCATTAACGGTGAATTGGATTTTTAGATATATCTATGACAATAGTATTATCGTAATAAATGATCATACAATATTGATGAATACTATAATCCTTCAACATTTGTTTCATCCAAAGTAGTTGAGTACAACCACTACCCAATGCAATATATTCCTCGTTGGTGGTGGACAAAGAAACATAATTTTATTTATTGGTGTGCTAAGAAACCAAATAACTTCCTAAATGGAAGCAACCACTAGAGATACTCTTCCTACACTCCACATCTCCCACCAAATCAGCATCGGAATACGCTGAAAAAGAAATATTATTACTACAAGGGTACCAAATACCATAGTGCATTGTACTACTAACATACTTGATGATATGCCTAACCACTTTCAAATGGGATTCCTTAGGACAGGATTGTTAGCGAGCACAAATTCCTACACCGAAAGATATGTCAGGACGATTAGGCATAAGGTACAATAAACTTTCTATCATGCTACGATATAATGTTTTTCCACATCCTTTCCATCGATATATTTTCAAAACTTTTTAGATACACTCATGGGAGTGCATTTATGATTAGAAGAGTCGAGTTCAAATTTAATACCAACGTCCTTTGCTTATTTGGTTTGTGAAATAAATGCTCCACTTTTCAATTATTGCACTTGAAAAGTCATAATCTGAACCCCCCCCCCCCCCCCCCTCTCTCAAACTAGGGTTGCATGGAAACCACCACGTACAAACCTAATCAAGTTGAACTGAAACCCACTAATCCACCATGTGTATGGAATGAATCTTTCTGTAGTATTTTGAAATCAAATCTAGTATCTGAAGAAATTCCTCTTATCAATGTCTCCTCATACAAAGGGGAACCAGGGATCATATTCTCCCAAGAGGATATCAATAATCTTGTAAAAACTTTCAAACTGTCCATTATAGGGAAGTTCTCCCATGGTAGACCTCTCCTAGAGACCATAAGTAAGACCTTCCAAACAATGAATCTAAAGGCTGCTTTTAATATCAGGCTACTGGATCAGAAACATATTATCATAAGGTAGTTCATTGATGAAGATTTCACAAGGTTGTGGTTAAAAAACCAAATGTTTATAGGAAGACTACCTATCAGGAACTTTAAATGGTCACCTATATTTAGACTTGAAAAAGAGAGTGTTATAGTGCCTATATGGATCTCATTCAACTCTCTTCGCATTCATTTCTTCTAAAAAACTTCTCTGTTCTCAATAGATCAGGTCGTATGTAAACCAATTAAGCTTGACAGTTCCACAACCTCCATCAACATACGTAGTATTGCTAGAGTTTGATCTTCAAGGTTTAAAACTAGATCGAGTTTGGATTGCATGTGACCAAGATGGTTTTTGGCAAAAGATTGAATATCAAGACATTCCTCAGTATTGTATTGGCTGCTTCAAACTTGGCCATGATAAGGAGAATTGTATTCGATCGAAACCAGGAGGCAATCCAGAACTTGAACCCAAAAAATAAAAAAATAACTTCCCCTTCCAAAAACCTCATTACCAAACCATATAACACTACAAACCTGATCAAACCTATTCCATCGAAACCATTGCCAATTCTCACCCCCTCCCTTTATTACTCATTCAAGGTGAAACATAAAAAAAAATCCCACATCCACTTCTGTGAAACCCATCCATCCAAATAAGGAAACTGAAGATCAAACCCTCATTGTCATAACCAATTCACTAGATCATAATAATTCCATCATAAAAAATTATTCTCCTAAAACTTTACCACAAGAATCCCAAAACCCTTTCCCAAAAGTCTCCCAAAGACCTTCCCCTAAACTTTGAAAACACGGTATTAATTTCTATGCCCTCCCCCCCCCCCCCCCCCCCCCCCCACCAAAACAAATGGAAACCAAACTTTAATTCAATATAGAACAAATAGAAGAGGGTTATGTCAGTAGAGATCTTATGGAGAATATGCTCCTATCTCCAAGAGGAATTGAAGTTCCAGTCTCAACTAAATTGGACCTTTATCAACCTCTTAGGGAATCTTAAAATAAAGCAGAACAAGAGAATGATCACCCTCCCTGAGAGGAGTTCCTTGCCTTCTAAAGAATTTAAATGGAGTCAGTTGTGCAGACAATTCCAAAAAAGCCACCAACAGAAAGATGCCAGGAGATCCAATGTATAAAATATGTACAAGAGCTTCATCCAAAATGCCACAAGGTATTGGACAACTTCCCCCATAATGATTAATTTCTTTTTATGAAATATTAGAGGTCTCTTTAGCAGGCCCTCAAAGAGAAGACTTAAAAATCTTTTCAAGAAGCATAAATTACCATTATTTGCTATTTTAGAGCCCAAATCAAAACCTAGTAAATTGGAAGACTTGAAAAGGATTCTAAATTTTTAAGGTAGCATTCAAAATTAAAATAACAAAATTTGGTTTCTTTGGAGATATGGGGTCTCTTGTGATCTTATATTAAAAGCAGAGCAATCAATCCTGGTGAAAATCTTCCACCCACACATTCCCATTAAAGTTTATATCTCTATAGTCTATGCTAAATGTATCATGTATGATAGACTTCCTCTCTGGGATAATCTAAACTAGCATAGAAATTACACTGATTCAAAACCTTGGTTAGTGATGGGGGATTTTAATGTGGTTTAAAAAGTGAAGAAATATCTAGAGGAAATGTATTTCATTTTAATGCTACAAAAGATTTCAACAATTTCATTATTACCTCTTCTCTTTCGGAGATTGACTTCAATGGTACCAAATTTACTTGGCATAATAATAGAGATCAAAATAAAATTGGGGCTAGACTAAATATAGAATTGGCCTCAATTGAATGGAACAATATCTTCCCCAATTTTCCCCTTTCTCACCTCAACAAAACCTTCTCAGATCATACTCCTCTTCTCCATCATCACTCCTCAAGACTCTATCCCTAAACCATTCAAGGTTCAGAACATGTTGTGTAACCACAAGGATATAAATAACATCAGTGAATCCTCTTGGAACTCAAAGTCAGTGGGCAATCCCCTTAGAATTTTTTCTACTAAGGTGCAAAGATTAAAGTTTGATCTTAGTAAGTGGAACAATAATAGCCTTAAAAATGTTTTTTAGGAGATTCAAAAACTTGAAAATGAAGTTCTTCATCTAGAGAGTGTTTATGAATGAATTTTTTTGGCAGCCAATAGATCTAGTTTGTCCAAGTATAAAGCTGACCTTTTTGAATCTATTAGAAAGGAAAAAATATTTTCGGGTAAAAAAATGAAAGGGAAATGGTTGCTAGAGGGAGCTTCAAATACAAAGCTTTTACATTCCTCAATAAAATCTAGAAGATTGCATCAAATGATTCAAAAAGTTACAAACTTTGATGACAACTGGTTAGATAAAGAGAAAAATATCAAAGATGCAATTGTGTCCCACTTTAATTCTACTTTTGAAGCTTATGACATAGAGGGGTACGATAATATTCTTGAGCTCCTATCCAATTCAATATGCTTGATGTTACCCCTAAGGAAGATGAAATCAGGAAAGCAATCCAAAGGTTTAATGAAGACAGCAGTGCAGGACCTGATGGATTTCATGGAGTCTTCTATAAAAAAATTGGACTATAATTAAGAGTGGACTTATAAATGCTATCTCTTATTTTTTTGTAGGGGTAAACTTCTTAAAAGCTGGACAAGTACTCTTATTATGTTGATTCCTAAATCAAATAACCCTGGTCCATGTTCAGATTATAAACCAATCAATTTGTCTAACTTTTACTTTAAGATCATCACTAAAATCATGGCATCAAGATTGACCGAAATCCTTCCTCATATCATTGGACTTTCTCAATTAGGTTTCATCAAAGGGAGACCTATCACTGACAATATTCTCTTAGATCAAGATCTAATGTAATCCCTTAGGAAGAAAGCTTTTGGTTATAATGTTGTGATCAAGTTAGATCTCTCTAAAGCCTATGATAGAGGTTCATGTCTTTTTCTCATCTAAACTCTTAGGAAGTTTGGATTTTCTGATGCTTGTATAGGTAGAGTTTGGAGAATAATCTCAAACAACTAGTTCCCAACAATTGTCAATGGTCAATCAGTAGGTTTTTATAAATCTTTTAGGGGATTAAAATAATAGGGCCCTCTTTCACCTGGACTTTTTGTTCTTGTAGCTAAATCCCTCAATAAAGGCCTTCAAAACCTTGTACTAAAAGGTTTAATCTACCTTATTCCCTCCCTAAGCATAACCCTATCATTAGCAATATTAGTTTTACTGAGGACACCAAGTTATTATGTAATGGTAGACCTAGCAGCCTCAAAAACCTCTTTAAATTATTGAAAATCTTTGAAAAAGCTTCAGGTCAAGTTATAAACTTCAACAAAAGTAGTTATTATACCCATGTCTCTCAATAGTCAAAGAACTATAGCTAGACTGAAAAACCCGACCTTCAAAAATCCTCCTCTGAAATATTTAGGTTGTCATACTTATTATGGGAGAAGTAAGCATATTTTCTTTGAATATATCATCTAAAAATCAAATTAAAACTCTCCTCTTAGGAGACCAAATTCCTCTCAATTACTGGAAGGAGAACTCTAGTCAATTCAGTCCTCCCCTCTATTCCTATTCACACAATTGCAGCCCTAAAACCTCCTAAGAAAACCCTACTTCTTACCCAAAAAATCTTTAGTAATTTCTTATGGCGTGCCTCAAAAGAGTATGGTACTAAACACCATTGGATTAAATGGAAAGACCTGTGTCAGCCTACTGATGAAGGAGGTCTTGGTTTTAAGCTCTTAGAAGATTTGTGTAAAGCCTACAACTCTAAAATTTGGTGGAATCTGAGAAAGAACCAAAACCTCTGGTCTAATTACTATTGGTCTAAATACAAGTCTCCAAATAATTATGGTTGATCCCAAATTCAGGGAAGGCTGTCAAATTTTTTTGTAGTTGCTGATCAAAATTCCTGGGTTATAGAAGGGTCAATGATCTGGACTCCTGGGTTTGATGGTAAATTTACATTGAAGTCCTATTGGAACCTCTTAAGATCTCCTAAATCTTCATCTCTGCTATGAAAATTCTTGTGGAATCAAGCCTATCCTCATAAAATATTTATTTTCCTATGGAAATGTTATCATTAAATTGTTCCCTTAGATGATAAAATTCAATACATGGCCATTTATTTAGCCTCTTTATGATTCTACTGCCACAATGAACAAAAGTACTTTGATAATTTATTTATTAATGGTCCTATAGCCTGAAATACATGGTTATATTTTGCTAATCTATTTGGTCTGCATATCTCTTTCTCTCATTAAAGATTATTCTCATGTCTTGGTGGCTTAGGAAATCTTCTCTAGAGTTTTTTCAACATATCCTTATCATTATTCCTGGTATTATCTTATGGGTGATTTGGAAGCACAAAAACAAGAGTAAATATGAAGGAGAATCACTGATTCAGAACCACGCCATCTATCAAGTAATTGAAGTGACTTTTAATATATGTTTAAATAGAACTTTCAGTTCTAAAGACCATTATTTTGAACACATCTCCCTCATTTTTTATATCCACAATTAAAAGCAATAAATTCCAAATTTCATTCTTCTCAAGTGGCAGTATCCAAATTCACGGGAATTCAAGCTTAACACGAATGGCACTTCTATTGGTAATCCAGGCTTAACAGGCTCAGGGGGCATCATAAGGGATCATAATGGGATTTTCATCCATGCTTTCTCTTCTCATTAAGTTATATGCTCCAACAATCAAGTAGAATGCATTGATATTCTTAGAGGTTTAAGACTTTGTCACTCTCAAAATATCTCCCCAATTCTTATGGAAGCTGACCCAAAAATGGTTGTTGATATTTTGAATGGCCATATCAAATCCCCTCCTTGGAATCTTATTAAATATATTTTAGAAATTAGGCTTCTCCAACATCAAATTTCAGTCATATTTATTCATTCTTGGAGAGAAACTAGTCAAATGACAAACAATCTAGCTAAACATAGAGCTCATTCAAAAGTCTTAACCTTCTTTAATCATATTTTAGACCTTCCTAAATTAGTTGAAGGTCTTTATAGAATGGACCATACAGGATTCCAATCTACAAAGGTTCTTAAATAGTCTTATTCTTTTCCTCTTTCTAAGTTTCCTCTCTCTTGTATAGGCCACCATGGTAGGGCTATTCTATATTGATCTAACAAACTTGTGGATTCCTATCCTCTTAAAAAAAGGAAAAAATTAAGTTCTCCAACCATGCTCATCTCAAATTCATTTTGCATTAACAACCCAAATTTGTGAGCAAGGTTTTCACAAGTGGAGCCAAAAAAATATCATCTACATAGAATTGGGCAACCACTATGTTTTTACCACAAGAATTAAAACACAAAGTTGTGTGCACACTACCTCTTTCGAAACCTTTCCCCGTTTGATGTTAGTTAAGTCTCTCATACAAAGCTCTCGGTGCTTGTCTAAGGCCATAAGAAGCCTTTTTAGGTGAGAAACATGTATTGGGAACTTGGGGTCCTAAAAAATTTTTGGTTGTGATACATAGACTTCCTTTTGGAGAGTTCCATTCAGAAATGCACATTTTATATCCATTTTATGGAGCTTGAAATATATGGAACATGTTATAGCTAAGAGTAGGTGAACAGACTATAGTATAGCAACCGAGGTTAAAAACTCATCAAAGTCAACGCCTTTTACTTAAGTGTATACACGAGCCACTAGGCTTGCATTTTTATGTAACACAATGCCCTCTTTATCATATTTATTCTTGAAGATCCAATTTTTACCAATTACGTGAAAATCTTTAGGCAAAGAAACTAGGTTCCAAACCTCTTGTTTTGTGAATTGGTCTAATTCCTCTTGCATATCATTGCCCTAAAATTCATCTAATAAGTCATCATTCACATTTACGGGTTCATATGTATAAGTGTAATAAAATATGTAACTTCTTTGTAGAGTTGGTATCGGGTCATAACTCCAACATTAACACAATCAAGGATGTTAGAGACATCAAGTTCCTTTTTAACCTAAGGCGATGGGTCATCCAATTAAATATCCACTTGTGGTGGTGGAGTTGGTGGTGTCTCAACACAATGATTTATTTTATATTTGTTTCATACAAAGAGTGTGTTTTCATAATCATCTTCATCAAATGAAAAGGAGACGATATCATCAATGACAACATTCATCGAGTCCATCACTTTGTAAGCTTTATAATTATAAATGTGGTAGGGACCACTATTAAATTAATAGTAAAAAAAATCCCAATAACACTCCTAGAGTCAAGATTTGTTAAATACTCTCTATCCTTGAGTACATAACACTTGCTTCTAAAGACTATAAAATATTTGAGTGTGGGCTTTTTGCCTTTCGAAATCTCAAGGGAGGTCTTTGTTGTACCGTACCTCATATAAACTCGATTCACTATATGGAAATACTTGTTTAACACCCCCATCAGAAACCTACTAGGCTCACCCTTGCCTATCAATATGGACCTTGACATCTCTTGGATTGTTTAATTTTTTTCATTAAACAATCTTGTTTTATTGAGGTGTTTTAGGTTTATAAAATTCATGGTGTATTCCAACGTTGTTTGTGTTGTTTTCACTTGGCTTGGCTAATAGGTTTAAATTTTAATTACGTGCGTGCCAGATAAGGTTATGATCCTGCCAACCAAAAGATTTTAGCATTGTGCTAATATCAGACAATTGTGTACTGTTCGATGTTTCAATTAAAAAGATTTGTGATTCCCTTAGGGAAAAAATGATGTGAATGTTATATTACTACCAATAACTAGAACTAAAGAAGTCATAAGTTTCATAAACTAAAATAAAGTAAATCTTTGAAATTAAAGAAAAGTAAATGCTTGAAAGTAACGAACTACACTATGAAATGTAAAGCAAGAAAGTACAAGAAATCAAATGTAAAGGCAAAAAACATTAATAAACTTAAAAGAAAGTTACAATCTACCTTACAATATACTTCTAAAAGAAACTTACAATCTACTTTGTGTCGAAAAAATGCAGTACATAAAATAAAAAAAGGAAAAAGGAAAGGGCGGATAAAATGAGTAAATGTAGTTTTTTGTTGAGGGAGTCATCTTTTCCTTTATCTTTTCGTTATTTATTTATAGAGTTTCTTGCCACGCAACATAACTGCTCTTGTAACTACTGGGTAGTTATTTATCCCATTGATTTTTTCCCTCTTAAGTGGTTAGTGCTCCTATAAATGTTGCTTAGTGCTTAATCCACATCCAAAGTCTTGACACGTGTCAATCTTTTTAGGTTATTTTATTATTAATCCCACACATTTTACTCTGTTATAATTTCTGGTTAATAGAAATATGTGTCATTCTCTTATTGGACTATAATTTTCTAGTGTAAACATACCCTTCACACTAATTATTTTTTGGAAATTAGTTGATTAGTGGACTGTTGAATTTCTTATGACACTCTTCCATATTCCCCTCATCATATCTTCTAATGACACGGTGCCTATATATCATTTGTTTGGTGGTAAGATGTTATTCAGTTTTGTCCAATAATCTTTTAAGTTGCATTCTTTGTATCTCACCCGTTCATCTTCTCTAAACTACAATAATGGCATTCCAAGAGAAAAAAGAGAACAACCCCAAGAGTGTCCTTGAATTTGGCTCTGCCTCAGATAATCTTCCCACTAATGAAGATCCTTAGGCCATCACTGTTGCTATTGTAATGACCCTAAAACTATATAAGGCCAATGTTATATAGGGAGCCACGATCAGAATTAAAGTTGTGTTGTTAAGGTCACGGTCAAGGACAAAAGTCACGAATAATAAGAAAGATCATAATTGAAGACTTTAGTCCACGACCATAAAAGTTGTTCTTGTAGTAAGTCCATGACCTTGAACTTGAAGGCCGCGAAAGGTATAGGAAGGCCATAGAGTATTTTGACATGGACCTTCGAGTGCTCATAGTTTGAGGTGAAGACATGGCCTAATTAGGTCATAACTTGAGGAACAAGTTTAGAGGGTTCTAGATTCCTTTTTGGAGGGGTATTTGTGGAAAGTTGATGTCATAAGTGAAAACCCTAGGTTCCTTAATTGTCGAACCTTAACACACTTCCTAATGTGGATATGACCATAACTTCCCACTTTATAGAGAGAAAATGATACTTTGAGAGAAGAAGATGTGCTGTTGGTTTTAAGGCCGTGGACATTTACTGTTCACCTGAGAGCACTGTTCTAAAAAACTCGCCTAGGTTTGAGGCTTGGGAGAAATGCCTTGCCTTAAGATTTTTACGCCTTATTCTTGGTAAAATCCTTAAGGCGCACTTTTTCTAAAAACAACAATGCTTTAGTGAAACCATATCGCCTTTTAAAGATTTTTTCTTCAAACCGGACCATTATCTCATCCAAAATAATCAAATAGTATTTTAATTTGCAAATATTCAGACATATTTTTATGATATGTATAATTTTAGTATTTTAATAGCCTTGTTATGGTTAAAAAATATTAAAATATATTAAGAAGGCCTAAACGCCTTTTCACGCCTAAGGCCCGCCTAGGCTTCTAAGGCTTAAGGGTTGGCTTCCACGCCTCGATCACGCCTCGTGTTTTTTAGAACCTTGCCTGAGAGGGAAGAGGAGACTGATAGTTACTATTCATCGAAGAAGAGTCTAGAGGTGGCAGAGGGTTACTATTGATCAGACCAAAATCCATTAAGGTAAGGGATCTGTCCTCAACTTACTATTCCTTATTTAAACCCTATTTTATATATTTTCTATTGAATGAGATGAGACCTTATATGTATTATAGTTTTAGGCCCTAGATTTTTACTATTTATTTAATTTTTTGGGCTTGGAAGCTATGGTCGGTTACTATTTATATAGGTTTTTTGGGATTATTGGCCATGGCATCTCTATTCGTCGAGGTTTAGTGGCCATGGAGTTTCACTATACATTTGAGATTTGGGGTGGGAATGTAAATGTTCATTGAGATAATCCTTTATTTTAGAGGTTTTCTATTAGGGTTCTTGAGGTGAGACTCTGAACTTAGAGAGTTAGTGTTTTGAAGATGTTTTTATTAACTGCTGATGTCAAAAAATGGACTAGATCCAATTTTCTAATCACAGATAAAATACAAGATTGTAAAGAAATAATCAAATAAGAGACAAAGAGTTTTTAAAGTGGTACGACTGTGTAAGAAAGCCTATGCCCACTGTTATTGTATTCATTTATGCGATTACAGAAAGCTAGGTACTCTTGTTAAGAAGAATATAGAATCCGTTCTATCTTAACTTTAGTGAAAGGAATACAATATATTTATAGTGACCCAAAGATCAAGGGTTGCAACGCCTTTATATATTCAAGCATTTACACCTATACATAATGAATGTGATGGTTGGCAATTTAGACCACGTGTGGAAGGACCCTTGACTGTTTCCCCCAAGTGGTGACTATTCATTTACTTTGACGGTTTGCATTCTTCAAGTTGGCCGGCATGCTTGTCGAGTAACTATCTTTAGGGATAATGAAGTGGCCACTTACTAGGATTGTAACCACGTAAGGAGACAAGTGCCCATTTTTTATTGGTCCACGTCTGGGGATAATTTTTGGTATCAACAGAAGCCCCCAATACTTAATTCTTGATATTTCTATTAAAAGTATGGAGTATGTTTTCTTCAAAGTTGGTCGGCGTAAGCCGACTTGTGGGACTTGTGAAAATTTTCCATGCCTTGATCTTGTGTTGGCATTTTTATAAATAATTTGAATATTAGCGTACCACCAAAGGGTATGTTGGTATTTTCATGCTTTAAGAATTACATAGACGTCAGAATGTCAATCGTCGATAAAAGCAATCATTTTTTGCACAGTTTTCTAGGTAAGTTATAAGAGAGGAGAGTTTTCTAGTTTTTGAACCATAACTTTTCCAAGCTTTCGAACTCTCCTTATTCTCCAAGTTCTCTATCTTTGAACTTTCCTTTACGTCCTACCTTTGCTTCTATCACCATTTTCTCTGTAAGCTCTCTTCTTTCCTTTCTTTACTGTAACCATAGTTTACATAGTTCATGGGGATTCTCTAAATGAATTTAGGCGGGAAAGGAACATTCCTGATTGGGTAGATTTAGAAATACCTGTACCATCTGTTGAAGTGTTATCACTACCAGAGGGTCATTGGATTCCATCTTTATTCATAAATGAGTTTGGTTTCACTTTTTCCCCTAATCGTTTATGTCTAAAGTTTTTTCAATATTCTGATGTCGTCCCTGCTAGATAGCCCTAACACTTGGAGTGTAGTGAATGGGATACATAGGCTTAACCAAATGCATAAAACCCACATTGGCATCCCTGAGCTGATGTTTTGTTACGAGTGGCTTACTAGTGATAGTACCTACTATATGAAAACTAAGTTTGCATATAGAGCCCTTGTTATCAATCTGCCAGACTCTAATAAAGACTATTTTGATTATGGAGTTATTGCGAAGAATTTGCAATATGCTCCTCTTCAAAGAGGAGAAGTGTATGAGGGGGCCAGATGGCCTCAAGCAGGACATGTCATAGGTCATTGATTTTGATTATTGTATTCCTCTTTTTTTCTAACTAACTATTTGATGATATGCTGACTAGTGTTTTCTTATACTATTTTGGACAGTTAAGAGCAAGAAAAGTGTCCTAAAGAAGAGGACTTCAATCTTCGAGAATTAAAATTCCTGTGGAGCATTCAATAGGGGATTGGAGAGGAACACCCCATATCAGCCTCGTACTTGTTGCAATATAGGAGTTGAGTTATTTCCTTTATTGCTAGGCCCGCCACTGCTGCAGATTTAGCCCCCATAAATCTTGAAGAGGAACTATGCTCTACTTCTTCGACTGAGGAATCTGCAGGGACTAAGAAGGATTTTGTAACTTTATCTTCTTTTGAGCTGTTGGACATTTCTACTATTCCCACCTCCCCACTTACTGACATAGGAAAGAGAAAAAATTTAACTTGATGACTGGAGCTTTGTGTGCCATTACTAAGAGAGCTTTCGAGAAGACTAGCAAGGCTACTAATGTCAAGAATCCAAAGAAAACCTCCAAAGTTATTAAAAAAGTTCCTCAGGTTATTACTATTGGGGAGATTGATACTGTTTCACCTCAATTCAAGAGGTTAAGAAAATGTCTTTATGAGAAGAAGGTTGAGAAGAATTCTGCTGACCAGGAGTTGGTCGAGAAAATTCAAGAGGACATGGACATTTGAGGGTCATCCTCTGTTATTAATTCTAGAACGACTAGGAAATTGATCAAGACTGCTATTCGCTCTACTAACAGAGCAACTATTGCATCTCTGCCACAATTAAAGTTGATAAAAAAAAATTTGCCAAAGTTTAGCTTTGGTAACTTTTTCCCTTTTACTGGTTGCTCTTAATGTTTGTTCCTCTTCTTGCAATATTATACTTTTCCTTTGTGTAATTTTTGGTGAACTTCAACCAATTAATTAAGAAGGATGATCAAATATGTTCTTCGAGAGGATATGTAGAAGAGGCCTTTGAAGGTATAAGTCAATCTGTGGAGACTTCAAGGCAAGTGTTAGAGTCTAAGCAAAAATCTTAAGAGGAATAACTGAAGAAGGCTAATAATAAATCCACAACTGCAAAGAGGAAACTGACGACTGCTGAAAATAGGGCCTAGGTGGCCAAAGATAAGTTGGTGGAGAATCAATCCCTCCTCAAGTTTGCTGAGGAGAAACAGTTAGTCTTACTGCTGGCCTGTTTCCATAGAAGGCCAAGAACAATAAGATAAAGGAAGACTCATTTAATAAAGGGTAGGACAAGTCATTTCTGGCTGCCTTAGAAAAAATTGAGTACGTCACGAAAAAGTCTTTTAAGGATGGTTGGTTGGATGCCCTTAAGGAAGTCAGCATCGCTGAAAACTGTGAGTTGTTTCAGAGGAATAATCCAGGCTCTCCTCTAAACTTGGAGGAAGATTTTTATGATGAGGAAAGGTCTGTAGAATCCTCCATTCAGGTTGTTGGGTTTGCCTTAAGGCCCATTGATGAAGCCATCCCTTCTATCGAGCTGCCTTTTGTGTTTAATGTTCAGGATAAGGAGAAGGTTAAACTCTTTTGTTTTTATTTTTGTTCTTTTGCCTTGAATAGGATCATTATTATGTAACACCTCCTAGTTTATTAATGAAAGTATTTCCTTTTAACTGAATGCGTTGCATTTATCATACTTATGCCTTCTTGCTTGGTTAAATTATCTTTCTGAAATCACTCACATTGTGTTATGTTTGCTCAGTAATCACGCTTGTGTTCTTACATTTGCAATTTTCAGTTTGATGCTAGGAAGAAGTCCATAGTTTCTACTAAATCCGAACTGTTCAGGCGGCGTAAAAATCTTCTGGAAGCTGGCTATGTTCCTTTATCCGAAGAAGACTTAGTCGGCTTGCTCGGTCCAGATGTGTCCGAAGAAGTTAAGGAATCATACATTCACATTCACTACTTAATGGATAGGGCAGTGGCAAATAATGCTTCTTATTATGAGATGATTGAAGATATACAAGAAAACCACAAGTTTTTTTTTGGCTTCTCTCCAAGCTGACTATGAGGCTAAGTATAAAGCATTAAGTGAAGGTTAGGGCTTTAAGAAGAAGGTTGCTGAATATGCCTCCATGCATAGAAGGAAATAACTCTTGTTGAACCAAGAAGTAGATGAAGCTCGGGAGGTAGCAAACTTCTTGAAGAGGAAAACAATTGGCTCAAAAATGAGTTAGACGGTCTGAAGAAGTCATCTTCCAGTGGTGCGGATGAGGGTGATTCTTTCTTGGAAACTGAGAATTCCAGATTAGTAGAAGAACTTGAAGCACTGCAGAAAGTCAAACCTGGGCAAACTTCTAGGACACAAAGGGATCTTCGATCAACCGTAGAAGAGGAAAGAACTAGAAAAACACTAGCCGACCAAGCTGCCCAGATAAAAGTGAAGAGTTAGGCCATTACTGATTTTTCATCCAACTGGAAGCTAAGTGAAAGTGAAGATCCATCGCCGACCAATATTAACTGTTGAAAGTGGAGAGTGATGCCTTGAAGAAACTTCAACATTAGGTTAAAAGGCTAACCTTTCAATTTCATAAACAACCCAGGGAGTTCTATATGGAAGGCTACAATGAGGCCCTTAGCCATGTTGATGATCACCTTGCCCAGAGTCATCGGGAAGGTTACAGATGGGGATGGAACAACTTACTAACCTTGTTAAAATATGATCAAAATAGTGAGCTATGGTACCGGAATGAGCCTGGTTTACTGGATTACGACAATCCCCCATTTAAGATGGATATATTATGGATTTCTCCTGATGCCATTTCCCAGTGCTTAATCACCAAGTACCTGGGATATTACGATCTTCATGATGTGCATGAAATAGTTCGTCCTCCTCATCTGACCAATGTGTCGAACATCATTAATTGGAAAATGCTGAGGGATTTCAACTTCATCAATCCACTTATACCCTGGATGATCCTCTTGATGGTATGGAAATAGTGAAACAAGAGAGAGTTCCACAAACTTCTAAAGCTCAAGGAAAATGTCCAGTTGAATTACTTTTTTATATTTTGTACTCATTTGATGTTGAATGTAATACAGTTAGTATTTGAATAAAAATTCATACTTTTGTGTTGTCAACTTATGATTAGTTAATCAATTAGTCAAATAAGTTATCGTTTAGTAATATATTATTAAACGGTGATTATAGGGCTATAGATTATACCAATGCACTTTGATGAAACTAAAAATAGTTTTATTGATCAAAGTTTAACATCAGTTATCAGTGGCGACCAAGTGTATGAGGAATATATGTGTGTATTCCAATGGTTAAAAATGTATACATGTCTTCCTGGATTTAACTTAGTAGGGTAAAACTTGGTTTTAACTATTTGAGTTGTATACGAAGTTTTACAAACTTCTTGTTCTTGACTTATCAAAGACGAAGTCATACATGAAGTAAATTATTAGTGCCGACCAAGTGCGTTAGGAGTGTATTCTTGTATTTAACTTGGTCAGGTAATACTTCTTATTCGTGACTTGTTAATACGAAGTCATACATGATGTAATAACTTCTTGTTCGTGACTTGTACATATGAAATCCTACATGAGGTAATAACTTGGGCGAGATACGATTGTGCATTAAGCAATTGGTGCATCTCGGATTTGATAAGTTCAACCTGATTAAGTATGCGTTATTCATCGACAGATAAGTTCAACTTGATTAAGTATGTTCTTTTGATCGATAAGAGCTGAAGACTAAGGGACATTATTTATTTATTGTTTCTGGGGGATGTATATTGACGTACTCCGAAAAAAATTGAAAAATTTGAGGGAACTAAAATCAAGACTTTTATTGAACTTGAAAATAAGTTGTGTTGAACATAAAGTAAAAAAGAAATACAATTTGTCAATACCTTTATTCACTGATAATATTTGCGAAGGTGCTCGGCGTTCCAAGGGTTCTCGAATTCCTCCCAATCAAGTGTCTCAAGTCTAAAAGTCCCTGGTCGACTGACCACTGAAATACGATATGGGCCATGACAATCGACCTCAAGCTTGTTTCCCTTTTGGATGACTTTCTTTAGGACATAGTCTCTTTCTTTTAAGTTGGTCGGCTTAACCATTTTGTTGTAAAAGCGAGCAGTCCTTTGTTGGTAGGCAGCATTTCTGAGGGCGGCATCTTCTCGAACTTCTTCTAGCATGTCCAAATCTAATCTTCTCATTAAGTCACTCCTGGGAGAATCAAAGTTCAGAAATTTATGAGTTCGTAGGCCTATCTCAATAAGTACCATGGCTTCTGCCCCAAACGTAAGCATATAAGGTGTTTCTCCAGTTACTGTCCTCGACGATGTTCAATAAGCCCAAAGAATAAAGTGAAGTTCATTAATCCAATTTCCCTTGGTAGCATCAAGCCTATTCTTCAATCCAATGATCAAGGTTCTATTTGTCACTTTCGTATGACCCTTGCTTTGTAGATGGCCTAGTGTAGAATGGAGTTTTTGAATCTTGGACTTAACACAGTATGATTCAAATTCATCATTGTCAAACTGGGTTCCGTGGTCTGTAATGAAGGCATAAGGCATTCCCTACCTACATATAATATTCTTCTAGATGAATTGGTACACCTTCTCATAAGGCATTTTTATTAATGACTCTGCATTCAGCCATTTTGTGGAATAATCAACAACAATTACTAGGTACTTGAACTTGCCTTTGGTGGTCGGTAGTGGGCCGACAAGGTCAATTCCCTAAGTAGTGAATGGCCAAGTATAAGTAATTAGTGCTATAGAAGCATTGGTTGTTTTGTGAATTGCAGAAAACCTTTGGCATTTATCACACTGTCTTGAAAAGGCCCTACAGTCTGCCCTCATAGTTGGCCAGTAGTATCCCTGTGTGTTGATTCTCTAAAGTAATGACCGACTAGCTCAATGAGCTCCACAAGAACTTTCATGCACCTCCTTGATAAAATCTTCAACCTCCAATGAATGGACATAGTGTAATAAGTAGATAGTAAACCCGCTTTTTTATAAGACTCCTTTATCCAATACATATCGGGCTACTTTATACCGGAGATTTTTTGCTTCTTTAAAATCAACTGGTAGGGTTCTTCCTTTAATATAAGATCTGATTGGATCCATCTAGGAAGGTCCTAAATCTAAAGTATTGAAACTGATAATTAGATCCTCATCTATGCTCCTGCTTGCCAAGATCTCAATTGGAGTTCTTCTCCGAAGTTCTATTCTTATTACTAAAGCTAGCCGAGAAAGTGCATCAGCTCGGGCGTTAGATATTCTTGATATCATGTTCATTTGCATGCTTGGAAATTTAGAAATGAGTTCCATGGACATGATTAATTATCTCATCATTAACTCTCCCTTCACTCCATATAGATGAAGCACTTGGTTGACAACCAACTATAAATCACTATGCGCCACTACTTGCTCAGTGGTTAAAGAATGTGCTAATTCCAGTCCGGCTATCAAAGCTTCATACTTAGCTTTATTGTTTAATGCTTTAAATTGAAACCTAAAGGAATATTTAACATCAATATCATCTAGAGTACTAAGTATGATACCTTCTCCACTTTCAGTTACGCATGAATATCCATCCACATATAAATTCCACAATGGGATATCACTGCTGAAGCTCTCCGCAGACAGAACTCCAAGGTGGAATACCTTCTTAATTTCCACCACATACTTTTGAGCCATCTCTTGAGTTCTGGATGATTCAGGTTGGTCGACTACGACTTCGGCTTGCTTTTGAGCTAAGCTCTCTCCCAAAAAAGTCTACTCGGCAGGCAAATTTATTGGTCGGTAACCTCTGGATAAGTGAACTCTATAATAAAATCTTCCAAAGCTTTTTCTATCAACGATGACCTTGGTTCATAGATGATGTCATATTGTCCTAGCTCTACATACCAGTAGATCAATCTTCCAGCTTCTTAGGTTTATGGAGGGCTTGTTAAAGAGGTTTATCAGTGTACACAACTATGGAATGTGCTTGGAAATAAGGCTTCATGCGCTTAGAGGCTTCAATGAGAGCTAAGGCCAGTTTTCCCAAGTAGGGGTACCTAATTTTATCTCCTCTGAATTCTTTTTTGGTGTAGTATACTGGTTTCTGGATCCCATTCTCCAACCGAACCAGTGCCGAGCTAATTGCAAATTCAGAAATAACTAAGTATAAGTACAAATTTTCTTCCAAAACATGTCGGGAAAATAATAGTGGTGATCCTAGATGATTCTTCAATTATTAAAATGCTTCTTCACACTCTGCATTCCACTCAAAGGTCAAACATCTTGAAGAATGGTGAACACCTATATGTTTCCCAAAAAATAAATCGGTTTAAAGCTGCTACTCTACCAGTAAGTTTTTTAGCATCCTTCTTGCAGGTCGGTGACTACATTTCTATCAGAGCTTTGATTTTGGTAGGGTAAACTTTAACTCCTCTTTCGTTTACTATGAAGCCGAGGAACATTCCCTCTTGTACACCGAACACACACTTGGTCGGATTTAGCTTCATCTGATGCTTTTTCAGCTAATCAAAATTATGACTGAGGTCCTTGATATGATCTGAAACTTTCTTTCTTTTATTCAACATATCATCTAGATAAACTTCTATATTTTTCCCGATCTGCTCTTTAAACACCTTATTGACCAACCTTTGGTCCAACGTTTTTTTGCCCGAAGGGCATTACATTGTAGCAATAAGTACCTCGGCTAGTAATGAAAGTAGTTCTTTTTATGTCTTATGGTTTTATTTTTATCTGGTTATATCCAGAATAACTATCTATGAAGCTCAACAACTCATGTCCTGATGTGGCATCGACCAACTGATCAATTCTAGGCTAAGGAAAATGGTCCTTTGGGAAATCTTTATTAAGATCAGTAAAATCTACACACATTCACCACTTATCATTTTTCTTTTTAACCATCACAAGATTGGCCAACCATGCTTTATATTTGACATCCTTAATGTATTGGTCCCTTTGTAGTTTCTCCACCTTTTCCAGTATGGCTTGGTTTTATTTCGAATTATACACCCTACGCCTTTGCTTTATCGGCTTGGAATCCTTATTTATGTTAAGCTCATGACAGAGGAAGTTGGGATCAATCCCAGGCATAACCTCATGGCTCCAAGTGAACACATTCCTCTGCTATCTCAAGAATGCAATCAATTCTTATTTGAGGAATGGATCCAGTGTGGAGATGATCTGAGTGGTTCTCTTCGATTTGTCAGCATTCAGGATTATGTTTTCGGTGGATTCAATAATCTTCCCTTTGATTAACTTTGGCTCATATCAGGGATCCAAAGTATCAAATTTTGACTCACTGCTGGGCTCTATAATGTCTACCTGATAAGTGGTGGTCTTCTTCTTCTTCTTCTTCTTCTTCTTCTTCTTCTTCTTCTTCTTCTTCAAATCAACTGAATTTTCTTGCTCGGATGAAGAGTAATAACATTCTCTGGCCACCTTTTGACCACCTCTCACGACACCAACCCCAAAATGACTATGGAACTTCAAACACTCATAGAATATGGATGGTATAACTTCAAACTTCTTTAGTCCTAACTGAACATTTTTATCCATCATAAATAAGTGTATCTTTTTTATGCGACTTGCCGGTTAAGTGCCGAATAACACTTCTAGCTTGACTGTTCCAAGGGGGTAGTCTTTTTTACCCAAAAAACCTATCAAGGGCATGTGGTTTGGTTCCAATTGACTAAGTTTCAATCCTAAACTCTGAAATCAGGGGTAGAACATGATATCAGTCGAGCTCCCATTATTAACCAAAACCCTGGCGATGATGATTTCTTGAATTCCAAAACTTGATGACCAATAGATCATCATGGGGATACAATATCCTAGAAAGGTCATCTTGGAAAAGCCAATTTCCAGTTTGTCTTTATTGACTTTTCTTGGTCGATCATCTTCATTCAGATTGATTCATTGGATATAGGAAGAAGCTTGTGCTTCATTTAGGTAGGACTTTCTCTCTATAATTTTATATCCTCCTCCTGCATCTCCACCTGTAAATACATGACAATCAAAAGAGCCAAAATGTACCATAGCTTCTTTAAGTTCTAGTTGTTTGGTCTTCTTTGACAGGCCAGGATCGGCTTCATTACCATATTTATGGTTTATCTTCCTGTCATCTCTAGGTTTGTAGGGAGAATTTGACCTTCCTCCTGTTTCTCTTCTTTCTACCTGATCAATAACTTTGTTCAGCTTTCCTCGGCCAATGAGGGATTCCACTTCGTTCTTTAAAGAGATTCAATTATTGATCGTGTGGCTATGATCCTTATGGAAGTAATAATATTTTGATTTATCCCACCTGTTAGGTGGTGCCCCCATCTTCTCGAGCCATTACAAATCTCTATTGTGCTTAATTTCCTTTAGGATATAGCAGTTACTGACCGTCAATGGATTATATGTTCCATACTTTTTGAGCTTCTCATATTTCTTTGATTTTTTCTCCTTCTGCTCCTTCTTCTTAGGCTTAGTGGCGGGACTTTACTTTACAACCATTTCTTCCTCGGCGTTCATGATTTTTCCTACCTTAGCCATGAGCTCAGTCACGATTTTGGGAAGATCTTTTGTCAAAGTGTAGTATAGCTTCTCTGGAAATAACCCACTCATCAAAGCGGTGGTGGCTATTTTTTCTTCATATTCAACCACTTTAAGTTTCTTATCGTTAAAACGAGTGATGTATTCTCTAGTGGTTTCCCCTACTCGCTTCCTGACACTTAAGAGATGGGCTACCCTCTTCACTATCTTGGCCCTAAAATAGAAATTACTGATGAACAGCTCGCCAAGCTGTTTGAAATTGATAATTTTTCCCCGGGGCAAATTATTATACCATATTTGGATTGAACCAGTAATGGTGCTTGAAAAAGCTCTACATCTCATTTCATCAGGAACAAACGAATATCAGCTGTAGCGTGATACTGCTCAATGTGTAAAACTGGGTTAAATTTACCATCATATTTAGGAGTAATCATTGGGGTTTTAATATTGAATGGAGTTGGGAAATGAATAATTTCCTGGATAAGGGGAGATCCCTTGACAAAATTTTGTTGCAATGGATTCCTTATCTTATCCATTTCTCCCAACCGATCTTCTAACCGTTGGATTAATCCTTTCCATGAAGGATTGCCTGCATTGGATCTGTTGGACGCATCTTGACCATCCTGACCATGTGTTTGTGCTGAGCTCTCTTCCTGAGAAGTCTGCTTGGCATGCACAAATCGTCGGACGCTGGGTCTAGACCTGATTAAAGCTTTACGGTGTTTGGCTAGATGTTCATTGGCTCTGGATAACTCTCTGGGAGGATTCCTATTTTCTAGGGGTCCCAAATGATCAAAAGGCTAAGCTCTGCTCAATCTTTCCAAAACACTTGGCCTTTTAGGAGAAAGAGAATGGTCGTCATATAATTATGTGGATCTGAGTGATGACCTTACTCCTAGATGGTAAGACCTATCCCATGAAGATCTAGAATAGCTATGTCGGCTATGCCTAGGAGGTAGAGGTAGCATTTTTCTCCTCAGGAATGGACCCGTATTTTGCCTAGATGGGGGTGGAGACCTGGCTTATACTAATTGAGCCAATTGCCTCATGGTTTCCTGCATAGTATCTTGACCCCTAGTAATACTGGAAAGAATTCCATTCAAGTTGACTACTGTAGGTGAAATAGATGGGATGATAGTTTTGCCTTCATTTTTGGTACTACTTTCGAGATCATTCATTTCCTTTTACCAAAAACGTACAAGATAGAGAACGAAATTAGACAAACGTTCCCACAGATGATGCCAATCTGTTGATGTTAAAAAATAGACTAGATCCAATTTTCTAATCACAGATAAAATATAAGATTATAATGAATAATAAAATAAGAGACAATGAGTTTTTAAAGTGGTTCGGATGTGTAAGTACGTTCACTGTTATTGTATTGATTTGAGCGATTACATAAACCTAGGTACTCTTGTTAAGAAGAATATCCTAGAATCCATTTTATCTTACCTTTAGTGAAAGGAATACAATGTATTTATAGTGACCCGGAGATCAAGGGTTGGAATGCCTTTATATATTCAAGCATTTACACCCGTATATAATGAATGTGATGGTTGACAGTCTAGACCACGTGTGGAAGGACCCTTGACTGTTTCCCCCAAGTGGTGACTGTTCATTTACTTTTATGGTGTGCATTCTTCATGTTGGTTGGCATGCCTGTCGAGCAACTATCTTCGGGGCTAATGAAGTGGCCGCTGACTAGGATTGTTGCCACGTAAGGAGACAAGTTCCCATTTCTGATTGGTCCACGTAGGTGGATAATTTTTAGTATCAATAATAACCTTAAGGGGTTAATTCAAGGTTTTACCTTTAATATTTGAGGATTTGAGTTGTGAGATAATTAGTGTTTAAAAAAATTGTTTTACTAAAATTCCCCTACTGCTTGCTTATCAGGAGAAAAAATTCTAACTCCTTATTTGAGGCCGTAGAAATTTGGGGTAGTATTATATTATGCCTAGGTGAGTTGATATGGGATTCGATACTGAGGCTGTGACACTATTTGTCCAGGCCGAGTTGTGATTGTCTATTGTAGGGCCTCATGCTTAGTGATTGAGATAAATACAGTTATTCCTAGGGAGATTGAGCTGAGGTATAGCAATGGGGCATACTTGACTAAGGTTACGGAGTTAGCAACACTCTGCGAATTCTCTATACTGGAATTGGGTAGGAGGGGAGGTCTTCCCCTGTAGCATGACTAGGTCAGAGATATCTAGAAAATGTAGCAGAGAATGAGATGTCCAGGATCATAAAAGTAGGCTATGGATTATGAGGGTAAACATTGAGAGATTGATTAATTGGGGAATCCAAGGTAAATCAAGGGTAATTGGTACTTGAGAAAAGTCGTGGAGTGGTGAACTAAGGATGATTGATGCTTCGGTTATCAGTATAATTTGAGGGATTAGAAAACTTACATTTTTTCCCTTCCTATATTCTTATATTGCACAATCTTGCTTATTTTCACTGTTATCTTACATTTCCTTGTTATTATATCATTTATTTGCTAGTACTAACGTTGACAGTTGGGCTGAGGACTTTGATATAAACCTTGCTAAGCTATTTGAGCTAATCCTTTCTATATTCCTGATTTCATCTAAATAAAGGCCACAGATAGTTTAGAGGCCACAGATGATATTAGTGGTTGTGTAGAGTATTAAAAGTCACAAAGTATTTGTAGGTCGCGGAGCTAGTTGGTAAGCTATCGTGAAAGATATCGGAGGCCAAAGAGTCTATTCTGATCTAGAGAGATTTTTTTAGGTGTTTTACCTAGACTTCGATCTTAGTAGTAATTATTCAAATTTATAGTTTTATTTTAAAGTTATATGAGGAGAAACATTAGTAAGTTATGTATTTGAGACTATTATATATATTTTAATGGAGTTAGTACTTGTTCAATTATCCCTATATATTATGCATTATTAAACAATGATGATTTATTAATCTGCAAATTCTGACGAGGAGGTTAAAGTCTTCCTATAGGCCGAGTTGCACTAATAATTAAGTTTAAAATTTGTCCATGTGAGAACAAGTGATAATAGCGATCACGGCCTAATAAAGTAGGCCACGAGGCGTTACAAATAGTTTTAGAACGTTCACCCTATTTGACTTTATGAGTATCAGAGTTATCTTTAATCTAGGTATATTTATTTAGTTACTTAGCCCTAGGATGATAAACTCGTGCATGTTTGATTCTTGTTAGGGAGATATGGTAAGAGGTAATGGTAGAAGAGCTAGAAGAGACACAAACAATAATGAGGTCGTAGAACCTATCGTCCCCAACATTGTGCCTGAATAGTAGTTGGGTTCGCAAAAGTATTGTCTCAGGTAATAGCTTCCAGGATGGCCGAGGCGAGGCCTGTTGGCTTTACTGTTGAGCATTTTGAGAAATTAGGGCCTGATACCTTTAAGGGAGATCCTGATTCATTGAAGGTCGATTCTTGGATAAGGAAGATAAAAAATGATTTTTGAGGTTTTAAACTGCACCGAGAAGCAGAAAGTGTCCTTTGACTCCTTTATGTTTGAGGCTAAGACATATCACTGATGGTCTATGGTCAAGAGGACTGGGAGGAGTGGTTGCGACCATCTATTATGCGAGATTCAAAAGGATCTTTTTAGAGAAATATTTCCCGACCACAGCCAAAGAGAAACTGGAATTAAAAATTTTGGAGTTGACTCAAGGAAATATGTTTGTGGTTGATTATGAATCCAAGTTTGCGTAGCTATCTCACTTTTCCCTATACTATTTATACCAAAGAGAAAAAAAACTAAGAAGTTTGAAAGGGGCTTAAAGCGTGGAATCTGCAGTAGGGTAGTGGGGTTGAGGCTACGGACTTATACATAATTGGATGAGGTAACTTAAATTAAGGAGCAAGACTTTGAATGTGGATTGATGGCTAAGGGAGAGAAGAGAAAATAGATAAAAGAGGAAACAAAGAAAAAAGATAATCATGGGATTATAGAAGGCAAACAACATGAAAGGGTTGATATCATGAGAATTGCCTATTTTAACTACGAAATGAAAGGGAACTTTGTAAGAGTTTTTGTAATACCCCAATCCGAATTTATGGGTTACCCATAGTCAACCCAGTCTCACACGAGTATTAGGTGTGAAGTGTAATGAAACAACCTATATAATGTTGCTAGTCCAGTAATATTTTAATTAACGTTCCACTTGTTAGCATGCGATTCTAATTTCAAATTAAAATATGTGAGAGACCCATGGGGAGCACCCCGAAGTCCAAGCACACAGAGCTACTAACGTAATGTAAAATAAAGTACTTATATGTATAATGCTCTTAAAATACAAGACTCCCCCCAACCTACCATAACAAAATGAGGGAGTGAGCCAAATGCTCAATGGGAAATATATAAATGAAGTATAGAATCAAACGACAAAAAGAATACTCTAACATGTTATACCTACATGCGCATGCAACTACCTTGTATACATATATAAACATATGTATATATACTTAATGCATGAAATATTTTACTTACAAAAAGTCGTATTTATCCAGATCTATTCGCCTTAACATTGTAAAAGACTTCCCTTTTTCTCATTTTAGCCTTCATACCTTTATTTAACACATACAGTTAAATATTTGAAACAAATACACTTGGTTATCTTAACATGTTTTCACCAAACAACCCGTTTCCTGACATGTTCCTTATTCCTTTATCTTTTCTCAGAATCTTCCAATAACTGCATACTTCAACGGGCTCCACACTGCCGACTATGTGCACCATATGCTCTGGCTAATTGTCTTGGGTATTTCACCCTAGAGCTCCGGGACCTCCTTAATTATCCCAGGGTCATCTATGTTCCTTTACACATGTTTTCACATTTTACAAATGTTCACATTATTCCACCTTTCCTTTTAACCGTTCGAGGCTAAAACTCGCAGTTTCACCCCAACTTGTGTTACACTTTGAAATTATCATTTCACGTCCCTTACACTTTAACCTTGATTTTATTCTAAAAATTATTTTCATTTAGGACCAATTTGTGTAACACCTTTTCCAACATTTTATTTCATAAAAATGTTCCAGTTTCAGCCAAATTATCATTTTACCCATTTGTTTCCAATCTCATCTTTTACTCTATTTCTAAAAGTGTTAATTTTCTCAAAAAACTATTAAGTTACCCACACTAACTTCTTAAGTGTTTTAACACCTTAACATCCTTTTAACCTTGGAGTAATATACTTCTTAATTGGAAATATCTTTATCTCATTATTTCCTTTTCAATTTCACAAGTGTTAATCTTTTACAACATTATTAAGTTATACACACCCACTTTCCAATATTTAACCATTAACACTTATTTCAATACCACTACTAACCATTTTTCCAAATTAGACATTTCTTTACTTTCTTTATTGAAGAAAATCTAATTACACTTAAAGGCTACTCTCATAAGAAAATATCATTTCCTTTTTATCAATACATCTAGTCTTGTAACTTTGTTTTTCATACACTTTGAAGACAATAATTTATACTATTCTTATTCCATGTTTAAACCCACAAAATCTTCTTTAAACTTATTTGTTCATTTATTTCCAAAATACTACAAGTCTATATACATGAGAAGATGGATTTTAAATCCTAAAATCCTATTAATGGATTAAACATACATTTCCTTTTAGAAAGTCATCGTACTTGCAAAAATATACTTTTAAGGCTTAAAAGATATTTTATTTATTCAAACTCAACAAATGTACATTTTTAAAAACTTTACATTTTGCAAGAAACTTTGAAACATTGTTTCACCAATATTTAACAAAATAAATCATTATTTTCAAACATTTTATTTCATAAAATGTTTAACATCAATCTTTCTAGAAAATACACCCTTTTCATAAAATACCAACTTTTAATATTTCAAGACTTTGAAATATTTATTCATTATTTATTGTCAACAAAATAATATTTTACCAACATTTTTATTCCATAATTTTTTTTAATAATATTCGACTAAACAACATCATTTATTCATCTGCATCCTACTTACGTAATCTAACCACAACACTACTAAAAATGCAAATAGAGTCTTATATACTATGGATGGATTTTCCCATCTCTAATGGAGCTCCAACAATGATAGGCATGAAAGGTCTAAGAATATGGCAACCTTCCACCTCCTAAGGTGGCCTCAAGGGGGTTTCCTCACTCCCAAAAGCACGCTCCATTAAGTTTCCAAGCAAAAACTCTCTTTGAACTCTATAAATCTTTCATTTCCATCTTCAAACCCCCCAAACATTAACTCCATAAATTCGTAGCTCTCCTCATTAATGGTGGAAAAAGGTATAAATTGTTCAAATATGGTGGAATATATAGCAAACATGGGGTTATAAATATGGTGGTAGCATGGTGGTTTATGGTGGTGGGAGAGTGTAGGAAGGCCAAAATGGTGGAGGAAGACTACCCCTCCACCCTATCTCACTCTTCTTCCATTTTCCCCAAAATGAACCCAAATTACCCATTTAAAAGCCCTCTAAAGCCTAAAATTCTCATTCTGCTTAATTTGGGCTAATCTGATATCGATAGCTCACCAAATCAAGGGCCAAAATTGTGACAGCGCATAAGGGCAATCAAATCCAAACATTTTTTAGGCACGTTCAACACATCGTTCGATGATTGGCTTCACGCGACTTGGCGCTGTAATGCAGTGAACTCTCGTTCGAAGGTCATTTGGACCCTGCTTCTCGTGGCATTGATTCTCGCTTCTAAGGAACCCCTTATGTTATTTGAATGACCCCCTTTTGCTATTATTTTATTTCCTTTAATTTTAACCCATAATTTTCTAATAATTCTCCTCAATCCTCGCTCCATTACAATTTATACAACAATATAATTGAATTATTAGGACAGGGTATTAAAACTTCCCTCCTTGGGGAATTTCATCCCCGAAATTCTCGATCCAAAAATCAATAAACTTACGTGGTTCACCAACTTCCATCCTAAGCCATAGAAATCCTCCAATACAAAGTCCTCGAACTTCTCAATACTAAGGTGACCTTACGTGCCCCCACACGAGGTTAGTCACCAAATAATCAACACGCGACATTATCTAATGCTTACCATCTCGCTAACCATGAACATCATATAGTCGACTGCGAGTCTCCACTCACTTGATGATCATGTCCAAATAATTTCTAGTACTACCAAGCTAGTACCTAAGGCATGCTGGAACCTCCACGGGCGACCCCTTTCTGGAGGTTAACACTCACCCCACATGAACCGTAATACAACTAATCGTCATAGTTATCACTAAAGTCAATTCCATCTCAAGACTGCACATCCTGCATCCCATAAATTTTTAGGCTATCCTGGCTACACCACTCACATGACCATGCCAATAACCGTACTATGTTATTTTCTCACTCCAAGGGGTAATATTATTACAAAGTCATCACTGTACGTTCGTCTTATACCTTTCACTGCATCACTCTGATGACCTAGTACTGCTCTAGGCATCCCACCTTTGATCACTCACTGGAGCCTCACTCTAATCCACTCACCATGGCAAAGAAACATCGTATGTGAAGTTTTCCTCAATTTCTAACACTATACCATATCATCAAGTCGTCATCCTGCACAACCAGTGCCACCGACTATCATGATGGCTAGTCGAAAGACCATTTATCCTAAGAAAAGTCAATACTATGAACAAATCGTGTGGACGAAATCCCAACCGCCCATACACTTAACTTTATGCAATAGAAAGAATTCCTCAGATAGGGCGCACCTACTTATCGAGATGCATTGACCATACCCAGTCCACCGTTCTCTACTTGGCCCAACCTCGCCGTACCATGACATGAAATCAATCTGAGTTATCACACACGTGAGGATACCAATCCTCGATCATCGAAACCAAAACGAACACACGAGAGTTCTAAGGGACAGGAAACCGTCCAGAGAAATTTTTCTCATAAGCCTCCGACTATGATTTGTGAAAATAAACCTACGCCATAGGTTAGAAGTCCCGTCACTCATCCTCGATGTTCACACCAAGTACTAATCCTATCCACATACCCTGGCTTAGGTCACCAACTGAGATGAATCGAATCACAACCATTCACTCTCGTAGCACTAAAAAATCATACAAACCTGTAGTTCTCTAGGCAGTCAATGCCCGAATTCCCTCCTTGGGAGTAAGGCCCTACCTTTCACATCCTTGACACACATGAACCATTCCGATTGGCGGGTGCCTCACACCGTTGTTTATACTAACCTTGCCAATTTACTAGTGATGACATCATTAACCTACTATACCAACATTATTGTCTTCCTCATCATATCATGATCGAGATCCCAGATTCCCCTAAGCATCACTCCATTCAGGAGATACATCCACCTTATTTCATCCTTTGACTATATGAGGTTATCACTAAGCTCACTTCAAGGCTTTACCCAAAATGAACTCACGTGATGACCACACCAGCCGCAATTGGCATTTTAAGGGTTGTAAATATCACACATGGCTACATCTTCTAATCAGTACTGGCTTGGCAAGGCATGCCAAAAATAGTCCTTGCCTTACCAAGGCTATCCTTGCACATACCGTCAGCACTTGTCAATCTACCTATCATGCTTCGATATTACCCCACCTTAGTTTCCATTTTCAAGTCTCCACATGTCGTCATCAACCTAAGTCTCGAATACTTTTCCTAGTACATCTCGAACCGAGTATAACAACACCAATACTAGTCATTCCATGACATTTGAGCATCACTCCTATAACGACACAAGCTATCACCCTACCTTAGGGATTTCACTACCCATTTGTGCTGATTTGGGAGCCACACCCGACATGTACATTATACGACCAATAATCTTAGATCACCACCTGAACCTCAACACAATCATTACTAGGATGCTAATGCTCCTTCATACCAAACTTAAATGGTCTCCTAAGGACACTGAACAAATTTTAAGTGAACCGTTCTTAAGACCCGACAAGACTTCCTCATCCATACCTTTATCATTGTAGGTGCACTCTACAAACCTTTCAATACCCACATCATGATCATTTGGTGCTCGTAAAGACACTAGTCTATGAGCCTCTACCTATAGCGCACCTTACCCATCAAACATCTCAAGGCGTCACAACAATCGATTTCTACCCCCAGGGACGCCACGTACAATTTGTCCCATGGCTACCCCAAAATGCCCGTATTCTAAGTGGTGTGTGAGTGTAAAGTGAAGCTAAGTGTGAGTGTGTTAAGTGTACATGGAACGTATATACAAGTGGATGAGGTGTATAAGTGAGTGGAAAGTGATATATACATGAGAGATATATACGAAAAGTGAAATATAGGAGAAAAGGAAACATACCGGTAGGCGCATACACAAACATGTAGAAAATAATAACGCCCATGCAAAAATAGAGTCTATGGGTCGAAGGGTTCTCCCGCGGTCGATCCCTCCTTCCTTCCCTTTTTTTCGACGTGCGCATAAGATTTCATCCCTTCTCAGGGTTCTCGACGGTCGTCGATGTGGGGTGATATAAAGAGATAGAGTCGCCAACCTATTTTTCACAAAACATGCAAAAGAAATGTTGCCTCCTCGAGAGAACAACATCAAGGACAATATTGATGCTTTTGAAATCAAGTAGTTCACGGGTCCGGGGACCAAGTTACAAAATGGAAAGGTGTTAGGAACCCATACCACCCTTTCGGTCTCTTATGGGAATATGTTAATCTTTTCTTTTAAAACTCCGTGATGAGTTTGATTACGTGCTTAATATAAATGGAGGATGGAATCGCTCGACTCGCATCATGGATAAAGGCAGAGTGAGGTAATCCTTAGGAGTTTTCACCAAATAAAAATTAAAAGTATATTGTAAGTGTTTATCGATTCAAAAGTCATTATATAAGAATGAGAAAGCAAGCATATAACATATATATATATATATATATATATATATATATATATATATATATGATAAGAACAAAGTAACAAATGTATGTGGGAGGACTCGAGTCTAGGAATTCACCCAAGATGCCTATGTAGCCCGAGGAGGGCATCAAAGTCCACGTAGTTCGAAGACAATACAAGGTGGGGTTTAACCCATAAACCCAACCGGTGACTTTGTTTATATGTCTCTATGTAGAAAAAAGTGTTTTTAGTGAGAGAAAATGTGATGAGAAATCCCCATTTGAAATTTATAAGTAAACCCTCATTTTCTTATTTTTGGGTTTTCTTATGAAAATAAAGTATGTGCTAATACTAATAATAAAAATTTTGAAATTAATATGTGTGATGTGATGAAGTAAAGTACTAAAGTGGAAATGAAGTAACTAATGGAAAAATAAGAGAATTTAAAGACAAATGGGAAGAATTAGACCTCCTTATGAAGACTTGAAGTGGATCTTGATTTTTGATGCGCTGATCTCACAATTAGATGATGGTGGTATGAGGAGATGGTTGGTAATTTACTCAAAATAGTATAAAAAAGATGGAAGAAATTTGGAAAATGGTTTTTTTTAAGAGGGGTACAACTCCGCATTCGAGAGAATTTTCTCTGAATTGCTGAGAGGGATGTTCAGGGATGCCTTTCAAAGTGAGGTCATGGCCTTTATTTATTGGCATAAGGGGGTTCCAATACGCATGTTCCTAGACTTTCCTATCGGCATAGAACCCCAGACACACTGTTGATAGGCACGGTTCATGGGAGGCCATTCGGCAGTCTGAGGAAGGTTTTTCAAAAAACGACCATAAAATACTAACTGCAAGTCAGAATTGTGCATGGGGTGGACTGTTGAAAAGGGTATTTAGACCCCTTTAAGAATAAATTGATCCACTCTCGGTTTCAAGATTTTCACAAAGTCAAACGGGTCCTGGAAGTGCCCGTTTGTTAGTAGACAAGAAATTCCCGAAGGAAAATGGATCGTTCGTCCGAACCGTAAGGCTAATTCATGCATGAGACAAACAGTTAAAAAGGATGTTCAGTTCCCTTTAAGATTTCTTTCAGCTTCATTCGGTTAGTAGAGTTGACCTAGGTCGAATAGGTCCCGAAAGCCTCGATGACCCTTCAAATTAAAATGGGATGTTTGTCCATATCATAAGGTTGATTCACGCACAGGGAGGACTATTGGAAAAGGTATTCAAATCCCTTCAAAGATTAATTTAGCTTCATTTGAGCTAAAAAGTTGACTGGATCCCGGTGTAACACCCCACCTAGTTAAATATCGGGTGATCAGTCCTTTATTAAATTAAAATCAAGGTGAACGGTGTGGTTCATTCTTAGCATCATTGTCGACGACAATTTTTCCATTTTAATCACCCTATAAATAATTAAGCTAAGTGTCAAAACATTTTAAAATAATATTTCATTTATTAGATTCCATAATGAAAAACCTTTTAAATCATAACAATTTAAATGAAATGCTAACTAGAAATCTCAACCAAAATAAATGTCCATAAATGTAATCCACGTGACAGAAGAATAAATCCCAAATGAGTACTAAATACTGGAAACATAAATAAATAAATAAATAAATCTCTAATAGGTCTAAATTGAAATAGGAAATGGGCGACACGTGCCCTATCTAAGAAGAGACTAGATCAGAAGTTGAATCAAGGAAGAAATCGTCTACTGCAAGGACCTACAACTCCCACATAAGCTGCAGCATGTCCAATCCAAAGAGTCTATGCCTAACACTAGGGGTGGAAGCGGTACGGGTTTTTATCGTACCATGCCGTTTTAGCCGAAAAAAATGGCTTTGGTTTCATATATTAAAATACCAAAAACCGATCTTACCGAAATCGAAATTACCGTAAAAAAGTCGATTGGTTTTGGTTTTAATATTTAAAAAAATGATTTACCAAAATTACCGTACCGAATTTACCATACCATTTTTACCGTACCAAATTTATACCTTAGTAGTTAGTACATTATATTTTTACCCTTGGATCTTTTGCAATCTAACGGTGAAAGAACCATTTCTCATTTAACCCTAAAATAGCCAAGCCCTTTTTCATTTCCAATCTATCAAAGGAGCAACTCTTTCTCTCGTCTCTCTCATATTTATTCTGATCTCTCCTCCCAAATCCCAAGCTATCATCGTCACAGCCCACAACCACAGATCTCGTCGTCACAGCCCACACCCAGAATATATTACTAAAGATCCCAAGCTCTCGTCTTTTTCATTTTTTTTAACGTTGTTATTTGTCTCATACGGGTATGTTGTTTGAAAATGTTGTTTGTTATATTTTTTAACCAGATATCTCATCTCTATAACCTTGCTATTTGTCTAAGAATCATTACTGCTGTAATTTTTTTGCCTAGGAATCATTGTAGCTAGAATAAAAGTAACAAAAAACCTTAAGATCTTAACAAAAAAATAACTATTGTTCGTTATTCTTTTTCATTTTTTTTGCTGACACTTCTACCAAATTTATCGAATGTATAAAATCGACTTGTAATTTCAATATTTACCGAAAAAACCCGAAAATAAATCGAATTTATCAAAACCAGAAAAAACCAAAATTATAAAAAAAAAATGAAATACCGGTCAGTTTGGTATTGGTATTGATTTTGGTGTACTAGGTGGTAAACTGGTACGATTTGGTTTTACCATTAAGATTTTGGTTCTGGTATTGGTATCTACTATTTATCGACCAAACCGTACCGCTTAAACCCCTACGTGACACCCCTGTGGCTAGGCACTTGTAATATATATATATATATATATATAAGAGAAGAAAGAAAATGAGGGGAAACGGGTCAGAGCCCGAGTGTAAAAATAACTTTAAAATGGTTTAGCAAGTATTTAAAATGCTTACTAGTTGATATAACATACATGTTAGTACGCAATACTCTCTTGAGAATTCTCACCTCTCATCTACTGTGCACGCCTATCGTACTCCTCCCATAAGTTCTAGTACGCGAGACCGTATGATTACAAATTATTTAAGTTAACATCTTCTTAAGAATTATTTAACCCAATTATGTGTACCTCAATACTGATGTGAAATCTCATGCACATACTACCATTTGGAATAGATATTCAATATTTATCTACATACACGCACAGTAGAAGGATTTCAGGTATAGGTAAATATCTCACATCATATATATATATATATATATATATATATATATATACACACACACACACACAATAGTGCACCCCATATAAAATCTATGGTGCTGGCATACTCTGCTATCCAGTCCCTGTACCTCTCGTACAATAAGGTAAAACTAGTTTGGATCCACCCACGAACCATATTAACATAAACATACATATTGGAGGTGAAGCGTAGTTCCCAGTCCTAAGAGGTCAGCACATACCCTCACGTCTCTGAGGACCATTTGACTATCATTCTCAGATTACGTGTATCAAGGATATTATCTTCTAGGGTACGAGTCAATATCCCTCACAAAGGTCCAATCGAGATAAGACTGTCCCGGTGCGGAAACCTCCGTGATAGCAAGTAGCTCGGGTATATATATATATATATATATATATATATACATACACGTGCACTCGGTTATAAATATATATACTTTCACATATTTTTATTAGGTTTGCCCACGACCTATAATAAATATTGTAACCACCCGTGGCACATATCACTCAAGTCCTACGCATGATTAGCCATTTCATTTTATTCTCAATTGTCACCCTTTTATGACTTCTTCTCATCCGTATAAGTGTTTCCTTTTTATTGGATGTAAATTCAGGAGGCATACCCTCACCATCATACAGGTCTAAGTCTCTCGAGTCTCCCGATACCACACTTAACGTCTGCATGATTTCTATTAAATTTTATGCCCCCATTATCCCACGGATATCTCACGTATGAATAACATTTAACGAAACTCACTTAGACCCTACTGGTCCTCCCCAAGATCCATTATTATCTATAAATAATATCCAAGGTTCCTACGCCTTTTTCTTGAATTAATTCAAAAAAGAAAAGCTATTCAATTTCCAGGAGGGGTCGATCGATCGATCGAACAGTTAATTTCCAGATTCTTCAACTATAACCTACGGGTTTCATCCATAAAACTCACCCAAAACACCATTAATAAATCCCAAACTCCCAACCGATTATAAGGAACATTACATAAACATTAATAAACCATTTTCTAACGTAAACTCTTACATTAAATCATTAAGAGTCATCATCAAATGGGTTATTTTCAGAAATTATCCTCTAACCCTAGTTTCTCAAGTCTTCTCAAGAACTCATGTGATTTACAGATTTCTAATTCTACTGTCATCCAATTTCGAGATTTATATCCAACACATAATAGCTATTTATCCTAATATGATTCTTACTCCAAGTTGCGATAATGATCTCTCAAATAACAATATAATTTCATAGAACTTAAGATAATAAATTCCTAGACTAGCGTGGATGTGATATCAACCAAAAATAGAAAGTTAGAATACTTGCCTCTGAGATGAAAGTCTGATTCTTAGGTGTTGATGGGTATGGTTGCGTCCCTCGTTTCCTGATCTACACATTAGTGGTGAAATCCGGCTTAAGTGGTGTGAGTTGGTGGTTCTCCTCCTTGGAAGGTTTCTCTCTTCTTTCTAACTTAGCCTCTCTGTAATTCTATCAATCCTAACCCTCGAGGACTCTAATTCCCATCAGATATAGCCCTCTAATATTCGTCCATAATTAAGCCTAAAAATGGTTAATTACCAAAATGGCCTCCCAGGTTACCGGTTAGGCCTAAAAACGTCCCGAGACCCAAACTAAACCCTCGGATATACTTTTTTGACTATCTTGACCCTTCCAGACACGCTGGCGTACTCAAAATGACCATAGGGTCGACTTATAATTTATTCACTTTTATTCTTATAATTTAGTCCCGACACGACACATGCGCGTTCTGACTTAATTTCCATAATTGTCGTATTGTTCACTCGCTACAATTTTTAATGAAATCAATTCTTTACATTACTTTACTCATTAAGTAATATTCAGCAATTTCCCAATAATTACTAACACTCGTCACGCTATTAAATATTTAAAGTAAAATCGAGATTAATATTAAATTAATTTATCTCAATTAAATTTAATAAATTCCTAAATTTAAAAGGCATAAAAATACGGAGTATTACATACTTCCCCCCTAATAACGGAATTTCGTCCCGAAATTCAGAAAATAAGGCATACGAAGTAAAAACAGGTATCCTACAGTACTCAAACCAACTTCAAAGTAGGGCTCTATCTCTATAGCCCTGCTTCACAGCAGCTCGATTAACCCTCTCAACACCTTATCAGTTATAGGGTCACATCTCAATAATGGCACCTTACCTCGTATTCCTACCAAACATCATTCGAATAAGAATAGTCTATACATCATTGGTGCCTCATTATCTCAATCTTATTCGGAGGTCGTACCTCACTTTGTATCAACTCCCATGTTTATCTAAACACAAAACTCCCATCTTGGGAGAAACCATATGAACACCTGACTACTCCTGCCATTCTTCGAATCTCGGTTCTTAACAACGTGACTCCTACAACACTCAAAAGTCACTCAAAAATGTTTGTGGTTATTCCACTATAGTCATTGGACTCCAATACTTGACCAATCCAAAATTTCTGATTATTCACTCACCTCTGAACAACCAGAGGGGGAATGGTTAAGGTTTTTCAACACAAAATCTCACTTGGCACTATGTCCACCGCAACCAAGTGTGGGTGTTTACACATAACTCTACCATTAGGTAATATCATCTCCCAATTACCGTACTATACTTCATTTCCCATCTATATCCGTTGTGGAAATGAAATGATCACAATGAATCCAAAATTACCTTTATACAGGTCCACCGGTCTTTAATCACCTTGTGCCTACTCCTCGGGTTATAGGTGATTAGTTCAGAACAATACCGTGCAGGACCAAGTACTGGTTAATCCTTCTTTTCAAAGGAAGGTTAATCACACTATCGAATATTGGAAATCATCCCAGGGAATATCAATCGTTTCCTTCTTAGTCAATCGATTTCTATTTATGAGTAGGACGTGCGAAGACTACTCACTATATCTTACTCAATGCTAACTTTCACTCACAACGTCTCAAAATAAGTGGTACTTAATACTCCTCTTCTTCCCTCAGAGTATACTAAGAGTTCCAACCCATGCACTTTCACCACAATGTGCACTTATGAACTCCGTATAACCTTTTGACATCACCTTTCTATTTACGCGTAGTTCACTCTCATCATTCGACCGAGTAGAACGCCACTCCACATTCTCCTTAATAGTAAGATTTTATTCCTCAAGGTTACCCCTTTTTACATGGCTTCCTACATCCTTTCAACCAATTCAGGCGTGCTACTCTGATCGCAGACGTATATATGGATTTTTGTTCTTCTCACACGACGCTTAATCCACTCCACCACTTCCATTTTGTTATACTAGTCCCACAAGCATATATTTCGCATATTTATTCCCATATCTCTTTTCCCGGGGCGATTTGACATCAACTAACTAGGGTGCCCACACCCTTTAAATCGTGCCTACTGGTGTAAACGTCATATACGCTTCACACGTAACCCCTAATTCTTTATTGCCCCTCTATTCACAACGTGGCTATACCACTTGGGCATTCTCAATCACCCCAGAATTTAAAATTTTAAATACTCCTTAACATCATTTCACCCTTCAACTTGCGATGATAAAATAAGATTTTTCAACTTCCTCACCACACTAATGGATCCACTGGCCTTATATCGTAATTTAACTTGCAACATAAAGCTATAACTACATACGTTTATAACGACCGAGGTACCAGACTTATGGACAAATGGCTAAAACATCTCCCTACTTCCAACCTTACGCTAAGTTTCATGCGTCGGATGATTCGCAAAGCAAAATCCAAATAAGGAACTCCCTCGATACATTACTACTTAGCATTGTCGGTTATCAAAATAGGTTAGGCCCTCAATCCATAACATGTACCCCTACATTCCCGTCTCTTGACATAAAAGTTACATCTCTTTTTCACAATTACATTTAAATGAGTAACTTTCCTCCCCCAAAATCAATATCACTCAACATTGGTGTAAACCACATTCCATAAACATCATACAATTACAATAAAAAACCCACGAAATCCTGTCCCAAACACACAACTATGAGTCTTAACTCCCACGCTCTTCCTATTTCTAAGTCCTGAGCGTTAAACATAATAAGGAGCTAAATCTTCTTGCTCAAAACTAAACCCAATATACTCCAGACCATCATAATAAAGTCGCTACACACATCAGAATCGAATATCTCTGAACAAACCATCCTGCACAGGCTTACATCCCATCAAGAAATGAGTTTTTGGTACGTCCTGCTCCCGAATTCGTAACTGATGGCATTTCGATCCCATGTCCATCTTTAAGAAGAAGGCAGTTCCTCTCAATTGGTCGAATGAGTTATCGATTCTGGGCAATGAATACTTATTTCGTGTCGTGACTTTATTCAACCCTCGATAGTCCACACACAACCTCAATGAATCATCTCACTTTTTCGCAAACAACACTGAGCGCTCCAAGGCGTGGTGCTCCTACGAATGAAGACCTAACCTAACAGCAGGTCAATCTGATCCTTAACTCCCTCAACTCAACTTGAACTATACGATACAATGCTCGGCCATTGCTCAAGTTCCCAATATCAAACTTTCAATGAGATCTATTTCTCAACTAGGGGTAATCCCAGTATTTTCTGGATCATACTGAAAAATTACGGACCACAAGAATTGAATCAATGGAAATTACTACTTCCTTAAAGGTCTCCTCCTCTATGTAAAATGAATAGGTGAACGATCCTCCCTTAGGGCGAGGCATCGCTACCAAAAACATCTTCTAACTCGAAATAGAGAGATAATACTCTTACTGAAATAGTCTATTATGGTTCTATAAGCAGGAAGTTAATCTATGCCAGTGATGGCATCATGCTCGTGCATAACAAAAACTAGTCTGTGTGCAGGCAATAATTCGGCTCTCATTCTCTATACATATTCCCCGGTATATAACAAAAGTCAATGACCCATTATCCTGCAGTGAGTCTACACCTGTCATAGTACTTTTTGACGTTCCTAACAACTTTGTAGCCCGTGAAAACTAGTGGCTATGAAGGAGCGTGAAGCCCAGTATTGAATAAAATGTGTCCCATAGTATTAGGAATAAGAAACGTACCCTCAATGGCCGATGGTGGCTGCTGAATTTCAATATGCTGGACGTAGTACACATAACCGTACTATCTTTGCCCCTACTGTTGGGGTATCTTACCCTCATTTGGGCAAACCTGCCTCCAATGACCCATCCTACCATAATTGAAGCATCTAGCAATAAACTGCCTCATTTCAACATTCACATAAACAAATCGCAGATGTATGAATTTTCAATGCATAAAGATGGATACAACATTTCTAATATTAGGGCTCTAAATCAAAGGAAGCTAAGCATAAAGCATAATAAGCCATACAGATCTTAAAGGACACTAGAACCTGATGCTCTGATACCATATGTAACACCCCGCATAATTAAATATTTGGTGATCAGTCTTCTGTTAAATTAAAATCAAGGTGAACGGTGTGGTTCATTCTTAGCATCACTGTTGAAAATAATTTTTCCATTTTAATCATCCTATAAATAATTAAACTAAGTGTCAAAACATCTTAAAATAATATTTGATTTATTAGATTCCATAATGAAAATCCTTTTAAATCATAACAATTTATGACTAACGCGAGAGATAAATAAAACAATCCGTTTAAATGAAATGCCAACTAGAAATCTCAACCCAAATAAATATCCAAAAATGTAATCCACGTGATAGAAGAATAAATCCCAAATGAGTACTAATTACTGGAAACATAAATAAACAAAAACTCTCTAATAGGTCTAAATTGAAACAGGAAATGGGCGACACGTGCCCTATCTAAGAAGAAACTAGATAAGAAGCTAAATCAAGGAAGAAATCGTCTACTGCAAGGACCCGCAACACCCACATAAGCTGTAGCACGTCCAATTCAAAGAGTCTATGCCTGACACCCCGGTGGCTGGGCACCTGTATATATATATATATATATATATATATATATACAAGAGAAGAAAGAAAATGAGAGGAAACGGGTCAGAGCCCAAGTGTAAAAATAACTTTTAAAATGGTTTAGAAAGTATTTAAAATTCTTACTAGTTGATATAACATACATATTAGTACGCAACACTCTCTTGAGAATTCTCACCTCTCATCTAGTGTGCACGCCTATTGTACTACTAAAATATCATAAGTCTAACCCAAATACTCCTCCCATAAGTTCTAGTACACGAGACCGTATGATTACAAATTATTTAAGTTAACATCTTCTTAAGAATTATTTAACCCAATTATGTGTACCTCAATACTGATGTGAAATCTCATGCACATACTACCATTTGGAACATCTATTCAATATTTATCTACTTACACGCAAAGTAGAAGGATTTCAGGTATAGGTAAATATCTCAAACCATATATATATACACACACACAATAGTGCACCCCACAGAAAATCTTTGGTGTTGGTATACTCTTCTATCCAATCCCTATACCTCTCGTACAATAAGGGAAATACTAGTTCGGATCCACTCATGAACCGTATTAACATAAACACACATATTGGAGGCAAATTGTAGTTCCTATTCCTAAGAGGTCACCACATACCCTCACGTCTCTTAAGACCATCTGACTATCATTCTCAGATAGACTGTATCAGGGATACTATCTTTTAAGGTACGAGTAAATATCCCCCATAAAGGTCCAATCGAGATAAGATTGTCCCGACGCGGAAACCTCTGTGATAGCAAGTATCTCGGGTATGATTATACACAGATACATAGTAATATATATATATATACATACACATGCACTCGGTTATATATATATATACTTTCACATATTTTAATTAGGTTTTCCCACGACCTATAATAAATATTGTAACCACACGTGACACATATCACTTAAGTCTTACGCATGATTAATCGTTTCATTTTATTCTCAATTGTCACCCTTTTATGACTTCTTCTCGTCCCTGGAAGTGTCTCCTTTTTATTGGATGTAAATTCCGTAGGCCTACCCTCACCATCATACTGGTCTAAGTCTCTCGAGTCTTCTGATACCAAACTTAACGACTGCATGATTTCTATTAAATTTTATGCCCCCGTTATCCCACGGATATCTCACGTATAAATAAAATTTAACGAAACTCACTTGGACCCTACTGGTCCTCCCCATGATCCATTATTATCTATAAATAATATGCAAGGTTCCTATGCCTTTTTCTTGAATTAATTCAAAAGAGAAAAACTATTCAATTTCCAAGAGGGGTCGATCGATCGACTGACATTCTTGAGTCGATCGATAGATCGAACAATTATTTTTCCAGATTCTTCAACTATAACCTATGGGTTTCATCCATAAAACTCGCCCAAAACACCATTAATAAATCCCAAACTCCCAACCGATTATAAGGAACGTTACATAAACATTAATAGGCCATTTTCTAACATAAATTCTTACATTAAATCATTAAGAGTCATCATCAAATTGGTTATTTTCAGAAATGATCCTCTAACCCTAGTTTCTCAAGTTTTCTCAAGAACTCATGTGATTTCCAGATTTTTAATTCTATTGTCATCCAATTTGGAGATTTATATCCAACACATAACATCTATTCATCCTAATATGATTCTTACTCATGATAATGACCTCTCAAACAACAATATAATTTCATAGAAATTAAGATAATAAATTCCTATACTAGCATGGATGTGATATCAACCAAAAATAGCAAGTTAGAATACTTATCTCAGAGAAGAATGTTTGATTCTCATGTGTTAATGGGTATGGTTGCCTCCCTCGTTTCTCGATCTACGCGATGGTGGGGAAATCCGACTTGGGTGGTGTGAGTTGGTGGTTCTCCTTCTTGGAAGGTTTCTCTCTTCTCTCTAACTTAGCCTCTCTGCAATTCTATCACTCCTAACCCTCGAGGACTCTAATTCCCATCAGGTATAACCCTCTAATTTTCGTCCATAATTAAGCTTAAAAATGGTTAATTATCAAAATGTCCTCCCGGGTTACCGGTTAGGCCTAAAAACGTATCAAGGCCCAAACTAAACCCTCGAGTATAGTTTTCTGACTATCTTGACCCTTCCGGACATGCTGGCGCTCTCAAAATGACCATACGAGTGACTTATAATTTATTCACTTTTATTCTAATAATTTAGTCCCGACACGACACATGCGCGTACCGACTTAATTTCCATAATTGTCGTATTGTTCACTCGCGACAATTTTTAATGAAATCAATTCTTTACATTACTTTACTCATTAAGTAATATTCAACAATTTCCCAATAATTACTAACTCTCGTCACGCTATTAAATATTTAAAATAAAATCCTGATTAATATTAAATTAATTTATCTAAATTAAATTAAATAAATTCCTAAATTTAAAAGCCATAAAAATACGGGCTATTACACCCGGGAGTGCTTGGCGGCCTTTAGATCGGTTTTTAGGGTAAAATGGAGGTAAAATGAATCATTTGTTTGAACCGTAAGGCCAATTCTTACACGGGGCAGACCGTTAGAAAGGGTATTCAGATACCTTCAAAGATTCATTAAGCTTTCATATAGGAGAGGAAGTTGATGTAACATCCCGCCTAATTAAATACAGGGTGGCCAGCCACATACCAAATTAAAATAGAATATACAGTTGGCTCATTCTTAGCATCACTGTCGAAAACATTTACAACTCACCCAATACTCAATTAAGCTGATGTTAAAAACTTTCCAAATTTTAATTCAACAAAATCCATTTCCAGTTTAAGAATAACACAACACATTTTATTCTATAACACTGATAACCAAATAGATAACACAAAAGAATTTAAATGCAATTGGAATAAATATTCCAAAATAATATAAATCCATTACAATAATTCCAACAATATCAAATGTATTAAAAGACACGAATACAATAGTATTTGACTCCGATGGAAAAAGATAGCTGAATCCTTTGGGCGACATGCCCCAACTAAGAGAATACTGTGAATCAAATGAAGATGATAGGCGTCTAAGCAAAACTCCATAAATCCATAGCCTGTCTTAATCCGCTAAGGTTGGCGTCCCTGCTACTGGACACCTGATATAGAGATACAATAGAAGAGAAAATATGCAAGGAAACGGGTCAGAGCCCGAATGTGTAAATGATTTTTAAAACAGCAAGTATTTAACAAGTGCAATAAAGCATTTATTATGTACATGTTAGATCCAACTCTCACTTGTTGTTCTCACCTCTCAACTAGAGTGCACACTTCACGTTTTCTATTAACCTCCCACTTACTGGTTCCTCTTTTCTAGTCTCCATATAATCCCATTCCCATATCATAATCCCCGTATGTCCCATACCACACGTCACATTATTATTCGTTCTTATGCATTTCTCATTTATATGAATCGTTTCTCATTAACATGAATTCAGCTTTTCAATTCCATAAGAATAAACATTCATTATCTTAATTTCATTATTTCTCAATTTACGGTTATCTACAATTATCACCGTAGATAGATTTAACCACAATATATATCCATCCAATCATTTAATTCATTATATATATATACATATATAATACAACACTCCGAGTCACAGCTGCGGTGCAATGCATTACTTTACTATCATGTCCCATCATCGCTGGTTGCCGAATAGGGGACTAATGATTCGGTAAGCATTCCTCGAACCACAAATAACAACACAAACATTGGAGGCGAACATAGTTGTCATACCCATGGGTCACGCACATACCTACGTACCCATAGTCAGCGGACTTATCAACTCCCCGATAAGTCTTTCACAGACCTATGTTCTCAAGCGACAAATCAAAGATCCCATGGATTCATCAGGATATGACCGCCCTCACGCGCAATCCTCCCGTCGATAGCAAGTAAGCTAGGTATGTCATACACATAATCATAAATCAATCAAATAGGCATTATCATACCTATAATATAATATCAACAAAGTATTCACATTACCTTTAGATTATTCCCATACGTAGCATTATATCTCTTTTAAATTCCACGTGTTAAAATATCATATATTTACTTCATAATTTAATTACCCTCGTATCCTATAACATCTCTCCACTCCCGACATCATTAAGGTTCATGCGCGGAGCGTCTCGCAAAGCGAAATCCAAACTAGGAACCCCTCCAATACACTACTACTTAACTTTGTCGATCGAGGAGGTAAGTCAACTTCAAATACGCGATCGGGATAACCTCATCCCCTCTTTCAACCAATTTTGGTCTAAACTCCCATCTCTATCCAGGAGCCATACCACTACACTCTTGTATTACACTCCGTCCTTGCGAAATCAATAATGAGCTTAAACTCAGGCTACCCTCACTCAATACACAAGATTCAAATAGGTTTTTCCTCAACATATATTCAGTAAGAAGTCACTAATATCATACTGGTCCATAACATTATTTCTCTCGAATTACTACGAGTTTAGCTCTCCTTTTAATTAAGGTTAAAATCGATAGTTTCAAATCTCTTATAAACACATCTTCTTTCACTTAGGATTAAACCCTCTTGTAAACTTAAGGATACCCAGGTGTTATATTAAATCACCCCTACTGGTCCTATCTTTAATTCTCATACATCCCCATTTGGAATTTAACAAATGAATCTAGCAACCGAAATTCCATTCAATATAATTTTCATCATTTTAATTACTTGATTCCAAATCAAATTAATTCAAATCTTATAAAGGGTTACTGATATTTTCTAAGTCCCATAATATCCAAATAATAATCACCAAAGATTTGGGATAAGAACCAACATTTAAAAAAAAGAAACAACTTTACATATTCTGGAGAGGTCGATCGATCGAAGGCAGGGGATCGATCCCTCAGGTCACAGCCTGGTTTTTCTGCATTTCAACAACTATGGGTTTCACCATTTTTATTCATTCTAACCTTCATATTAACCTCCAAAATGAGTTATAATTATTACTACATGATATATCAACATATATGAACGATTTCCAATACTCTAAACATCCTAGAATCATCAAGGGATTGGATTAAAAAGCATGTTTATCACCTCATTTTCCAGAAAATCATCAACATATTAACTTCAAGAACACTTCAATGGTTTTTAGATTTTTCTTCCATAGATATATGATTATTTCGTGATTATTTTCATCCTACAACATGAGTTTACTTCCTATATCATTTCAGTTTCTAGAAATCCATATAACAACTCCATTATGTCTTCCAAACATGAAAAATCATCTCTTTTCATAATTATTCTAACATGGACAATATACGAACTTAAGTTGCAAATATCAAACACTTGCCTTTACTGAAGATCTGATCCTTTAGAGTTGAATAACATAGGTGGTGATGGTGGTGGTGACCTTTGACCCTTGGTTCTCCTCCTTTCCAAGCAAGCTTTTCCCTTCTCAAGCAACCTTTCACTCTCTCTAGGAAGATAACTTCTCTAATTTGTGAAAAGGAGATGTATAACCCATGTACACTTAATCTACCAATACTTATAATAAGACAAAACCCGAAATCACTATTCATTCCCCTTGTAAAAATTACCAAAATGCCCTTTTGGGTTATATTTTCATTTCCAAATGACCCGAGACTGAAAATTAACATCAAAATAGACTTTTCTGACTATTTCGAACCTTCCGGACGCAACGACGCAGTCGAAATGACTATAAGGTCGATAGAAAATAAATTTCCTTTTTAATTTAATAAATTAGTCCCGACACGTCCCATACCGTGTCTGACTAAAAATTTAAATTACTGAATTTATATCATACCGTCATATCAATGACATCACATTCATATATTACCTAAATATCTTTAAGTAATATTCAGAATTATCCATTTTAATATCCACACTTCGGATAAAACCCAAATGAATTAATTAATAATAAAATTAAATTAATCCATTAATTTAAAATATAACCATTTTGAAAGTCATTTAAAATCACGGGGTATTACAGTTGATTGGAGTCAAGCGGGGCCCGAGAGTGTCTGGTGGCCTTCAGATCAATTTTTTTATAGTAAAACAGATCGTTAGTTTGAGTCATAAGGTCGATTCATGCACGGGGCAAACTATTGGAAAGGATATTTAGAGCCCTTCGAAGATTCTTTAAGATTTTACTCAGGAGAGAAAATTGAACTAAGTCCAACGGGGCCTATGATCTCCCAATGGCCTCTAGATCAGTACTCAGAGTATGACCTAGGGTTTGCGTTGAACGAGTGAGTGATAGGGACCTAAGGTGGTGCTTAGGGGTTCCTAAGATGGGGTGTCTACACTTATTATCCCTTTCAAACTGAGGTGAATGAGTATCTGAGTCTTCTTGCAACATGGCATTGTGCCACTTATAATACCCCTAGGTATGCATTGGTTAGCTACCTCTCTCATACCTTTATAAAACCCTTATACCATATTATTTCAAATGTTATGTATTACTCTTTTGTTATATCTAAGGAAAACTTTTATCTAGATTCCTTCGAGTATTTTTTTGTTGAAACCATTTTATCCTCTCACCCGCTCTATGATTTGGTAGCCTATCCCCATCACTTAGTGGGAGATCCTTTTTAAAATCTCGAGTAGTATGTCAAGGATGGATTAACCACTAGCCTTCGTCATGCAGAGTATCCTTACTCTATTATTAATTTTAGAAATTCTTTAAAATCTCTTCGCACCTTTTCCCATCTTCCTTTCATGACATTGCTAAAAGTACAAGCTAAGAATAACTTTGCCTAAGCTCGTTTGACCCTTGATCATTTTACAGGCTACCCCAAGACACCCAGAGCCCATATATCCAACTTCCTCAAGACTTACCCCTATTTTATAAAAAGATTTAATCAATATTTTGCTAACTTCATAAGCTACGATGTTCAAAGTAAAGCTCATGTTGATCTTAATTTTATTTCGAACAAAGTTTTAGAGGAGTGGAAGAGTTTTGAGAAGATATATTTAAATGGCGAGGAGGATCCATCCAGTTTAGGCTTCGAAGTTCTCTCTCTAGAGGACATCCTGCTTAAGTTCAAGACCTTGAAACGTAAATCTCAAGAGATAGTGTAGAATTTCCAATCTCAAGAGTTGTTACTCCTAGAACTAGCTCAGATAAAACATTATCTGGATTTGGAAGAAAAACATATTGATTATCTGTGGAATACCTTTTATCACTTTTGACTTAATCCTTTCCTTAATACTATATTTTTTCAAGAGTGTGATGTTGTATTTCTTTGTTTATCTCTTGTAATGCTCAGACTCGTAATGTTAGTGGAAAAAATATCATTTTATTTATAAATATTCATTGATGGTCTGCAATGAAACTAATATGTGTATAGGTTTTCCTTCGTTTGGTAATTAATTTATTAATTGAACAAATTTTATCACCATAGTATAATATCTATTTAACCAATTGATGAATATCCAACGCCTTAACCAAATTTTGTATGTTGCATATACTTCTAACATTTGTTTTGCATTTTTGGAACAAGTGACATTTTAATTATAACCTATTCTGAATGCATATTTAGTTATTGGTAATGGTCCCACCAAATCTCATTGTGTGTGTGGATGTGTCCATATGATGAATTTTCCTGCCAATTGGGATAATTAACTCTTGGGAAACAAGTAATTTTTATAATTGTTTCCAACTAAAATATTTAGTTACTTTGGGACTTCTAATGTTTAATATTATCTTCTTAGGGTAATAAAGACCACAAACCACAGCGCATTGCAATTTCCAGAAATACTAAGCCTACTAAAGGCACAAAAGTAGAGGGAAAGTTGAAAGTTGTCATAGAATGGGTACCTTAATATACATTCTCTAATACATGTGTAAATATATGCTTGGTTTTATTTTTTATTTCAAACAGTTCCACTAACTATTTAAGCTCATGTCTATTCTTCTTGTCCATTTTACCACTCACTTTCCTTCTTCAAGCATACTTTCAACTTTCCCAACTATTTTCTCTCTCTTTAAAGCCTTCACTATTAATGGATTTTAGATCTTCAGAGGCCAATGAATACTTTTTAACAAAACCGTCAATAGGATTATGACCAATACTTATGTTGTCATTGGGAGCATTATTTTCCCCATCAACACTTCATGTAGAGAATCACCAATTACTATTGGTCCCTACTTCACACATGAGAATTTCCATTGCTCGTGCCTCCCTACTATCATAGGTTTGGGGACGACAATCTTCTCATTCAAAACTCTACTAGACTCCAAGAACCCCTTCATTCAAATTTAGAATTTGGCTCCAAAAGCTGGACGGTGTTGATTCATCAAATAGGTGCGGCGAATATTTGACCTTAGACCAACAGATATAGAGTAATTCGACATATTTAATGCCAATAAAATCAATTGGAGGAATAACGAATTTCATCCATTCATTATACTGAGTGCTATTATTTTTTGGAATTCAACATTTAATTTCTTTGAATTCAATTTTTGAATGGTAGTTTCCACTATTTTGGATATTTTTCAACAAATTGGGTTAAAGTCTCTAGGAGAGGAAGTACAACCGTTTATGTCATCAATTTAAATTCCATGGAAATTAAAAAGTGTAAGCCTCAATTTGTCATACTTCACCTTAATTCATACTAATATGAAAAACACTTTAAAGTGTAACTGATAAGGAGTACTTTTGTTTTCTTTTGTTTTGGCTGTCAAGGCATGCCTTTTGTGTTGAGTCCCAAATAGTATTCCCGCTCCTTATCTTTTGGGCTTTCATTATAAGAATTGTTCTGAGTTTGTTGAGAACCCTTTTAATTCCAATCAAGATGGGCAATTATGGGTCCTTTAGATGTTGCTTTATACATACTTTTTAGAGATTGGCCATGTCAAGCACAATGCTAACTTTAGCCATTGCTGTGTTTTTTATCGCTCTAAACCTGGGAACAAAAGTTTCGAAGTTCTCATCATCATGTTTAGAATCCTGCCAATCGATAGGTCAAGAATCTTCTCGCAACCTATGTTGGCACCCACTAAAGCACACATTTGGATAGTCCCAATTTTGGACGCTCCTCACTTTATAACAAAGATTAGTATTGGGATTTATATTATGGAACATCACCTCCCTCTTCCTCCAATTCTAAGACTTTTGGGTAGATATACTTGTTTTCCCAATTTTCAAGGCAATTTAGTTTTTACCAATGTATTCCAGTTTTAATGAGGAGCCATTCCAATCATCATATACTCCCTAGGTCTTCTCATCTTTCGAAGGTTTAGCATAGTAGGAGCGGAATTTAATATAGGGGTGATGCCAGTTTTTAAAGATTGGTGGTCCAAGTACATCCAGTTATTTGTGGCACCATTATAAGCACCTATAGAGCCTTCGAATCCTTCTTCCTCTAGTAAGGATTTAGCTATTTCATGTAATTCCATCCCCATTGGTATTATCTTTCACTCAACTATTTAATTTTCTTGTAGAAGTTCCACCTCCTGAAGATTATGAATCTTCACAGAAGATGAAATTAACTCCTGAAGGAGGACACAGAGGAAGAAATTTTGGGGGAGGCTAAAGAACAGGAGAAAGAAGTTCCTTTAGTTCGACCAACCAGGTCAAGGTCTTCTTCTAAAAATCCAATTAGTACTTTATCAGGTACTACTGGGTCTATTGAGACTCCCATTTCTACAATATTCCTCATTAACAAAAGGAAAAACATGGAAAACTATAATAAGAAAACTCGTGCATCAAGCCCAGTTGGCAAGTATGCCAATATATTTTCTTTACCTATATATTTGACTTTAATTTTTTTTTCTCTTTAAAGGTTCAACCGGAGATTTAGGTAGTCTGGACAAACCAATTCCAATTGTAGATCCTAGATTGACTCCTCTAGCATCCCCAATTAATGAACTAATAACTGATGCAATTGATATTCCTGCTTTATCAATTAATCCCAATTCGAATCTAGATATTGAGGAGATAACAGTCCTAGAGACTGTTGACACTTCCATCCACAATCCTACCTCTTAAGATGAGATAATTTTGACCCTAGTTCCAAATGAAAAAACCAATAAAGGAAATCAATCTTGATGGAAATTCTCTAATTCCACCTTCTCTCTCACCAGTCTCTAAAGAGGTTCCAAGTTCAAGGGCTTTCTTATTGTGAGAAACATTTCCTGAGGCAAGGGTCAATCCTCCAAGTGAGGATGTTCCAAGCTTGATGACACCAACTGGGGACATTACCTTTCATGGTAAACTTTAGGAGATTATGTCTAGGGCCCAAATTCAAGTTTGATAAATTATTTCTAGCAGTGTTGAGCAACTTCTATAACATCTCATCCAAGTTCAACTAACTCCCCCATCTTGGAAATTAAGGGCTTTACAAGCTTTGGAGATGCTTCGAAGTTTTATCAACTTGCCCTTTGAAGACTTGGGTGACTTTACCTTTGATAGTGAACTTAGAGCAACTTGCTCCTGTATTTCCCTGTTAATAGGCTTGGAAGATAGTGTTGTGAAAGCATTAAATACTAGGTTTCACCTACTTCGTTATCACATCACAATCATGGCTTTAGTAGAGGCTGAAGATAATGCCTTACCTATAGACATAGCTCATTTATTAAGCCAAAGAACTGAAAATGCCAATGGTTTGCAGGAATTGGGGGCCATTCAAAGTAGAAATACTTCCCTCCTTTTTAAAAAATAGGAGATGGGGAGACAGTTCGTGAGACTTAATGTTGCATTAAAAGTGGCCATCATGGAATAGAAAGACTGCCAGTAATGAATAGATCAATTACTTAGTGAGATGCAGGTCTCAACCATTCATGCAACTCAATTTTATGTGAGGGAGGTTCAAATCAGAACCAAAAAGCTCGCTTATGTAAGCTTTTGGACCAATTTTAGGTCTCTTATATTCATAATTTTTCATTAATATGCAACTTTGCCAATATCAATAAATATTATACATTTTTTTCTTGTTGCCTTGCTTCCTAAATGGTTGGATAATATGGCTTGAGAAATCTGGAATTTGTTTTGCTCATGTGAATTCAACCATTAATGTCTCTTAGATGGTATGATCCACATTTAAATTCTCTATAGACTTGGAAAGGTCCTTCCCACTTGGGGGAACATTTACCATAAGCTGGATCTTTTGATACTCTAGGCAAGATGATTTTCCAAACTAAGTCTCCTTCCTGAAAGGTCTTTTTCTTCACTTTCTTATTATAACTATCGAATATTTACTTCTTTTGGGCCAATATATCATTTAAGGCTCTGACCTTATCCGTATCTATGATTTTCAATTCCATGTGCATAGCTTGGTCATAACATTATACTATTATATATTTTGGGCTACCACTCTTGACGAACTAAGAGTGATTTCAACTGGTAGAACAACATCATGCCCATAAGTTGAGGCATATGGATTCACCCCAGTACTTGACCTTTTAGAGGTCCTATATACCTCTAAAAATTTTGAAAACAAGTTATGCCAACCTCTTAGATTCTTTTCAATCACTTTAATCAGGTTATTCTTAATTTCCTTATTAGTGGCATCTGTCTGACCATTTGATTTTGCATAGTAATGTGTAAATTGTATCAAGGTTATTCCTAACCTTGAAGTAAACTCTAGCACCATATCTAATTCAAAGATGCTTTAATTGTCTGAATCAAATGTCTTGGCAATTTTGTAATACCTCGTAATTTTGAGGGCTTTATTTATGAATATGGTATATAATTTTAATAATATTATTATTTTATTAATCGTGATATTGATATTATATTTATTTTTATTTGAAATGAATCGAATATTTAAATTCAAATTTAATTGGTTTTTGGACATTTTGTAATGGTTTAAATATGTAAAGTTGATAATTTTGAATTAAAGGGCAATATAGTAATATGCGTTAGCTTAGTCTCCAAGCTAGGAATTAAGAGAGGGGATGTATAAGTAATATTATGGATGATTTTAAAGATAGGAAGATGAAAAAGAGAGGCCAAAAACGAAATCCGAAGAGGCAAAAATGAGTGGAATGAGAAGAGTCATTTTGGAGTGTTTTATATATTCATTTTGAGTGCCTTCGAATGAGATTTGAGAAAAACTCAAAACACATACCTGACTCAATTTTTCGTGTAGAATCCAAATTCGAAGTCAAATTGGCGATTCAAATAATTTTTGGATCTGATTTCTTTGGATTTTTAAAATAGGACTATATGGGGTTATCTCATATTGGGGCTAGAACATAATTTGATTATATTCGCAAGAGGAACGTGATGGTGCGATCAGATTTTGAGGATTATTTTTGTATGATGATTCATGCGATAATTTTGAGGTATGGGGTTTTATACAATATGCTTCTTAATCTCGCGAGTGTTATTCCCTTTGAAATCTTGCGATTATTGAACTCATATTTGAATTGTTAAATTCTTTGAAATCTGGAGAAATAATTGTTGAATTATTTTGATTCATGTGGCATCATTATATTATTGTTGAGAACGTTGTCATGAGATTTTAATATGGCACGGATGTTGGGCACCCGCCAAAATTCCTGCTTCCCGGGCTATGGCTTGATAAAGCATATTATTATTTGAAATTATATTTATTTTATTAATCGTGATATTGATATTATATTTATTTTTATTTGAAATGAATCGAATATTTAAATTCAAATTCAATTGGTTTTTGGACATTTTGTAATGGTTTAATTATGTAAAGTTGATAATTTTGAATTAAAGGGCAATATAGTAATATGCGTTAGCTTAGTCTCCAAGCTAGGAATTGAGAGAGGGGATGTACAAGGAATATTATGGATGATTTTAAAGAAAGGAAGATAAAAAAGAGAGGCCAAAAACGAAATCCAAAGAGGCAAAAACGAGTGGAATGAGAAGAGTCATTTTGGAGTGTTTTATATATTCATTTTGAGTGCCTTCTAATGAGATTTGAGAAAAACTCAAAACACATACTTTACTCAATTTTTTGTGTAGAATCCAAATCCGAAGTCAGATTGGCAATTCAAATAATTTTTGAATCTGATTTCTTTGGGTTTTTAAAATAGGACTATATGGGGTTATCTCATATTGGGGCTAGAACATAATTTGATTATATTCGCAAGAGGAATGCGATGGTGCGATCAAATTTTGAGGATGATTTTTGTATGACAATTCATGCGATGATTTTGAGGTATGGGGTTTTACACAATATGCTTCTTAATCTCGCGAATGTTATTCCCTTCGTATTCTTGCGATTATTGAACTCATATTTGAATTGTTAAATTCTTTGAAATCTGGAGAAATAATTGTTGAATTATTTTGATTCATGTGGCATCATTATATTGTTGTTGAGAACGTTGTCATGAGATTTTAATATGGCAAGGATGTTGGGCACCCACCAAAATTCCTGCTTCCCGGGCTATGGCTTGATAAAGCATATGCGGATGGGGTGAGGCCTGGAGACCCATTGATGTGTTGTTGAGAAATTTATTGATAAACGCTATAGAGATTCACATTTTATTTGAATATTCGTACTCGTGTTGTTACGCTTTATTCATCGTTAATATATTTGTTGAGCATCTTTCCTGTCGTATTTTGTACTTCCCCATATTTTCTTTTAGTTGGCAGGTTAGCGTGGATTTGAGTGTTATGGACCAATTGGGATGATTTTAGCGTGGATTATTTTGAGAAGAATATTTTTGGAAGATTTGTATTATTTTATTGTGTTGTATAGAGCATTGGTGATTTATATTATTTCGAGAGACTTTGTTGTATTGAATTTGAAGAATTGAAATTAGTGGTTTCGTTTATATTGTGGGATTATTTAGATGCTCTATACCTTGCTATTTGCGGATTTGGTTAGTTTTATCGATAGTGGCGCTCCGTTCGCTCTCCCCAGGCGGGTGGGGTGTTACAAATTTCTTGAGAGGTTGATAGCCTTCTTTGATTAATAGTCTATGCTTCACTGATTTCCTATCTAAGCTAGGCAGCTCATCATATTCCGAAGCAAAACAATCCTTGTATTGATATAAAAGGTCTACAACGAACTGTTGGTCTTCTTTGCTTAGGTTGTCGCTGATAAAGGTGACTGACTGTCTTGTTGTTTGGGTTCCCAAATTTATTTTTACCAAGGGATCCAGGTTTTTACCATAAGCTCATCCTATTCTATTGGAGAGCGTGTTAATTAATAGCTATCTTAAGGACTTTCATCCTCCATATCTTCTTAGAAGACAATTAGCATAATTAATGCTTTTTTTCTTGATAAAATCTGGTTCTCAACTCTAAATATCTAAACTTATACAAAACCATTGCCAAACTTTCATTGGACTTATCAATGTCACAGACTGTTCTATCCATCAGACAATTATTTTATTTTATTCAGTTGACTCCGTTAGGCCAAAAAGTAACTCATCCCAAGCCTAATCAGAGACGTTTACTTCTGATTCTTCTGGAACTGAAGCATTTGTCTTCACTAGTCCCACATTCTCTAGGTATTGTCCTGCTTCCACATAATTGGCGCTAGCGTGGAAAGATAATGGATCAAATTCCACCTCTTCTATAATCATATCCCCTTTCATTAAAAATTAGCTTTTAATGCATAAAATAAGGAATGCATTTGTTAGAATGAATCCAGTCCCTAACAATTTATGCATTAAAGCTTGGTTTGCATTCAATAATAAAGAAGATAGTTTTAGATTTTCGTGTGCCTATTTCAATATCAACATGCAACACAACTTTGATTGACTTTTGGTCTCTAGCAAAGATTAAGATAATTATTTGAGTGTGAACAAATTTGGTGTTTTTTTGTTTAATTTAAGAAGCATGAAATATGGCATTATACTTATAACTTCACTAATATCTACTAGTAATTTTTTAATTAAATATCCATTTATCCAAGCTTTTGTAAACAAAGGTTTGATATGATTAATCATATCCTTAGTAGGCTCTTCGAACCTATATGTTATATTTAGAGAATATATAAATAAGTCAAAGTTGTTTACCTCTGACTTCTCTTATTCATCCACCGTCATCACGGGGACCTCCTGTCCTTTTTCAACTTCTAACCTTTTAAAGAGGATCATGACCATATTGATTGTAATTTATTGAGGCAGAGACCTAAACTAGATGGATTGTTGTTGCTCAACCTCTTGCTGAGGAACTACGAAATATACTACCATCATTTCTTCTTTTTCTTTTTAATCAGAAGAATCGTATCCAAATAAAATGTCCCTATCCACACTCATGGATTTTTCTAGAGTTTTGAGCCTTCAATCAACATGTGATGTGAGGAATTACTTGCTTCTGGTTTCCTAAGAAACCTTGGGTTTGGCTTTGATAATGAAGAAGAAAATCAATCTGATCCACTGGTAGGCACAATCTCAAAGGCCTCTTGCCAAGCCATCAACTTTCTTTAGATCATTCTCTGTTGGGTCCAATAAATCACCACCTCTGGTTTGCTTCTCTTTGACTTGGGTGGCTGCACCATATGATACATACCTGGTGCCACTTGTTGAGGCTTCACTGCCTTTGGCCTCTTTGTCATTTCATTAAATTATTATGTCATCTTTAAATCTTGTACTACAAACCAATATCACACTTCTTTCACCATTGCAATAGACTTTTGAACTTTTATAGGCTCATATTTCTTTACAAACTAATGTGATTTGGCCTCTTTGAAGCCAAGTCTGATGTATTGGTTGTTTCGTGGAATGTTATCATTCCCTCGTTAATAATAAGGACTATAGAATGGTCTCACTTTTCTAAAGGCCTTTCTTTGAACTTCCTCTCGACCTTAGAACATTGGGGCTTTGGCAACATAGCTATTGTTCCCATTCCTATTTCTATTGAGTTGTTGCTTTTCTCCTTGACATTGGGGAACGGGTAATCATCCACACCTATGATGTTTTCTTCTTTCCCAGGGAATATTATTTTTCCCCTCCTGATTAGCTCTTAAATCCTATCCCAAAACCCATAACATGCATTAGTTGAGTGGAAGAAAATAATAATTTTTCCCTTTAACCTCATTTGGGTTTTTAACATCATCGGGTGGTTTTAACATTATATCATTTAAGAGATAATCAAAGATATCATTTGCTTTAGAAATGCCAAACGATATTTTTTTATCATTCCCTATGTTTTAGGAGGAAAATGTTCTATTGTTGTGTCCATTTGATCCAATGGTTCATAAACTATAGGCTCAGTCCTTATAATTTCAGCACTATCTATATTGAAGTTAGGATCCTTTCAGTATGTCTTGAAAGAAGAGGTATTTCTTACATGATCTCCTCTAGAAGTGCTTCATATCTTGATACTTGGTTACTTAACTCTACCAAATCTCTAAACTCAATGGCATCAAATTTCTTTAAGCCTAAGTTCAGACCTTTTACATTTGTTTTTATCCGTTTTGAACCTATTTATAATCCTATAGTTTGTATAATCTAGGAAGCCTATATTGAACTCATTTTGGCATGGCTTAGTTCTCTTTACCTCTAGGATAGATGTTATGCCTATTGGGTTATTGTATCCTTACAATTTTAAGGCATTAGATGGTACTGAACTTTTCATTGGGTTATTGACACATAGACTAGTGGTATTAGGGTGTCATCTTATCCTCAAGTTATTCTCAAAGTTGGTTTCACCAGTATTAGGTCTATAATAGACAAGATGATAAGGATTAGGTTTAATGGTTGGGTTCACACAAAACTGTGATGCATATATAGACCACTAGACACTGCATTAACAGACGTAAAGAACTTGCTTCTTATTATGGTGATTACGAGGTTAATTTTATGCACCATGTTCCCCAAATAATCAAAGACTGGGTTTAGGTTGTTGATCAATTTGTCTTGGGCATTTGCGGGTGCACGAATAACTGGTGTGTAATGAACTCTCAGATCTATTGGTATATTCAAATCCTAACTGTAAGCATTTTATCCCAACGCGTGATTTTTTTTAATCAATGTTTGCCCTACAATAGTAATATGTTTGCTGGTTGATCCAATTTTACCAATATTTTCAGTTACATTCTCGCTTATACGTGTCCTAGGCTTTTCAAACACCAATTTAGCACTGAAAGTCCTACCGACCATGCCAAAAATATGCTTATGTGTTTTGCACTTGTGTTGGTCAATAGATTTAAATTTTAATTCCAAGCATGCCAGATAAGGTTATGGTCTTACAAGCCAAAAGATCTTAGATTTATGGTAATATCAAACGATTATGAACCGTTTATACTTAAATTAAGAAGACTTGTGCTTCCCTTAGGTAAGACTTTGATATGAGTGCTAAATTACTACAAATAACTAGAACTAAAGAAGTTGTAAGGTGCATAAACTAAAATAAAGTAAAATTTTGTAATTAAAGAAAAGTAAATGCTTGAAAGTAAAGAATTACGCTATGAAATGTAAAACAAGATAGCAGAATATTACACTACGAAATGTAAATCAAGAAAGTAAAAAAAATCTAATATAAAGGAAAGAAACTTTAGTAAACTTACAATCTACTTCAATTTGAAAGAAATGGGGTAAATAAAATAAGACAAAAGAAAATAAAGGAAACAAATGATAAAACGAGTAAATGTAGTTTTTTTTATTGAGGGATTCCTCTTTTCCTTTATCTACTCGTTACTTATTTATAGAGTTTCCAGCCATGAAACGTAAGTGCTATTGTAACTGATGGATGGTTATTCACCCCAATTGAGTTTTTCCCTCTTAGGTGAATTAGTGCTCCTATAAACGTTGCTTAGTTCTTAATCCACCTTTAAAGTCTTAACGTGTGTCAATCGTTTAAGGTTCTTCTTTATTAATCCCACGCATTTTTCTCAGTTTTAATTTTCATTTAATAGAAATACATGGCATTCTCTTATTGGATGGTAATAATATGGTGTAAATAAACTTCACTACACCATTCCAGGATTCGGGTTCCTTCAAATTCAGTCCCATGGTTATTTGAGACTCTAACATTAGTGCACCCTTTTTAATTTTGAATTTGTTTAAACTTGGTGATGAATAATTCCCTCGCATCTGTAAAAGTATATTATAATCTATGTGCTCCATTGAATAGATTATCTAAATTTTCGAGCAAAACATATTTGAGTCTCTGTCCAAGAGGTCATTGGGAAGCTTCATTAATATCCCAGATTCACTTAATGCCGAACCTCAAGTACACCACTTAGGAAGGTATGATTTATCCAGCTTAGATTTACATCTTGGTTATTTCATTTATATAATTGAAAAATATTTTTAATTAACCATGGTTTATTTCGGTCAAATACACAACACAATATAATTTTCATATATAAAAATCTATTTTATAAATAATTGCATCTTTATGTGTATTTAAAGTGTGGATGTTCTTGATTGATACAAACATACTTAGAGCTTTATTAAAACTTACTTTTAAATTTTTTCTAAGCAAAATTGGGCAAAATCTCTAGACTTTCCAATGAACGGCATTATCCACGCAATAATGCTCAAACAAATATCTTCTTCACTGCAACGATAATATGTTGCTGGAATTTTGTGTCTTTGCATAAGAACTTCCTTAAGATTTTTTTGAAAAGTGTTTCAAATATTACTTTTTGAGTGACTAAGACCTTGAAGTGACTACTTGACTCCATAAGAGTGTGACAACTAGCATATGAACCTTTAAACCATTTCAAATCAAAGGGCTGTATAGTTATATGTTGTTTACTCTTCCAATTTATGGGTGAGGGCTTTGAAAAAATATTTTTTCTGATCAAAACACTTCACATATTTGAGAGCGCATTTTTTCACTCCTTTTATTTGAGTTTTTTTAAGTCATTATATCTAATAGAGCTATATTTACTCATCTTGTGTTAAAAAATCGATTTTCATTCATGAATAAATATTTTCTCTTCCTTGGCTCAAAAAACTCGTTTTAAGATTTAAAGAACCATATCTTTGTAAACACCCCAACACACATATCTTTAGAATTACCTAAAAATCCTATGTGTATCATTTTGGTTGCTTGAAGGTTCTGTCTAGGAACAAAGTTGCTTCAACTTTAAAGAAGAAAATACTGGTGAAAGATTTGACGACATTGGTCACGGACCAAATTAAGTAGCGATTGTGCAACGTGCTTTAATGATCGACGTTCTAAACGGAGGATATGGTGTGAAAGAGTGTCTAGTTGGTCATAACATCGTGTGGTCGAAAGTCTCTATCTTATAGTTATAAAATTATACCATAGTGCATTTGTTATTCTTATCGGCCTGAGGTTTTCTTGTTAGTGAATTATTCCCTTGTACATTCGGTCTTGTGCTTATTTTACTCTTTTCGCATGTTTTAGAATCATTGCGCTAAATAAGAAGATAAAACTTGAGATTATAAAATATAGTAAAATATTTTTTCACTTAGACTTTTGGATTGTTAAGCCCTTTTATGATAATAAATTAGTAAACCCTTTTCTAGAATGAGGGAAATTAATTTTTATTTGGGTAACTACAGTCGATAGGCGCACTTTCAACTCGTATCAGAGCGGGTCTCCAAGTTTTAGGTGTAATAACATAGGTTTATATCCTTTTGTGTACAATGTATGGAAGTTCACCCCCCGACTCCTTCATTTGATGGTAGAAATTATTCTCATTGGAGAACTTGTATGACAACTTACTTGATGTCAATGGACCATCGAATATGAAATTGTGTGCTTGTGGGATCAACTTGTTCGAAAATCGTTATCTATGATTCCCAAGTGAACAAAATTAGATTTAGATGGGAAGATATATATTTAAAAGAAAGTGGGTGGAACATGAAGGGACTCAATGCTATTTTTGTTTGAGTGTCCTTGACTGAGTTTAAACATATATCCAGTTGTACGATGTCTAAGGAGGCATGGGAAATTTTACAATGACCTATGAAGGAACCTCTATCGTGAAACATTCCAAGCTTGAAAATCTTAACACCTATTTCAAACTCCTTACTATGAAGGAGAACGAAACTTTTGACGAGTTCTATGAAGAGATGAACTACATTATAACCTCTTGTCTTTAATTTGGGGAAGCTAATTAAACATGATATAATTATTAATAAAATAATACGTTCTCTCCCTGCTAGGTTCCATGCAAAGTGGATCTCATTGATGAGGTTAGAGCTTTGCTTTCGAAGATAATGCGTTTAGAAGACTTGGTTGGTTCTCTCTGAACCTATGAGGCAAATTTATCTTATCGCTAAGGAATGCCCTCTAAGGAGGAAAATCTATCTTTCAAAGCTAAGAAGGCATTTCCTGAATATATTTCCCTTAATATTAGTGAGGATGGTAATTAAAATAAATGTTTTCAATCAAAAGGCGCTCCTAAGAACTACTCGCCTCGGTTGGAAAATGGTCAAGGAAATTGAGAAAAGAAAGGTGAATTTCCAAAAGTCATCACATGTTTTACATGAAAGTGCAGGGGATATACGGAGTGGTCTACATTATTTTTTTTAATTTTTTTCAAATTAAATATTAAACTTAAACATAATGAACCCAAATTACACTTTGAACAAATTTTAAATGAATGTTGTGTTAATAAGAATTAACTAATTTTATTTTCATCCTAAAGCATGCATCTAGGTGATAACATGATAAAATAAAGCAATCCACACAGCACGGCGATGTACGAGAAAAAACCACAATGGGAAAATCTCAAACAATCCAGCCACACAAACTCCACTAAATATGGAATTGCAAAGGTCATGATAGAAGACTTACACCATAGACTCGATGCCCTCTCAAGATTTGACGCTCTTTGTTCCTTCAACCTCTGCCTTGTATCACGCAAGAGTCTACTCGCGTATAGCCACAATGTGTGAGTCCACACATTCCTCTATGTCCACCGATAAGTCTCAACAAATGTTTATGAATCTAGAACACGGATGCATTTCTTCTTCACCGCAACAACACGCCAAATAATCCACCACGTGTAAACATCAAACCGAGTACATAATCAATCACAAGAAACTATTCTCAACAATATGTGAAGAATAAAGATGCTTGGTGCTCATAAACAAGATCTCAAAGCATATATGATTATAAAACTTGTATCTTAAGAGTTTTGGTGAAACTAGGGTTTGAGAGCTATTGAATATGTATAGAAAAATAATTTTTTACCAAAAGTCTCTTTAAAAACTGATGTCAAGACCTTACTATATAGAAAATGCGTTTTTTGAGGCAACACTTTTTTGAGGACTCATTCAAATGAAAAAAGGATTTCGTTCTAATGAAACTATATATCTTGTTTGAACCAAAACTTAAGTCGTTCGAATGAGAAACTCATCTCGTTCAAACCAAAATCTAATGAGCTTCAAACGACATTTGTTCCCCTAATAGGGAAATCTCGTTCGATGTTTGTTTGAACGAACAACACATTCTTGTTCGAATAAAGACTATAAAGTCATTTGAACAACTTTAAAACATATAAATATTTTTCTTTGAAAAACTTTTAAAATCAACCCTCAAACTTTTTATAAAAAATAACACCCGACATTAAGTTCTAAGGATACAAATATACGCATTCATACCTGAGAGATTCTCGGAACATGGAGACGAAATAAGGAACGAAACACGACGTGATGAATGCAATCTCTGAAACTTTATCGCTACATCTTCAAACAAACTCGTCATAGGCTTGAAAGTTCAACAAAATCATGTCTTAATCTATGACACAAAAGTTTTGTCGAAACACGAAATAAGCCAAAATACATACATATTGACTACAATGGAAATTTGTCCTTTCAAATCTCCATCTTTGGCTATATCAGGACAAAACACAAAATAAAACCTATGGGCCATCAAGATCATTTAAAAGACTCAATCCCTAACCCTAAAAAGAAAAAAGTATGGATCCCGTCACATCACCGAAGAATACCACGCATGGTTGACGTTATATGTACCCCATAAAATCCCTCCTAGCAAGTTCTCAACAAATACATAAACCACCATGGTATGATTGCATATAAAGAAAAATACAAGTACGACTCTACGCAATCGGGCCAGGCAAAAAATTATAAGACCTTACTCAACCGAGTTACACATAAAATCTTTTAATTATATTAGTTAATGCGCACATTAATTTTACTCAGATATGGGTAAAACTAGCCCTAATACTCACGGACCTCAAATCTAGGTATCAACACACCAAACTCTTATAATATCTTTCTCGATATTATAAGAACCCTAAATTAGGGTTTATAACCTTATTTTAGATTCTCGTTGGATGTGGGCTAACCCTAAATCTATCATGATATCAATAATTATCCCAATCATTTACTTGATATTCTAAGTCTCCAAGTAACCTTACGAAAAATCCATTCGACTCTTAGATTACTAAAATAATAACTCATTTCCCGACTTAATGAATTCCAACAAAACTAAGGGTAAAACTCGAAGTCTGGCCAAAGTCGTTCAAACGAGATTACGATCTTGTTTTAATGAAAATACACAAGTCGTTCAAATGACATTCTAAAGTTATCTAAACGAAACTATCCAACTCATTTTAATGATCTCGCAAGTCGTTATAATGAGATGATACATCTCATTTTACCGATATAGCCATCTCGTTTGAATGACATTGAGTTGATCCCCTTCTTCTACAAAACCAAAATTGTCATTAACAACCTCAAAAATTAACTTCCAAGCCTGTAATCGATCCTAAGTTGAACCTCCTTTGGATACAGGATCTATAACATAAATACTAACCTAATTTCATATATTTTTTATTATTAAATCATGGTTTAACCATCAAAATTAGTTTGTGGGTTTGAGAACCCTAATTTCATAAATCTAACCAATTATACTCAGATTCGATCTAATTTATAGGGCTTTTGCATGACTCGCTAACATGATTCAAAATACAATAATATTAATCCAATTTCAAGATTAATTTACTAGATTACTCATAAAATCATTCATGTTATTTACTAGGGAATTAAGGTTTAATTGATCCATTTAACTAATGATGATACTTGATTTAGTATCAATAAGTAAACTAGTATGAGATCAATCCAAAATAGCTTTAAAGATGCAACAATTGTGTTTAAATAAGTGCATAAGTGAAGAAGGAGATGAGGAGAAGAGGAATAAACACTAGCATATAAGTGGTTTAGCCATTGGCCTACTCCACTGCACTGGTGAGTGTTGATTTCACTATAAAAATGGGCACTAATAACCTAAGTGATACAATTCTCACTACGTTCTCTCTCTTCTGTAACAGAAACAAAGCTTAGGCTAGGGTTTTAATATTTCGATCCCTTTCACTGATGAAGAAGATGGGTATATATAGTGCCTAGGGTCTGTAATACACCTCAAGGCATGTTGTAAGCATGTGTAGAATGTATCTTCCAATAAGAACCAACAACATGTCACTAGCACATGTAGGTCACGATGATGAAATATTCCCTCACATATGAGGGTGATCTTATTATAATAGTTTTATGCACGTGAGATATGTAATCCACGCACACTCCTCCATGCGTGCTCCATTCCACTCGCTCCACCAGGTGTCAACTATCGGTTGTTCGGGCCAGGCCAAGGCCGATTTGTCAAGTTTGATGCTCTGATGGTAAAGTAACTATCATGTTGAGTCGAGTTTTTTTTTGCCCCTAACCTCCAGGTGATGGATGAGGCCGAGGGAACTTAGATCATAAGATTACTGATACTGTTATTGTCAACTATGTCTATGACGAGGACGAGACCTTTTGTGATGGATTTATGATCGAGGAAGAGATCTTTCATGATGGGTCCACATTCGAGCCATAGCTTTATCAAACTAACTATCTTCCACTGGTTGACCTTGGTTGAGGGGGTATAGCTCAGGGATGAGGTCATACTTGGTATAAAAATCACCCATATCCCTTAGTCTTCAGTGTGAATAGAAGGTTGAGTGATAAAGTACCTTTGGGTAGAAGTTGATAAGACGTCTTTGATTGACGGATGATATGTCATTTCGTATGTCAGGTCTGGGATGCTGAATTAGAACTTTGGATTGACATTTGGTAGTCATCTTGTGGGTTAGCGTGTTACCCAAGAATGACGGCTATAAGTGTTCCATAAGGGGTTGTGCCCCAATGATGACTGCCTTGGAAGTTGTGTATAATGATTGCCTTTATTTAAATGGTTCTGAAAATCCCATTTTCTTTCTTGCTACTTTTCTTCTTCGCCTTAAAACATCTCTCTCTCTAACAGAAATCATTTCTTCTTTCTCTCAGCACCGTTCAAGGTTTTTTGGTGAAGTTTTAGGGTTTTTCTTCTTCTTCTTCTTCTTCTTCTTCTTCTTCTTCTTCTTCTTCGTCGTCGTCGTCGTCGTCTTCATGTGTACTTTCTTTATCAGGTAACCTATTTTCTCCCTTCTCCTATTCATTTCATGGTTTCTTTTCCATTGTAGCTATAGTTCAAATTTTCGACGAGCTTCAAGCTTTTTCGACAACCTCGAGTGGAGGATATAGGGCTAATTATAGGAGCTTTGTTGATGGTTTATGGGGTTAATAGGAAATCTTTAGGTTTTCTGATCTTTCTCAGCCCTCATTGTCTTCTATCATCCACCAAAATCTCGTCAGTTATCTTCTCCAATAAACTCCAATTAAGTGTTCTTAAATTGTTCTTGAAATGAATGATTCGTTATCCCCTTTTGATGTTTTGGTCAACTTAGGTTAAACTTTAAAGTGTTTGTGTGTTTTTACCTTTTAGTCCAATAAAGTTTAATCTCAACCACTTAGATGTTAAAAACCCTTTACGAGTTAGCATAGCAATACCCCCACACTGTGAGAGAGATACTATAAGGAGATATACCGAATTAAAATTGAGGTCGAGGAGCGTTGTAAATCCAGATCTAACCTTAATCGCCCAATATACCCTATTCCCTTAAAGGTCATCCTACCTTTACCAGCTGAGGTTGGTGGGGAAGATATGTCTGCCTCGTCCTCCTCGGACGATGGTCCTTCGTTCGCTGCCTGGGCTGAGAGTGTAGATTCTTTAGACGAGGTCATGAGGTTTTCCCCCTCAAATCTCGAGGGGTCGAAGTTGACCGAGAGTTCATCATGATCTTCATCTTCCAACCACACTGAGTCATCCAACCGAGACGAGCCGAGAGTTAACGTTTCCATTACACCAACTACCATTCCCCTCTCAGCCATGATCGAGAGAAAATTCTAAAAGATATTCCCCAGTGGGGACCCGATCGCTGAAGCTCCTGCCGATGATGATGACCCCGAGGTCGGGGAACCACTTGATTACTCATATGCCTAGACTTTCCCATTGTCTGTTACAGAGTTCGACCTTTTTTTAGAGGCTCTTATATGGCATCAAGTCAGATATCATTATGCGTGTCCCAGATGAGGATGAAGGAGTATATAACGATCGAGAAGGCGAAGTTGCCGTCCATGAACAAATGTTTAGGGTCGACTTTCAACTTCCATTCCATCTTTTTGTTCAAGAAATTTTATTTAGTATGGGGGTTGATCCTTCCCAATTGGCACCGAACTCATAGAGGATTATACTCGGATTCCTCTCTCTTTAGATGAACAAGTACGAGGATGATCCTTCAATAATTCTATCTAAGGCTTGCTATAATGTCTCATCATCATGAACTCTGCCTAATTACTATCATTTAGGGGCTAGAAAGCCCGATAAGAAAATCATTCATGTTAGCCAAAGATCTAATCACCACTGGAAAATGAGGTTTTCTTTGTCTCTAAGGCATGGGAATTCTTGGCCGACGCTGATCATTCTAAGGATGAGCCAAGAGTTCCCTGTGCCTGGGCCAACCTTTTTAGGCCCACCAAGCTGGACTCGGGTCTCAGTATTACAGACAAAGAGAAGGTTAACTTTATGAGAAATCAAGGGAAGGATGGGGCACTTCCTGAGTTTGAAAATTTAATGTCTCCCACCTTTTTAGAGACATCTGGTATGGGGGTTGACCCCTTAGATGAGTTGTGTGAGTTGCTTAATTTTTCTAATTAATACAAGTCTTTCCCCATCTTCTGGCTTTGTCACTAACGATTTTCTTTCTTTTTTATAGATCTCCCACCTCATATCTCTGATAAGTTTAGAACATGATGGCCCCGAGTCTCCAAAATGCCTCAAAAAAGAATGGCAACAAGAACTCTCCAGGAAGATGATCGTTAGTGGGCCGGCCTAACCTGAGGTCGGTCAGAAGAGAAAGGAGCAGGTTATTCATGTGGATGCTCATCACAATCGCAATAAGAGGCTGAGACTAAGTCCACCTCCACTTGAGTCTGTGCCAAGCTCCTCTTTATTGTACTCGTTTAAAGCTTTTTTAGGGTCTAATATAGCCCAACTTAAGGCGATCCCAGGATCACTTATACCTTTGGCAACGAGGTCGAAAGCTGCCATTCTTACAGTTCCCTCAGAGGGAAATTATGAACTCATGGGAAGATACAGCCCCTGACGATTTATGACTTAGGTCTCCATCATTTGGCTCAAGTACCTTCCTCGTCTTTGATTTGAACTTCATCTCATATTAATTTTTACTTCGGTCTTTTCTAACATATGTATATCTTTTTTTTTTTTTTGCAGTCTGTGTGCACTTTTACCTCAGTTACTAAATGGGTAGTTGAGAACTAACAAAAATTTAAGAGGCTGAGAGAGGTATGAAGGTGAAAAAATATTTGAGGACAAAGTCGAAGGACCGAAAGGCCGACTTCAAAAGGCTATTGAAGCCCTAAAGGTAGATCACAAAAATCCTTTGAAAGAGAAAGACGACGCTTTGAAAAAGAAAGACGACACTTTCAATGACCTATCCGCTAAACATGCAACCGGTTTTACTGCCGTCGTCCAGAAGGCTAAGGATGAGGCCATCTCTACCGAGTCCATAAAATATATACATGATGAGGCCACCAAGGCTTATAAGACATCAGAGGAGTTTGGAAGCTTCAGCTGTGAATACCTTGAAAGAGGTATTAAGACGGCCTGTCGATGGGTCATCTTAAAATTTTCTAATGTCATATCATCAATTAGTCCAGAGTTGAAGGCTCCTCATATGAAATATCCTCTTTTCCCCAAGTCCTGGATGATGTCGAATCAGCGACCGCAACTGAGGGAGAAGGAACTGCAGTCGAGGTTCCTATTGAAACTGCTAATATCAATACCACTGCTGCTATTGGGGACATGCCGACTGAGATGGATGACGTTGATGGGTCAGTGGAAGTGGAGATCGAGGGGAACCAAGCAACTTGAATCCTCCTTTTTCTGTTTCTATTAGGGAAGACATTTGTGGCCTGATGCCCCTTGTGTAAAATTTGAACAACTAATTTTAAATTCTGATGGTTTAATTTTGGAACAATACATCTGTACCCTCGTCTCAATTATTCTCATCTTAAACATTAATGAATGTTGTTGAATGAAAATATTTGTATATCTTGTTCTTACCAAAGCTTCTAATTATTTTGTGTCTACTTGCTTTGACTATAATTATTGTTAAACAACCTTATAACCTCTGATTATGGGTATATTCTCGTCCTTATATTCAACCAACTTAATTATTTTTTTAAATTAGAGATCCCCACATTGTGATGTTTAAATAAACCATAATTAAATGATTTTTTCCCATTTGAACCACCAAATTAATGGTGTTTAACTACAAGTCCCCTCTCGTCATTTTGAGATTGTATGGACGAGAGTCGTCTCGTCCTACATCGTCGTCTCACTGAGAGAGTTTGATTCTGATACCACCAAATTAATGATGTTTAAATGAACCATAATTAAATGAAGAAAATTTGGACCACCAAATTAATGGTGTTTTAACTGTAAGCCCCCTCTCGTCGATTTGAGAGTGTATGGGTGAGAGTCGTCTCATCCTGCACTGTTGTCTCACCGTGAGAGTTTGACTATGATACCACTAAATTAATGATGTTTAAATGAACCATAATTAAATGAAAAAAAATTCGGACCACCAAATTAATGGTGTTTTAACTACAAGAATCCTCTTTCCATTTTGAGAGTGTATGGGCGAGAGTCATCTCGTCCTGCGCTGTCGTCTCTCCGAGAGAGTTTGACTATGATACCACCAACTTAATGATGTTTAAGTGAATCATAATTAAATGATTTTCAAATTTGGACCACCAAATTAATGGTCTTTTAACTAAAAATTACCTCTTGTTGTTTTGAGAGTCTATGGCTGAGAGTTGTCTCATCCTGCACTGTCGTCTCATCGAGAGAGTTTGACTCTGATACCATCAAATTAATGATGTTTAAATAAACCATAATTAAATGATTTTTAAGGTTTCTTTGTGTTTTTCGCCACCTTAGTGATGTTATCGCACTCCCCCCCCCCCCCCCCCCCCCCTCTTGGTGTTATTGATAATCCATGGACGAGATAAGACCCATGTGGATCCTCATGTCACCAAGGGTGAGTTAATGCTAATTCACCATATGAATGATGTTTTTTTAGCTTAGGACAAATTAAAACATGCAATTGAACAATTCGTACAATAAAGATATGAGGGAACACTTGAAACTTTTGTCATTCATCACTTTTAGAACATTTCTCATACAATGGAAAAATAAAACTTATACAAAATCCTAGTGATAGTATTTCTTCAAATGGTCGGCGTTCCATGGGTTTGAGAATAACTCTCCCCCTCGATTCTCAAGTCTATAGATTCCAGGAATGACTTCTTAGGTAACTCTGTATGGGCCATGCCAATTTGTGTAGAGCTTATTCGATTTCTTCTAGGTCTTCTTCAGAATTAGATCCCCAACAACTATCGGCCTAGCCTTAACCCTCTTATTGCAAAAATTTCATAATCCTTTTCTAATAAATAGCTTGTCTGACCTCTGTATATTCTCGTCTCTCTTTAATGAGGTCCATGTCTAATTTTTGCTCCTCTGTGTTTGCCTCCAGGCTATATGTTTAGACCCTATGACTTAGCAGGCTGAGCTCAGTGGGTATCACGGCCTATGAACTATAGGCAGGTATAAAAAGGGTCTCCCCTATTGGCGTTCTCTCTATAGTCATGTAGGCCCACAGGACAACGTGTACTTTTTCTGTCCAATGACACTTGGAATCTTCCAATTTCTTTTTGATCCCGTCGAAGATAGCCCCGTTGGTCACCTCAGTTTATCCATTTACCTGAGGTCGGCCTAGTGCTGAATGAAACTGTTTAATTTCGACCTTCTTACAATAGGCCTCTAGGGACGAGTTCTGAAAATGTTTACCGTTGTCGAAGATCAAAGTGTTGGTACGACCACACCTCTTAATGCTATTCCTCTAAATAAATTTGAAGGTCTTCATCTCGGTTATAGTGATCATAGACTCAGCCTCTACCCACTTTGAGAAATAGTCAATCGCCACTATTAGTTATTTGTAATTGCCAGTAACCCAAGGTAGGGGGTCCTACGAAGTCAATCCCCCAGACTGCAAATGGCCAAGGGGAAGTGTTAGATGACAGGGGTTGATGAGGGGTGCATGCATATCTCTGACACTTGTCACACCTCTTCATATAGTTGGTTGCGTCTTTGGCTAAGGTTGGATGCATCTTTAGCTAAGGTCAGCAACCAATACCCTTGAGTAACTATTCTCTTAGCCAAAGGCCTTCCCCTAATGTGGCTTGAGCAAGAACCCTCGTGCACATCTTTCAATACATACTCCACCTCAGTGGGATGAACGCATCGTAGTAAAGGGAGGAGGAACCCTTTTTTGTACGAGACATTTCCTATTATTGAAAACTTTGCTTCTTTGTATCTCAACTTCTTCTTATCAATCTTTGATTCTAGAAATTCACCATATTTGATGTATCAGATGAGTGGATCCGTCCATGATTACATCTAGGTTTAAATAAAACTTAACTCCATGATCAACTTCTTTAATGGTCGGCTTGTACAGGATCTCCACTAGCATTGACAGTCTAATCTCGGTTCTCATTGCAAATGCTAACCTTTCCAGGGCATCGAATCGGTTGTTGTCTAGCCGAGGGATCATTTTGAGGTTTACCCTCTGAAGTTCTACAAAATTGTCTTCACCTATGCCAGGTATTTTGCCATCCTTTCAGTTTTAGCCTCATATACCACCAAGATCTGATTTTCCACTAATCGGGAGTCAATATGAACTATCATTGGCCGACACTTAATGCTTTGGCAAGGGAGAGTCCTGCCAAAAATGCTTCATACTCCGACTCATTGTTGGATGCTTTGATGCTTAACCTCAGAGCATATTCTATATCAGTTATATCTGGTAGATAAGGAGAATTATAAATTCAAGAAATTCTAAATCCCCATCTCAAAACTTGAACCAAACCATCCCTAACAGTTTTGTACACTTGTTTTACCACTTATATTCTAGTCTTACAAGAGTTCTATAAGATATTTTGTATTCATGCCCATGCGAGTGGGGATGTGGTCAGACACATGACACTTAGAGAACCTCGGTCTTTGTTCCTCAACCCTAAAGATCCCATTGATTTTAGTTTGCTGATATTATATATAGTGGGGATAATGACATTACAACTTCAAGATCCTCCCTTCTCGGTAATGCAAAGGACTTGGTCAATTGAACTTGTCTTTAGATTATCGCGGGGGCTAAGATTTGAGGGTTTTGATCGTCTGACTCAAATTTAAGTAGTAGAGAAACCCAGTAATTTTTAAGTGAGGCCAGTACCAATTAAGGGGTATAATTCCCCATCGTCAATTTCCTCCTACTCTTTTGGTTTTCCTAAATGAGTTTGAAGGAATTCTCCTTGGCCCAAGGGGTGTTCGGACTATTAATCTCATTCTTGATATCTGGTGGGTTGGGCTTCGTCCTATTTAAGTTTTGTAGACTAGCATGTCAATATCCTTTTCTTCTAGTGTGTCTGTTTAAAGATGAGTCCCATCAACTGTTCATAGGACTTTTGACCATCCATTTTAAACAATCCCCAGTGTTAATTTTTTAACTATAATTTATTGGTTTTTTAAACTTGATTTTCATTTGACACTTTATCATTCTTTTGCACTGCGAGTTTTAAATTCATACCGCACCAATTCATTTTCTCCACCATTGTTCAATCATCGCAGTTCCTTCTTTTAAAGTTTTTTTTATTTAAGTGTCAATACTAATATATAACTTTGTCCTTTATCTTTGTTTTTACCTTTTAGTGCCTTAGAGCATCCGGAGTGGTGTATGTATGAGAAAGGTAACTTTACAAACTAAAAAATGGGTTTACCTTTCTTTGAAGTATGCTGTACACAATGGGGGAAATGGTAAAAGTGGGTATATGACTTCCTACGGACTTTTATAGTTCGTAGGAATTACAAAGCTTTTTCTTACGAACAACATTTGTTCGTAGGAAATGCTACGGACAAATGTTGTTCGTAAGAACCCAAATATAAAATAAAAATGAGTATTTATATTTGTTACGAACCTCTGAAGTTCGTAGGAACTTCCTACGAACAACAAAACTTCGTAGGAAGTTTTTACTGAATTTGCATAGGTTCAGTAACTTTGCAAATCCCCTACCATTTTCTCTATAAAATTTGTAAGCTTTCATCCACCAGTGCGAACCTTTCAATTTCCATCTTTACCTATTTTTTTGTCCACACATTCCACCATTGTGGATGCTCTTAGCCCGATATTTCCCTAGTCACAGTTTCCCTTTACATTTTACTAGAGTTAGCAGGAACATAGGAAATTCCTAAATGTATTCCTTGCTTGTTGAATATCGTAAATGTCAATTTCCCTTTTTTCTGATAGATTAGGCGGCTTAAAGTATTAGATCATAGGTTGATGAAATACAAATCTAAGTATAAAGAGAGAGAGAGAGAGAGAGAGAAGTTTCACAAGCAAAAAAAACTTTCAAAAGTTGTTAAAATCACGAACCGTTGTGAGATACGGGTAGATCAAAGGCACTTTTCCACACATGTTGCTTATTCTTCCATATATAACTAACATAAACGGTCGTTGTTCATCACTCATTAGCCGATTCATTCACCTTTGGCCCCACACCCCCAACAAGAGCCTCTACTTGGAGTAACCCACTTGGACCTTATAATATTTTTAACTAGATTTATAATAGGGAAGCTAAAGAATGGTGCAGATGGTTGGCTTTACCAAGGGATTTGTCCATCATACTAGCGAGTTACAACAATATAACCCTAACTCTTTGTGAGTGTTGTAATACTTTATAATCATTACTTTTTGGGTGAGATCGATATTCCCATATTGAAGCCAATTAGGGTCGCGATTGTCTTCCTTGACCCTCCCAACTTATTCTAAATAATTGAGAATATTAATTGGATCCATGATCCACTTCCACTATTTGTTTGATATCGATGAGGGCTTTTCTATTACTTCATTTTTACTCATCTATTATCTGATCCCCTCTACGTGCGGATGGTATAAAGTAGCTTCACACGTACATTAAAGGTTTCTCAGTCGAAGTTACCTGGTATCATGACCCATGGCAATGAAAAGTGACATGGATTTAATTGAGTTAATTGTATTTTTTATGAAATAAAACACATGGGTACACTCGTATTATAGTAAAATTTGATTCATACAAGTTTTACACCCTCACATATTTCCCAAATAACTAGAGGCAACCTGAGCTCCATCAGATTCTAAACTGACCACCACTCATTTATTTCTTTGGAGATATTAAATAATAAAAATCTGTAAGACACCCAATATGTAGGGTTGACTTTTACTTTGGGAAAACAAGGATACATTCCAGCCTTACCTTACTCTTTGCATGATAAAAAAGAAAAAGGCTACAAGAGTAAAATATACTCATTATGCCCTCACTTAAAAGATTGTCTAATTCCAATTTTTAGAACACTTTGTCTCCAAGAGGTCTACGAAAGCTTCATAAAAGTTCAAGACATTGATGCCAGCTTCTTTCATCCCGACGGCACATTGATCACATTAGGATGGAGCTAAGTGACCTAGTAGACTTAAAATTCATGGTTTTTGAAATTCAATTGTTAAAATCTTTTTCAAAACCTTGGTGCATGCTTTAAGGTCACTTTACTGTCTCCAAAGTATCGTAGTATTTTTTATATGAAAATCTATTTTTAAATGACATGCTAGAGTCCTAAGCATTTTTCTTGGCCGCGAGTGTCAATTAGTTTAGGAAAAATTATGTTGGCTTATTGTGCGACCCCCCTCACGAGTGGTTCACTGCAGCGACGGTGGTTTTTCATTGGTCGCGTATGGATGTTTTATTTCGTAGAAAATACCTGCGAGATCTAGCGACCTATTTTCGCGAGTGATTCGCATCCCTGTATTTTTCCATGCGTTATTTAATTGGGAAAATTAATTATATTTGCTCGCTGAGACATGTGATGTCACTATTTATATTTATATGCAATATATAATTTGCATTTGAAACCGGACTTAAAATAAGAAAATTCATTAATGAAATATTTGGAAGGAGAATTAGAATATCGAGTAATTGATTCGGATAGTTAATGATACTGTGTGAGGTTTAGGGGTGATGCATATCTTAGGAGAATATATAATAAGGTTATCAACCCTAGTTTAGGGTGGTTATTATATCAAGTGAGATATTGTATGAGTTAGGTGTGGTGATAACTTGATTTGAGAGCCTTGGGTATTAGGGTTAGTTTTATCCATATTCGAATATAGTTAATGTGCGTATTAACTAATATAACTAAAAGACTTTATGTGTAACCCATTTGAGTACGGTTTAGATTTGTTTGCTTAGCCCGGTTGAATAGGGTCGTACTTATTTATTTGCTTTAAGTTCAACCATACCAGGGTGGTGAGTTTACTCATGGGTAACATGCTAGGAGGGATTTAATGGGATACATATGACGTTGGCCGTGTGTGGTCTTTCTTGGTGATGTGACGGGCTCTAAATAGGTCTTATTTTATCCCAATCCTATATATTGAAAGTGTCCGTCTCCCAAGTGGGATTAATGGGAGGATCCCCTCATACAACCTTAGGTATGGGGCATGTACGTTTAGTGTGAAGGCATAGTGATTTCCCTAATTTTAATGGTGCGATGTTATGGGTTTTGGATTCCCTATGACTATATTTAGTACGCACGAGTAATCCTCGAAGGCGATAGGGATATGGCTTCATACTTTTACATTTGGGCTCGAGCATAGCCCAATTTCTTGTATGTGTCAGGGACCATACTTATATAGATATTAGACTTTGAGACTGTGTTTTTCTTATTTGCGGGCGTCAACGTAGCCCGTGAGATTTGATTTAAGTTGTATGCGCTCATACATATTTTGGTTTATGTGATTATGTTTTGCGTTACTTGAGATAATTGTACCAGTTTAGGATTTGTATTAGAGATGTATAACCAATAACTTATGACTCGGGAATAATGTAAGGAGTATACTAGAGACGTATATCTTAAGTTAGTGGCCTGTGATTATTTGAGACTATGAGACTTGAGATTCCCTTTTAAAAATCATAACTAGAGATAGTTTTTTATATTAAAGTTACTAATTAAGATACTTTTAATGAAAAAGATTATTTGTTTTTTTAATAAAAAGGGACGGAGACCTTGGTTTTATTGATAATAAAGATAAATAGTCTATCACAGGTGGCTCTTACAAGAACTAGAGAACTTTAGAAATTAAATGAGAGATAGACCTAAGATTATGTTTAAGGGTTGTTTTCTCCTCATTGCTTCGAATCGGAAATGAGTTCATAGAAAAGTGAGGATGATTCATTGGAAATTTTTTTACACCCTCTAGATTTTGGGCTTGAGCATCTATAGAGAGTGGCTGAGACCCGAACTGGGTTTGGTTTTGGACATTTTCCCCCTCTGAAATATCAGCCCAATATCTCATATTTGAAGTCTTTGCCCATGAGTGACGTGGAATGGACAGTTTCCTAACGCTTCACAGAAATTGCTTGCACTTGTATTGTGTGTGCGAAACTGATTTCCTTTGGTTTTATGACGAACAGAGTCTTCAAGAAAGACTTGACCTTGGACTGAATCTGAATTATAAGTGTTTGTACCCAGATCTACATTAAATATTTCAACTACATTTTTGTGTGGAGTTGTTTTTGAGTTAGCAATGTTTACAACACCTGAAGCATCATCCGATAAAGTAAAAGTTTTAAACTGAGGTTCGATTTTATCCAAAGGCTGTGAGTAATTCAAATGATCCTCATTTGTCCCCCACTACTCTTATGAATTTTGTCAAATGTCACCTTGTCAAAATTTACAGTTATCTCTCTTTGACTTTTTGAAAGGCCTTTAGCTATCACTCACGATATTTTTGCCATTATTCACCACGTGGACAACCTCAATCACAGCAGATTGAGATAAAGCTTCAGGAAATAAGTAGGTAATTCCATCTGCTGCAATTACGATTTGATCTAGTTCAAAAAATTCATCATTAAACTTTTGGGGAGAGTTTGACGTATTCTCAATTTTATCCTTCTGAATATTCTTGTTATATTTTCCTTTCATTATTTTTTTTTTAGAAAATGAGTGTTGGACAAAATATTTTGAACAATTTTGAGCGCAAATTTAGATGGGACCCACATCACCATAATCGTGGGACCATATATCAACGCGTTCTCCTTTACAAGGAGATCAACGTGATAAATTTATATGTTCAATTCCATTAAGTTATGAATGATAAATATATTCCCAAAATGACTCATAAAGCAATGAAAGTTAATGAATTGGATGTGTTTCAACTCTTGTCCCACATTGAAAGAGTAGTGAAAATTTGAAGAGTTAATAAGACCCCAATATCATTCTTATTTTCTGTAAATTCAGTCTACTACATGTAAATTTCCGAATTTATTTATTTATGTAATTTCTGTATTTATATAAATCTGTTTTACAGAAATTTAAAAATGATTCATGCAGAATCATTTTTAAATTAAAGAAATTTTAGTGTCATATAAATCTGTTTTACTTAAAATTCGATATTTATTGTTTTATTACAAAAAATTAATACAACAGTTAACATTATTTTAGTGTTACAGAAAATTAATTTTCTTCACTGTTCATAAATTGTATTCTGTTTCAGAAAATAAAATTTTATTTATAAATTTTTTTTTTGGGAAATCTGTTAGTATAAGATTTTGTTTAAATTTTAAAATTTTAATTCTGTTTTGTACGGAATCTGTAACTTAATTTTAAAAACAGTTTTGACACAAATTTTTACTTAATTTAGACTAGTAAAAACTAGTGTTTAAATATTTTAGTTTAATTTTGTGTTATAGAATTCAGAATATTGTATAGTATATTTTGCTTTAATTTTGTGGTATATAATTTAGAATTCTTGTTAGAATTCATATAGTATTAATTATATTTTGGAAAATTGGTGTACAGAATTGTGTATTCTGTTTTGATAAATTTATTACAATTGAATATTGTCCTTGATGAAAAATTTATTTTTGTAACAGAAATGGAATCACAAAGTACAAGCACAGTACCTCCAACCGTAAATGTAACTCATGCTACTATTGTTGCTCCTGTGAACAGACTTCATGGGGAGAAATTGGAAAATTTTAACGGGGCTGATTTTAAACGTTGACAAGAACAGATGTACTTCTATCTCACAACCTTTCAATTGACAAGGTTTGTGTATGGAGATTGTCCCTCGTTGCAAGAAGGAGATGAAATTGAAAAGGTCTCTGTTGTTGAAGCATGAAAACATTCTAACTTTTTGTGTCGTAACTACATCCTGACATACTTGTTACGTGTTGAAAATTAATTAGTGATCGATTTTTATTAATAAAGTAAGGGAAATGAAATTCGTAGGATTCAATTAACGGGTCGGGTGGATGTGTCTGGGTATCGTATTTTAACTTATGAAATAATATAATGGAGTGGCTATAACTTTTAGAATAGTGGGGGAAAACGCTCGGGAAAAATATGATGAGTAATTAAATAGTAAATTAATAATAATATGCAAGGTATTTGGGTAATAAATATACACTACGCACGATACAAATATTATAGGTTGAGGGTAGATAGATAGATAGATAGATAGATAGATAGATAGATAGATAGATAGATAGATAGATAGATAGATATAACCTATTGGTTGATTGATTATGTGTTAACATACCTAGGCTACTTGCTATCACGGGAGGTTTCGCATTATGAACAATCATATCCTGATGAGCCCATTTGGGGGAATATTGGTTTGTTCCTCAGAATATAGAACTTAGGGATGACCATTACTTGTGTGAATGAGAGTGTGCCCGGTAATTTGAGTGCGTAGGTATGTGCGCAGCCCAAAGGCGTAGGACTATGTTCGCCTCCAATATGTGTGATTTGATTTTTGGTTCAAGGGTGATATCCGAACCAATGTCCTTATTTAGTACGTGATGTACCAGGACTTGATAGCAGAGTATGCTCGCATCACAGGTTTCCACTTAGGGATGTCGTATATATATATATATATATATATATATATATATATATATATATATATATATATATATATATATATATATATATATATATATATATATATATATATATATCACTGTTCTAAAAAATCAGCATAGGCTTAAGGCTTGGGCAAAACGGCCCGCCTAAAGCTTTTGACGCCTTATGCTTGGTAAAACCCTTAAGGCACACTTTTTCTCTAAAAACAATAATGCTTTAGTCAAACGATATCGCCTTTTAAAGATTGTTTTACAAACCAGACCATTATCTCATCTAAAATAATCAAATAGTATTTTAATTTGCAAATATTTAGACATATTTTTATGATATGTACAATTTTAGTATTTTAATATCCTTGTTGTGGTTAAAAAATATTAAAAAGGCCTAAACGCCTTTTTACGTCTAAGGTCCGCCTAGGCTTCTAAGGCTTAAGGCTCGGCCTTAGTAGACATTCTAGATAGTGACATCTAAATTAATTTCAGTATGTGAGAATTTTTATAATTAGTTGGTGATACTAAATAAATTATAAGGGATTGGAAATTTGGTATCATATTGTATGGGTAATATGGGTGGGCATAGTAAAATATTAGACGACGAAAAGGTCTAAGACTGAAAATATTATATAGACTTAATTAAAGATGAATAATTAAGTTAATGAGATAAATACCTTATGAAAACGGTAAGATCACTAGGGCTAGAGTAGTGGGTTGAGAAGTATGCATGTCAAGGCTAGTTGGATGGGGTAGTACAATTAGGAGGGTTGGGAAGAAACGCTAGGTGTCCACTTTAGATGAGGGGTGAGAATTATCTCAAGGGAGTGTGATACTAACTTAAATATGAAGAGCATTCATGCATTTTATTTACTGTAACATTAATCACTTGCTAAATATTTTTAAAATATTTTGGGTTCTAACCCTTGCTACAAATATTTTTAACACCTTTTAGGTGTCCAGCTACAGGGATGCCAGACTTAATTATCTATTCCAGGGATACTCAGCTACAGCATATGTGGATGCATGCAGGAGTAAGAGTAGACGCTTCTTTTATTTCATTCCTCGATTAGGAATCATATCTCAGTATTTTAGTTTGGGTGTGTTGCCTTCATGACTTATTCAGTTTTTATTTCAGTTCAGATTATTGTGTTGAGATTTATTATTAGCTGTTGTATATTTTGGTTTTGGATTTTGTAGCCGATGGTCTATTCCGTAAGTCATTTATTATTCAATATCTTTTTAGAAAGTGATTGTGTGTATGGTTTGATTTAATTCATTTCTTCATATTGTTATCTGTTTAATGATAGATAAAATTTGACACTTGCTTAATTAACTATTAGGTGATTAGTAATTAATATGATTTTCGATAATGATGCTAAGAATGAACCAAATGAGAATCATGTGTTAATTTAATAAATGACTGATCACCTGATATTTAATTAGGTGGGGTGTCATAGATAGTATCAGAGCATCAGGTTCTAGTGTCCTTAGAATCTATGCGGCTTTTTTCTACGTTTCAGCTTAGCGTTATTTGATATAGAGCCCTATTGTAGGATTATTGTATTCATCTACGTATTGCAACTTACGTTCCTCTACTATTAAGTATAGTTGATGTGATTCACTTACGAGTTCGGGTGGGCTTGGTACACCGAACAATATAGGACAACCAGTAAAGGCTGTTGGAAGGACTGCAGGAGGATAGGCTCGGCGGACGCCATGGAGTATTTTGTGAACGACGATTGCGATAGAAGTCACCATGATTATTATACGGAAAGATGATGACAGGATAATTATACGGGAACAGTAGTTCCCCAAGCACTTCCGTAGTTGACGATGGTGCAAATTTCAGACTCGCCCAATGTAGTCAACAAGGGGTGGGGAAGTCGGAGGGACTCTTTCGAGGATCCGCTTGACTCGCTCAAAAAATTGTATAGCGCAAGTGTACGCTAATCGCGAGAGTAATAAAAGCCCGATAAGATCAGAGTCGATTTCCGCAGGGAATTATATGAAGTACCGAGGATATTCTTCCAGTTAAAAATCAATAAACAAGAATAAAAGATAAAAGAAAAGATGATTTAGTTTTTATGTGTTGTAACGAACCAAAGAGAACTAAGATAAATGGAACGCTAAACAAAGTAGAAACAGGAACAAGCGAGATTTATAAGCAGGGTTATGAAACGATTTTTTAACAAAAGGTTAAGGAGCATTCCCCAACCTAGGATGTGAACAACTCAACGGGTTCTTCCGATTAAATCACAATCAAATGGGAATAAGATATCAATATCAATAATCCTACATGAAGGATGTCAGCCCAACAATATAAGATGAAGGTGATGATATATTATCGAACAAATGCGTTGATGTTGGAGTTAAGTCTTAAAATACAACCACTACATGATAAGAGAAGATAAAATCCTATGAAACTCCAATATCAACCCACATACCCATTTATTGGATTTAATCATTGAACAAGCCAAGAAATGATCCCTCCAAGGTGGGTTTATGCTCCCAACCTAAGGAGATTAGCTACTCATAACACTAACCATATCAAAACATACCATTAAATTAATAACAAGTGTAATAACTATGGTGAGAACAAGCATTCAATACACAACCACAATATTAATTGCACAAAATGATACCAATAGTCAACAAGATACAACTAAGATGGAACTTTACTTTGCAATAAATGAAGTGGAAGATGAAAATGGCAAGGAAATTATCAAGCCCTAGGAGAGAGAGAGAGAGAGAGAGAAAAAGCAACAAACTATCTTCTATCTATTTCCTTGCACACAATTATGATCGGATATGTCTTAACAAATCAAACCACTCAAAATATATACTAAGTGGAAGAAAACCACAAAACAAGGGTGGTAAAAAACAAACCAAAACTACGGGGGTATTGCAGAAAATGAGGCATCGATCGACCGCTGGTCAGGGACCGGTCGACCGCTAGTCAGGGAGAAGGCACATTGTCTTACTTCAAAGACAAAAGGTGAAACCCCGGTCGACCGGTCCTGCAAAATCATAGGTCCTCTCCTCTTTTGATACACAACAAGGGACCTAGGGAAAATGACCATAACTTGGTCCTTGTGAACTGGATTGACAAACCGTTGGGGGCTAAGCGAAGCTGGATAGGAGAGATACAACATCCATGAATGGTTCGGGCACAAAGCTCGAATGTAGAAATGACAAAATTACCCCTAAAGTTGTGTAAAATATTGAACGTTCCCGAATAACGCACACTTGCACCGTTTAGCACTCCAGTCCCTACAAAAACTCAAATAAACCCGCCTCAAAGAGCGGTAAGTATAGCAATAATATATACATAGACAAAGTGCCACTTTCGCGAGCGCACGATTGCATTTAGCGAATGCAACAAGCCGTTAAACTGCTAGGTTACCCTAGTGGACGAGTGTTGTCTCGTGAGGGTTTTTAGGGATGATACCCACAAACATCAAATTTCCTCAAAACATGCATGGCCAAACAACCAATATGCCAAACTCAACAACAATTAGATATTTTAACATATTATTAACAAAGTAAAGGAGAGGTTTTCCCCAATAATCCAAAACTATTAGCATTAGAAGAATAACTCCCTGGAATTGAAACCTCAAATGTGAGTGGTGTGCATGCACATGTAAAGAGTTTTGATTCGGTAAAAATGCCTACAACCCGGATAACCATTAAAGCATGCTTCCACTCAATCCTCTCCGGATATCACACTCAATAAATAGAAGCACTCGGAATAGGGTGTAAAACACGGGACATGTGGGCAATAAGAGTAATTGTAAAAGGAAACAAAGCCGCGCACATGTCATTGATGAAGAACGCAATATAAAAGGGAAAATACAATCTCATGAAAGGATATCGCATATTAATCAATGTGAAATGCACATAAACAGATTATCGCTAATGTTCGACCTTTGAATCACGTTACCCTAGGATCAAATAGGACTTTATTGGGTTGTAATATAGGTTTGGGGTTATGGGAAATGAAATGAAATGAAAGGATGTATTTACGGATACGAAAGATGTTCGGAGATGAAAATACTTGGGATAATGGAAAATGGCGGGCAATTTCAAAATTGGAAAATGATTTCCAAAGAAGCATTAAATATATCAATCGAGAGAGTAACAAGGATTATTGAATCACTCTAAACAACATATACAAATTTCTCTTTCTTTTTCTTTTCTTCTTTTTCTTTTATTTTCTTTTGTTTTCTTTTTCACTACAATTTCTTCTTTTCTCACTCTTTTCATGCTTAAATTGCAACCACACTATACAACATCATTCAATCCCAAATATCATTCCAAACATAGGTAAGAAAGGTAAAATGTGTGGTGTAAAACTCCAATGTGGAGTTGGTTAGGGGATTTGGGACGAAAAGAAAGGTCATAATAAGGCTCAACGGGGTTGACTAGGGACATGTATAAGGGTAAGGGTAAGGTCATATGGGTTAACAACAAAGAGGGCCTATGATCCTTTTCTAAAGTTTCATGTGATTCTTGAGACTCAACACCGTTGAAAATCATGCTCATGTGATACATCAATTAATATGCAATCAATGAAAAGAAAATGAGATCGCCAACAAGATACGTTATTCAAGAAAGAGAAAGAGTAATGTATAAACACTCGGAAATGAAGAAAAGCATGAAGCTCGCTAGGTTTTTAGTGTACACAACACAACAACAAGATACCAAGCTATAATTGTCCTACCGAATGATTTTAGAAAATATGCTCAAGTGCTCATGGGTTTTCAAGATTTAATTCATGCATTTATTCCCAATATTGAATAATATAAGGACTAAAGTTTAATAACATGAAAGAAATAGAAAATGCATCATTGAATTAGCAATTGGATAGGGCAATCAATAAATTTATCATAGGAAATTAGGGCAAAATGCCCAAGAAAGGGAAAAGAAATAAAGAAAATAAGTTTCGAATTTTTTGAAATTTTGAATTTATATATATATATATATATGTAAGTAAGTATATGGCACACGAGGGATGGAAAAGAAACTGAGATGCCTAAACACCCCCTAACTTGAATCGCACATTGTCCTCAATGTAATTAAAGACATTATGAGAAAAAGAGGGAGTAGAATAAATCACCCCAATTTGGAGTGAAGTCCGAGGTTGTCAACGTGCGTCCTATACCAACATAAGAAAAACAAAAATATGTACCACAATGATTAAGTTAGAAAGAAACATGCCATAAGTCGCAATAGTTTAGAGGGGTTAAAATGCAGATACTAGATAATTGATGGTGGACATAGGATTTGAAAAAATGTATACACATCAAAATCTAATAAATCAACAACGACTAAATTATCATTACTAATATCATAGAATTCAATACAATCAGCTTAATCAGTGTAAAGAAAGCAAAACAGAAAATACATAGATCTCATAATTGCCCCCAAAAAATGACACATCATCATCATCCACAAAAAACCACCCACACCCACAAAACAGTCTAGACACTCGCACCGCTGGACGAACCCTGAAAATCTAGGTTGTACGAACTCTAGAAATGCAGCGGAATCGATGCATCAGGGCCATGCTGCTGGATATAAAGATCACCCATCATGGCTTGGACCATGTGAAACTCTTGTCGCCGCTCGGTCCGGTTCTGGCACTGATCAATACCATACTGGTCCAGCGGTGACTCCAAGGTAGCCAACAGCATCTGTGTCTCCTCCCATATGTGCTCATGGCGTGCCTCGAACACCGCAAAGCAGGCGTCGGTAAGTGCGGTAGGCACCTCAGCGTGCTGGCCTGGCCCCTGCTGTCCTAATCCCTGCTCAGCCCTTCTCAGCTTTGTCTCCTCATCTATGTCCTCTACAACCACCCTCGGCCTCTTTTAAACTGTTGACTCACCCCAGTACTGCTACAAGAACCTCCTGATGTTGTCTCTAATTAGGACGCCCTTAGGGTCCACTTTTCTGTCAGAAGGGTACTCGGGGCACTTAGCTTGAAGGAAAATCGGAGTCACAATACCGGGCAACGGAAGGGAGACGTTCCATGCCTTTTCCTTTGATGACAAGTACATCTTCTCCAGGAAGTATTGAGGGAGGTTGATGTCTCCCGACTGTTTCAGTAGCGTGTAGAGGAAAACAACATGTTTGTGGTGAACCTCGGATCTGTTATTGGTCACCATTAAGCAATGCACATTCACGTAGTGTAAGAGCCTCGGCAAATCTGCCATAGTAGCCGACCGAAACATTTTCTTTGTCCAAACCTCTCCCGAGGCTAGAAACTCGATAAGCGTGTCCAGGTCAAAGGTTGCCTCATCTGAGAGGCTCACAAATGGGTACGGGTCTGCCACATTGCCCATCCACCGGGCAAAGTCCTTGGACGAAATGTGATCCTTACTCCTCGTACAAAAGCCTCGAAAACACCCTTCTCTCCTTTGCATTTAATCAACGAGGCATAGAATATGAGTACAAGTTCTTCATTGATTGTGGTATGTCCCCACGAAAGAGTCCCAATTATAACGCTTGAGAATGGCCAAGACATCATGAGGGAGGTCATCCATTTTCCGCGCCAGGTTGACTGCAAGTGGGCATTTCGAAGTTGCAAAGTACGCCTCAAACCACTATTTTTCTTGGGCACAAAGGAACCCATCAATGCCCTTGGTAAGCACGCAGCGAGACTGCTTATATTTGTCAACGTCACCCATTTATACCTGCAAAATAGAAATTAATACAACAGTGTAGTTGAAACCAAAAATGCAATGGCGAGGAATGAAATTGCAAGCAAGAAAATGTCCAGGAGATGAAATTAGGTTCATTGAGGCATTTGAACAAACACTTGGTGTGCAAAATAGAAAAACAGGGGTGTGGGACATATTGGCACCAACAAGGAACCCCCATTCATGGCAATCTCAAGAATAAACATTAACATTTTGCCATGAATGGGATTTCAATAATAATAACAGTTGGCAAGGTTTCAAAAAAGGATGTGGACACAATTGGGGCAAAATCATAGCTAATACAATGTTCATCCATTTTAACTACGCAACCAACATAATGTGTCAATGGCGAAAATGTGTGTGTGAGAGAAAATGAGGAGAACATTAAGAGCACAAAAATGAATCAGCAACAATCACAAGAATTCCCAAAAATAAACAACCCTAAATCACGAAATACACCTATGAATACCCACAAAACAACAATTGTGTTATGAAAATAATGGTGGGATTCATACCTTGGAAGATGGAGGAGGGTATTGGAGGTGCAAGAGGGAGAGAAAATTGGACCTAGGGTTGAGTTTGGGAAATTTTCGGGTGAAGAGAGAATGGGAGAAGTGTGGAGAATGAAAGAGAAGTGAGGGGGAAATGAAAAGTCGAGGCCCAAATAACTGATAGGTGCGGTCGACCGCTGGTCTTGGACAGATCGACCGCATTTTAAAATTAAGCCTGGGTATGGAGATAGTGTACTCGAGGAACTACCACCGGTCGACCGCATTTTAGGACTGGTCGACCGCGACTCTATATCCTCAACTCCTCCCCACCTTCGGTTAAAAACTCACCTAAACCACGAAAAATTCTCACCACTCGAAAAGGGACGCTCTCGAGGCGATAAATATAAAATCGAGTGTGCATAAGCACGATTGCCTCGAAATCAATATGACACGAGGCAATCCAAAAAAGCAAGGACAATTCGATGCCTAAGTTGCGATACCCTCCGAGGGGCTCGCATGGGGTGGATCCTCTAGAGGGATTTCAGCAAGCTCGGGATTGAAACCCTCCAAGAAAGGCTTGAGCCTCTGCCCATTCACTTTAGAAAGGGCTCAGGTCCTTCGGTTCAATATGTCAACGACATCGTGATCATGTACCTTTTGCACCACGAACGGTCCGTTCCACCGGGATTGCAATTTCCCAGGAAAAAGGTGGAGGCGAGAGTCATAGAGTAGGACTTTGTGGCCCACCTCCAAGTGCTTGCGCACTATCCTTTTATCATGAAAGGCCTTGGTTTTAGCCTTAAAAATATGAGAGTTCTCGTATTGATCGTTTCGCAACTCCTCAAGTTCATTGAGTTGGAACTTACGAAGGTCACCGCCTTCATTAATGTTAAAATTGAGCTTATTTATGGCCCAATATGACAGGTGCTCAAGCTCTACCGGAAAGTGACAAGCTTTCCCATAAACCAAACGGTAAGGGGACATTCCTAAGTGCATCTTGTAGGCCGTTCGATACATCCAAAGCGCGTCGGTTAACCTATATGACCAATCCTTGGTCAAGGGATCCACAATTTTCTCAAGAATGCCCTTTATCTCCCTATTTACCAATTCTGCGTGGTCGTTGGTTTGCGGGTGATAAGTGGAGGCGACCTTATGGGTTACCCCAAATTGCGACATCAAGCGGCAGAACATATCATTACAAAAGTGGATGCCCTGGTCGCTTATGAGTGCTTTGGGTGTGCCGAAGCGAGCCAAAATGTTCTCTTTCAGGAATTTCAACACCACCTTCACGGTATTATTCCTTGTAGACACGGCTTCCACCCATTTGGATATATAGTCGACTGCGACTAAAATGTATTCAAAATGATTAGACTTAGGTAAAGGACCCATGAAGTCTATTCCCCAACAATCAAAAACTTCGATTACGAGAATAGGGGCAAGGGGAATCATGTTCCTTTTGGTTATCTTCCCAATACATTGGCAACGGGCGCAGATTTTACATAGGGCATGCGCATATTTAAAGATCGTTGGCCAATAGAAACCGCATTATAACACTTTGAGGGCGGTATTTTAGGAAGAAAAGTGTCCCCCGCATGCACCGTCGTGGAAAAACAACAAGATACTTGCGATCTTATCATTTGGGACACACTTGCGAATGATTTGGTCCGAACATAGCTTGTACATGTGTGGGTCATCTATAAAAAATGATCGGGCCACCATCGAAAGTCTTTCCTTGTCCTTAGCTAAAAAGTGTGGTGGATAGGCCTCGGTGATAAGGATATTGACGATATCGGCAAACCATGGAAATATAGATACGACCATGAGTTGCTCATCCGGGAAGCACTCTCGGATAGGGATGGGGTCGATATGATCATGATCGAATGTAAGTCACGATAAGTGATCCGCAACTACATTCTCCACCCCTTTTTTTATCTTTGATAGAGAGGTCAAACTCTTGGAGGAGGAGAACCCAACGAATGAGCCTACGTTTCTCATCCTTCTTAGAAAGAAGGTACTTAAGTGCGGCATGGTCAGTGAAACACACAATGGGTGATCCTACCAAGTACGCCGAGAATTTATCCAACGCGAATACTATTGCTAGTAGCTCTTTCTTCGTAGTGGAGTAGTTCATCTGTGCACTGTCTAGCGTGCGACTAGCATAAGAAATCACGTGCGGTTTTTTATCCCTCCACTGACCAAGCACCGCCCCCATGGCATAATCACTTGCGTCGCACATAAGCTCGAATGGAAGGGTCCAATCGGGCGCTTGCATGATAGGGGCGGTGGTCAACATTGATTTTAATTTATCGAATGATTCTTGACACACATTACTCCATAGAAACGGAGCATCTTTAGCAAGAAGAGCACATATGGGGCGTGCGATCGAGCTAAAATCCTGAATAAAATGTCGGTAGAAATCGGTGTGAGGTTTTTCGGAGCGAAAAGGTTGGATATAACTTCAGTTTTAGCCTTGTCAACTTGAATACCGTCGTTGGAGACGATATGGCCCAAAACTATCCCTCGTGTCACCATGAAGTGACACTTCTCCCAATTGAGAATAAGGTTATTCTCAATACACAATCCTCATACGTATTACCAAAGACACTGAAGTCGTCTATGAAAACTTCTACAATGTCTTGAACCATGTCACTGAATATGCTAAGCATGCACCGTTGAAACATTATCGGTGCATTGCAAAGACCAAACGACATTCTCTGAAAGGCAAAAGTGCCATACGGGCAAGTACGTGGTATTCTCTTGATCTTCAGGGGCTATTTCGATTTGATTGTACACCGAATATCCATCAAGAAAATAGTAATACCTATAGTCGGCTACTAGTTCTAGAATTTGGTCAAGGAAGGGTAATGGAAAGTGGTCTTTCCTTGTGACCATGTTAAGCTTTCTATAATCAATGCAAACACGGTAGCCGGTCGGAATGCGCGAGGGTAAAAGGTCACCCTTCGCACTCTCAACAACGGTGACACCCGATTTCTTTTGTACGACTTGCATCGGGCTCACCCACTCGCTATCGAAAATGGGGTAGATTATCCCCACATCCAATAATTTGATCACTTCCGCCATCACCACCTTACTCATTACCGGATTCAACCGTCTTTGCATTTGACGGGTGGGTTTGGCATCTTCCTCTAAGTAAATGCTATGAGTGCGAATGGAGGGATTAATCCATTTTAAGTAGGAAATGTACCAACCTATAGAACTCTTATGTTTTCTCAACACATCAAGTAAAGCCTCCTCTATAATCACAGGAAACGTGTTCTCACCACCTGGGAAAGCATACTTGAGATCCTTTGGCAAGGTTTTGGGCTTGAGGTTGGGCATTGAAACACTCAACGGGAAAGGAAAAGAGTCACGTGGGGTTAGTTTCTCAAAGTGGGATATCCACATCGAGTCTTCGCTCACCCCATCGGTTTCATCATGTGTGAGGTCACTTTCACCGTCACCACCATCTACGCTATTACCCTCCATACCTTCATTCACCTCCTCAAAGTACTCGAGGGAATTACACATGTCCATTAACTCCCCATTCAGTGAAAAAAAGTTTGCATAGAGGGCATCTTCTTAGCCATTATCGTTGGGGAGCAAATATCTTTCCAAGGAGTTAGCAAGAATTGCCTCCAATGGATCTTGAAAATGGGAGAGGTCAAAATACTCTTGTACGAGAGTGTCGATGCAAGCCACAGTTTCAACCGCTTCCTCACTCTCATTGAAAAATTGGGGTTGCTTGAGGAGGTTGAACACGTTGACTTCGATCGTCATGTTTCCAAATGAAAGTTTCATCACCGTGTTTCTACAATTGATGTTCGCATTCATGGTGGTGAGAAACTGTCGCCCAAGAATAATTGGAATTTGTGCACTCCCTTTAGGTACGGGTTGAGTGTCCAAGATGATAAAATCTACTGGATAGTAGAAAGAATCGACTTGGACAATCACGTCATCCACAACTCCTCTAGGTATCCTAGTCGAATGGTCGGCTAGTTATAACGTGACAGGAGTTGATTTAATATCACCGAGCTTTAACTCGAGATATACCGAATAAGGAAGCAAGTTTACACTTGCTCCTAAATCGAGGAGGGCGCGATCGATTCTAGTCTCCCCAATCACGCATGAAATGGTGGGGCAACCCGAATCTTTGAATTTTGGGGCTAGTTCATTAGTTATGATAGCACTAGCTTGGACAGCCATGTACGCCTTCGTGCGCACATTTTGTCTCCTTTTAACTGTACACAAGTCCTTAATAAACTTGGCGTACTTGGGCACATGTTCGATTGCTTTAAGGAGGGGGGTGTTCATGTTCACTTGCTTAAACAACTCGAGAAACCCCTCTTCGGAGGCTTTTGTGGGCTTTTTCCTTAGCCGTTGAGGAAAAGGTGCCGGTATGGGACAAATTGTGTCCTTCGCAACAATAGGCTCATCTCCCTCTTTGGGGATGTCATCGTCTATGTTAGCGGGACCGTGCAATGGCACGTCCTCAGTAATAACGGCTTTGCCTTGGGATTTAGTGTGAATGGGCGGCTCCGGTAATGGTCTCACAACTTTTTTGTCAACCGTTTTGCCGCTCCTAAGGGTGGAAATACCCTTAGCGTGCTCGATGTGCGATGTATTCGAGGTGGAGCTCTCATTGCCCATTTGGATTTTGGGATTGGGTTGAGGATGTGCCTGTAGAAGGGGTTTCGCAACTCCTTGGGAGTTTTGAACCAATTGAGCAAGAGAGATTCGCATCTCTTGCATAGATCGCGCCATTTGAGAGATAGACTGTTCAAGTTGCGACACTTTTTGAACAGTTGCAAATTGTTCCTCATTATGCCATCTCTGAGGAGGCAAATACGAAGCGGGAGGTCCCACAGGCGGATGGTGCTGCGATTGATATGGGGGAGGTTGTTGTTGGAATTGCTGGGATGGACACGGGCCTGGAAAGTTCGGAGTTGGGGGTATTTGGGAATTGGAATTATGATCCTTCCAACTCATAAGAGGGTGTGTCATCCTCCAACTAGGATTGTAGGGAGGTTTGTTGGGATCGAATGAAACATTGGAGTATTTCTTTCTATATGCTCCTATAGCATTAGCTTGCTCTTGTAACTGGCCCTTAATGCTAGGGAGTGAAGGACACTCCCTCGTTGGGTGGCCAATGTTGTCACATATAACGCACACGACTTCCTCCACAACGAAAACCTTTTTGACGGCTTCCATGGGTGGGGGTTGTTGTGTGAGTTGCATTGCGTCAATTCTACGACATAACTGATCATATTTGGTCTCGGTATCCTGATTTTCTTGCAACATACTCAGACCACTGGTTTGCCCGTGAGGGACTGTGTTATCACGAATAGTGCGGTCGTAAGGGTTCGATGTGTCCCATCCTCGAGATGTCTTTGAGATAAACTCGAAATGGGCTTCTACCTCCTCACTACTCAAATCAACAAGACTACCCTGACACATGGTTTCGACCAATTGTTTGGTCAAAGGATTAAGACCCCCGTGAAAAATTGAGATTAATCACATCTGATCAAAATTATGATGCGGGCAAGACCGCTTTAAAGATTTAAAGCGTTCCCAACATTTGTCAAATGTCTCATGATCATATTGTTGAAAATTTTTAATTTGTTTCATGAGCGCATTTGTCTTGTGTATGGGAAAAAAATCCTTTAAGAAGAGGTCCTGCAACTGTTGCCAAGTGTAATCAACCAATATTTTGCTTTGTCTTTAATGGAAAATGAAAACAACTTAAGTCGCACAAGATCGGGTGTGCAATTTTGGTCAGAAAAAGTGTTGCACACCTCTTCAAAGTCTCTAGTGTGGTGGTAAGGGTTTTCATTTTCCATTCCGTGGAAGGAAGGCAACAAATTAATCATGCCATTCCGAAAATGGAAGGCTACATGGTTAAACGGGAATGTAATACATCCGGGCACGGAGACTGTCTCCGGTCGGAGGTAATCGCCAAATGATTGACGCATGGGGGCAGCACCCCGCGGAGGTGCATAATTATACTCCATAGGAGGATCAAAAGATCGTACCGACGGGGGTGCACTAGGGTATTGTGATATGGATGAAAAATCTGTCTGGGATGGCACCGTATTAAGCGAGTAACGATGTTGAGATGATTCCCCAAAGTTATTGTAGAGATCGTTTGAGCCTTCAGAAGAAAATAGTGGTCTTTAGTCCCCGGCGAACCCTTGGTTCGAAGTGTTGCTCATTAGGACAGGAGACCTATCCTTCAAAACAACACTAGCTAGAATAATTAAATGCAACGAGTTTATCGACAAAGAACTAAATCAATGTAGTCGTTACTAATACTTCCCCGACAACAGCGCCAAAAACATTGACTCGCTCTGAAAATTGTATAGCGCAAGTGTACGCTAATCGAGAGAGTAATAAAAGCCCGGAAAGACTGGAGTTAATTTTTGCAGGGAATTATATGAAGTACCGAGGATATTCTTCCATTTAAAAATCAATAAATAAGAATAAAAGATAAAAGAAAAGATGATTTATATTTTATGTGTTGTAATGAACCAAAGTGAACCAAGATAAATGGAACGCTAAATAAAGTAGAAGCAGGAACAAGCGAGATTTATAAATAGGATTATGAAACGATTCTTTAACAAAAGGTTAAGGAGCATTCCCCCACCAAGGATGTGCACAACTCAATGGGTTCTTCTGATTAAATCACAATCAAATGGGAATAAGATATCGATATCAACAATCCTACATGAAGGATGTCAACCCAACAATATAGGATGTAGGTAATAACATATTATCGGACAAATGCGTTGATGCTGGAGTTAAGTCTTAAAATACAATCCTTACATGATAAGAGAAGATAAAATCCTATGAAACTCCAATATCAACCCACACACCCATTTATTGGATTTAATCATTGAACAAGCCAAGAAATGATCCCTCCAAGGTGGGTTTACGCTCCCAACCTAAGGAGATTAGCTACTCATAACACTAATAATAAAACATACCATTAAATTAATAACAAGTGTAATAACTATGGTGAGAACAAGCATTCAATACACAACCACAATATTAATTGCACAAAATGATACCAATAGTCAATAAGATACAACTAAGATGGAACTTTACTTTGCAATACATGAAGTGGAAGATGAAAATGGCAAGGAAATTGTCAAGCCCTAGGAGAGAGAGAGAGAAAAAGCAACAAACTATCTTCTATCTATTTCCTTGCACACAATTGTGAGTGGATATGTCTCAACAAATCAAACCACTCAAAATATATACTAAGTGGAAGAAAACCACAAAACAAGGGTGGTAAAAATCAAACCAAAACTACGGGGGTATTACATAAAATGAGGCACCGGTCAACCGTTGGTCAGGGACCGATTGACCGCTAGTCAGGGAGAAGGCACACTGTCTTTCTTCGAAGGCAAAAGGTGAAACCCCGATCGACCGCTGGTTAGGGACCAGTCGACCGGTCCTGCAAAATCATGGATCCTCTCCTCTTTTGATACGCAACAAGGGGCCTCGGGAAAATGACCATAACTTGGTCCTCGTGAACCGTATTGACAAACCGTCGGGGGCTACGCGAAGATGACTAGGAGAACTACAACATCCGTGAAGGGTTCAGGCACAAAGCTCGAATGTAAAAATGACAAAATTACCCCTGAAGTTGTGTAAAACATCGAACGTTCCCGAATAACGCAGACTTGCACCGCTTAGCACTCCAATCCCTATAAAAACTCAAATAAACCTCACAAAGCATATATATATATGGAAAACAAAGGTTATACAGTACAAGAGCTTAAATACGTGAAATAACGGTCACAAGCGTGCGTGCATGCATAATTAATGGGCGCAAAATATACAATATTTACGACTAATCACCGCTCATAATATTTAATTGGCCTTGGGGAATTTTGTAATGGTTTAAATATGTAAAGTTGACGTTGCTGAATTAAATGGCAATATAGTCATATGTGTTAGCTTAGGCTCTGAGCTAAAATATGAGAGAGGGGATATATAAGAGTATTATTGGTGATTATAATAATACGAAGAAGAGAGGAAGTGTGGTGGGCCAATGGAAGGGGACAATACAAAGGCAATTGTATAGGGTAGAGTGCAGCGACACCTAGGATTAAACTTCGAGCGAAAGTTTTATCTAATAGGAGCTGCGTAAAGTGATGAGAGTCAGTCACCACATATAAACACGCGTATATGGAATTAAACAAGAAATTTGGGTGCGAGTAAATCACGAGACCTTCCATCTGCTATTTAGATAGAGATGTAAAAATATTTTTAAACATTGTTATTAGTGGGTCAAATGAAGAATAATCGCTAGAGAGAAGCTGACTTATTTAACGAACTTCGTACTCGATGGATCGAATGCGAAGAGAATAAAGGGATTCATTAGTTGATAATGGACTCGCCAGTAGAAGACATAAGCATGGAAGGGAGATCCAGAAATAATGACTAGTGTCGACATCATCAAGGCCGTATGTTTACAAGTTTAACGCTTCCCTGAGAAGGGAGCCACGAGGGTTAGAAAATCTAGCCAAAGTGAAGTACTAAATTAAACGGTGCTAGTAAAGTACCACAAGAGGGTATACCCAGTAGAGGACCCAGTTATAAGATTCAGATTAGGTAAATTCTTACCAAGTGAGGATGGATTCAGTTAGGGCCAACAATGAGTCTCATAGGGATAGCGGAGCTAATAGAACAATGAGGGTAGAAATCGGGGACAAGACTACCAGGTTCGAGAGAAGGACACCCCGACATGGCTAATGGGCCCTGTGACAAGGGGAAGACACTGCAAAGTGTCCTATGTGTGGAGTGTAGCGACACCTGCATTGAACATGTCCATGGTAAGAAAATAAGATCAATCAGACTGGGAAGTAGATGGAAATGGTGTTAATTGGGCACAATCGCTGGAGGAGAGAGATTTCTGGCAAAGGAATCGGGCTAAGAGAATTAGGTACAAATTTTTTTTACAACTCGAGAGTGGTGGGTTTAGTTAGGACCAGTAGGGTCCTTAGCAGCAGCAGTAGCATTTCATTCTTCAGAACCATCAGAGCCAAGGGAAAGGCGGAAGAGGCCAGTAGGGCCAGAATCATAAACAGGGAGTTCTTTGGAAGTTATCTCAGTTATTGAGAGGCGGTTCACTGGAAGAAGTCTTACGAAAATGAAGAAGTGGACAACTACAGGATGGGATCCTGGATGTACAACCATTACAACAGATCATAAACCAGCCTCAAAATTAGAGTTACGTTCGGGCACCCAATGATCGGGCGAGGCAGAGGACATAGAGAGGTGTCTCATGGGTGAAGAGTAGGAACATATGTGTAGATCTTGTTTGCAGAGAATTGGGGGACAGGAACGGGATGCCCAGTAGAGGCAATAATTATAAGAAGTTTTTGGTTCGATTGGGACGAGGGTGTTGTGTCCAGGAACCATTTGAATCGTCAGTTCTATTGACAATTGAAAGTATGAGTTTTATCTCGGGTTGATTGGGGTCTATTTTGTATGACACGAGCCAGTCACAGTAATTTTTTAATAATAGATTCGTATGTGAAACGGGTTTAGTAGAGGTGTAGTTCATATTAATATAACATATATAGAATTACCGTGGGGTAGTGGGATTCTTTGGTGTTACCCACTAGAGAGTAAGGGTGAACACTAAGATAATGTTTGCATTGCAAGCGAGCTTACTACTTTTAAAGATTATGGGAGTATGGTAGATGATTTTCCAAGTTTCGACTGATTAGCGATGGTTTGGGCTATAGTAGTGTACATTCACCGTTAAGTCTGTGGGGATATCTTTAGTCCCATCTGCGAGGGATCTGGTGTGAACACGGAGGGGATATATTTTATGAGGATAGATCATTTTGAGAGGTGATATTTGAGGTATAGTTTTATCCTGGGTATGAATTGCTAAGCGATGGTGGGTGGTTACAGCAAGACTACCATTTTCATTATTTTGGGGAGGATGTATATGTTTGCGATGTCCGACTTGAAAGAGGGTCGAGCTCATGGAGATATTTTTATAAAGTAGACTTTAGAGAGTATAGTTGTTTAGTTACATTGAACCTTGGTGTGTATGGACTTTTACTGACGAGATTCAGGGTAGGTCGGGTGCACCGTTGAGCGGAGAGTTTTAACTAATTGTTGTTTACGTGTTGAGAACTTAGTGATAATGAGAGCACTGTATCGCATGATGCCTTGAGAGACATGTGCATTGACGATTTATTTATGTTTCGAAAGACATAATTAGTAATATTTTAGCTATGTGCTTGGGATCCATAAATTTTGATGATCAACAATGCTAAGGAGTAGTGCATTTGAGAAAGTTCTTTTGAGCTTCGTTACAGGATATTATGCGCGTGGACCTTAATAAACGTTGAGGGTAGTGAGACGTTGCTGGATGCTAGTACATCGGTTTTAAAGCTTAAATTATTGAACGTGTAGAGAAAAAACTTTAAGTTGAGAGCTATTACAATATATGGCGAGTGGAGCTGGGTAGTGCTGCGAAGGAAGCACTGAGAAAACTTTTGCACCACAAGTTAATGGGTGGGGAAATATCGAGAAGAATTAAATTGCTAGTTGTAGGGTAATCGGGAATACCTGTATGATATAGCCACGCTGAGAGTGCGGAGCTGAGCTTGAGAATAATACGCTATGTACGAGACATTAGTGATAATTATGCAGGGATGTATGGGCTATGGTATATAGTATGGTGAGACCTTGTGTTCGCTATTCCAAGGTATGATTTAGTTGTTCTAGTTATCACTTGAAAGAGGGTCCAGTCTATATATACGTGTATGTATGTTATCGTGTGTTGCTTCATAGACTTATAAGAATATGTTGTATTGCTATATGTGATCCCGGTGAGTAAGGACATTTAATGATGTGATTCAGGACATATTGGCTCATTCTCGAGTGGAGAGATATAACCAGTTATTATTTTTAGCGTAGAGAAACAAGTGATAGTAAGGTCGTCATATTGTATAATGTATTTTGTAACGTGAGAGTGGACGAGTATACTACTATGTCAAGAGACGGGAATTTGGAGGTAAATTAAATGGGCTGAGGGCCTAACGGATCTCAACAACCAACAATCACTACATCAAAATGATCAAATTGGCACCCTTCAAGCGGCTAGCCTTGTCACGATCATTTACCGTGATAAAAAAATATACATTTTTTGTCACGGTCAATGACCGTGACAAGGCCGTGACAATCCTGTAAAGTTGTCACGGTCAAAGACCGTGACATGTCCGTAACAATTCTGTCAGTAAAAAAACCCTCCCTCTTCTTTTTTCCCACCGATTCTAATTCCCTCCATTTCTCTCTCTCTCTCTAGCAACTGCACTCTCTCTCTCTCTCTCTCTACGATTTTGGTACGTTTTATCTCTGTTTCTCCTCCATTTATGTATATGTATATGTATATGTATATGTATATGTATATGTATATGTATATGTATATGTATATGTATATGTATATGTATATGTATATGTATATGCATATGTGTATGCATATGTGTATGTATATGTGCGTGTGTGTATATATGTGTGTGTAAATGTGTGTGTGTGTGTATATGTGGTGTATATATGCGTGTGGGGAGGGGGGAGGGGGCAGGGCTGGGGGAGGGGAGGGGTTGTATATGTGCTTGTGTGTGTGTGTGTGTGTGTGTGCGCGTGTGTGGTGGGCAGGGCTGGGGGGTGGGGGTGGGTGTATATATGCGTGTGTGTGTTTTTTTAATTAAATTTTTATTGGTTTATTAGATATCACCCCTCATATTGTAATGCCCCTTGTAAAAGAATTAATTGATTAAATTTTTAGTAGGATTGCCCCTCATTGTAAATTAGTAAATTAATAATTGTACACTTTAATTGTTAGTTTAATTGATGAAAAGAATTAATTGAGTAGATGAATTAGAACGAGTAAGGGATACACATTTGTTGTTGCCATTGCAGTTGGATTATAGTGGATCGATGTTGGGTTGGTTAATTTTAAAAGTGGCATGACCACTGGATTATTGTCCATATGGGAGTGGGATTTTTCAATTTTTTTTTGAAAATTACTTTGTATAACGAACAATATATTTAGTATGATAATTAAATGAAACATACTTGAAACTACATATAGTGCGCATAGATACTAGCCTTCTAGTTCTTATGCGTACGCATTCAATATCCCTTAGACCCGTTCGAGAGTCACCCCTGTAATGAGATCTCTCGAATTGTCCCGTTTGGACAGTTTGGGACTGCATAATTTCTCTATAATAATATTCTTAGTGGCTTAAAGTTGTTACTTTTGGAGGAAGTTCCGCAGTCGTATCCTAATGTTCTCTGGGTACATACTAGATTGATAAGTGTGAGTATTATTTCAATTGATCAATTGAAATAACACCCACACTTGCTAATCTACGTCGTGTACTTGGAGAACTACGGGGATATGCTATCGAATTTTTCTCAAATCGTAATAATGTACATGAGTTGTTAAGTATATTACAGAAATATGCGGTCTTGAATGGGATAGGACCACTCACCCTTTAGAAGATATGGAGGACAGGAATTTCTATTATAAATTGAATTTGAATTTGAAATTTAAAAATCAAATATAAATAAGACATAATTAAATGAAACATACTATAAATCTAAGTTTTGTTTATACTAATCCATGAATATACGCTTCTTACCTTTAATATATGATTAGTTGTGGTAGTTGTGATGGGATATTCGAAATACAAAGAATGGATGGGTGAGATAAATAAAATGTGGGATGTGTTTCGCAGATGTGCTAATGAATTTGTGAAATACGCAAAGAGACGTCATAATGACGAAGAGTTTCTGTGTCCGTGTGCTAAGTGTAAGAATGGTAAGGTGTTTGAGTCGAAAACAGTTGAACTACATTTGTTAAGATGGGGTATGCAAGATATTTATCGATTTTGGAGTTTTCACGGTGAATTGAAAGTTCCTTTTATCCCTGAACAACCTTCACAACCTTCAACAAGTAGGATAGATGTAGAAGTGGATGACGTAGATCATAATGAGTATCCCGATTTTGCTCAAGAATAATGCAATGGATAGCGGATAGCGGAGGCAATGACTTGGCATGCTAGGGCAGAAGTAGGGGGTAATCTCATACGTCATCCTATTGATTCTACAGCTTAGAGGAGGATGAATTATGAGTATCCCAATTTTACTCGAGAACAACGCAACATTCGTTTGGCTATATGAACAGATGGTTTCAATCCATTTGGAAATCTAAGCACCAATCAGAGTGTATGGCCAGTGATCCTAGCCCCACTCAACCTTCCTCCTTCACAGTGTATGAGACCTGAATTTTTGATGCTATCTTTGTTGATACCTGGGCTAAAGGCACCAAGTGATGACATCGACGTCTACATGACTCCTTTGGTAGAAGAATTAAATGAGTTGTGGGAAGAGGGTGTGCAATCATTTGACTCTTTTAAAAAAGAAGAGTTTACGCTAAAAGCTATGTTGATGTGGGAAATTCATGATTTTCCAGCTTATGGGACATTATCCAATTGTGTATTACATGGTTATTTGGGGTGTCCGATTTGTGTAGAGGAGACTGCATCTCTTTGTCTCTCCTCTAGCTCAAAAAATTTATACCATTTCCATAGGAGTTTTTTACCCCCGGCTCATAGTTTCAGATTTGAGAAAGGTTCTAATTTTTTATCGGGAGGGGTTAAACATAGGCTACCGCCGAGACAACTTTCAGGTTCAGAAATTGAAAGTAAATCTTATAAATGTGGCCCTAATATGCAAGGTAAGAATTCCAAATTTAAGAATGCCAAGCATAAGAAGACCCCAACTGGGAATGAAACTGAGACAAGAAAGGCATGGTCTAGGAGGTCAATTTTATTTGACTTACCTTATTGGAAGAATAACCCGGTGCGCCATGTATTGGATGTGATGCATGCAGAGAAGAACGTCGCCGAACATATTATAGGCACTTGTCTTGGGGGGAGTCATTTGAAGGATAGAGAAAATGCATGAAAAGACCTTAAATTGCTGAAACTTAAGCCACAACTATGGTAGAAAAAAGATAGTAGGGGAAGTACAATAATTCCCCCTGGTGCGTTTACTTTAACGAGTGGAGAAAGGAAGGTGCTTTTAGACACAATATATAATTTGAAGGGTCCATCTAATTTTTCGTTCAACTTGCAAAGGATTGTGAATTATGCTACGCATGATTTACATAACTGTAAGTCCCACGATTGGCTTGTGATCATGTAATTGGTTCCTCTACTGTTTAAGCACTGTTTCTCCAAGAAAAAGGATTTGTGGAGGGCTATTATGAAAATTAGTATTACCATCTCACTTTTGTGTGAGAAGGTAGTCAATCGAGAACACATAGTGGCCGCAAAATTGGCGGTGACCGAAGCGATTTGTGTGTTGGAGAAGTACTTTCCCCCAGCATTCTTTGACATAAGTGTTCACTTGATGGTACACCTATGCGACGGGGCACTTCTATGTGGTCCAGTTAGATATCGGTGGATGTATCCGTTTGAAAGATTGATGAAAGTTTTTATACGCGATACATTGCAGAGGAATACATCACCGTGGAGTCATCAATATATACTCGGGAATATATGCCTGACTCGACCATCGTTGATGACACTAATGATTTCTTCGATGATGGTGGTCATGTGATTGGAAAACGAGTGAAATTAACGAGTTTACAACATGAAAAAGTAGCTTGTTATCTATTTAACACACATGAAGATGTTGAAGAATGGAAAAAGTAAGTTTAAATTATTTTAAGTTTTACATTATTTTAGAATATTTTAGATTATTTTATACATGATTAATTTTGTAATATGCAGAAAATATGAAGCCTGTGAGAACAATAAAAGACGAAAAACAATGTTACAATCAAACAGCGAATTTAGCCTGTGGTTGTCACAAGAGATAATTATAATGAAAATGGCCTTTATATAACATTACATTACACTCTAACTTTACAACCAACCTAATTAATTTATCTATATTCTCAGCTCTTAAAGACGGGTGATGCGACATCAAGGCTTGCTCGTCTAGCCACTGGACCCTTGTTCATGGTACAAGAGTACAAAAAGTATCAATTGAACGGTTATGTATGTGTGTGTAGTGTTCGTGTGTGTGTTGGGGGGGGAATGTTTCGGATTTGAATTTGTAGTAATTGTACATATTTGCATGTCTTCTTCAAATTCATTTGAATTTGTACTAATAATAACATTTTTTACAGAAAATGTGTCCTTCAGGTATTAAGGCGAGGATGATGATGTTGATTATGATGATGTCGTCTGGGCTCGGTGGTAGCGGAGGCGAGGAGGGCTCCTTAGCCCCTAGGCTCCCCAAATGGGGAAAATTGGGGATGGCCGTCGAGAACAAGACGGGGCTATTAGCGAGATCCCTCGAGCTGGTAAAGACTATCATCGGCCTGGGGTACACTAGTTGGAGGGAGGTGACAAATGAGCTCAAGTTAGCTATTTGGGTGGCACTACAGGTAATGTATTTATATTTAGATGAATATGAATATGAATATTTCAATTTCATTTAATATTTATATTTATATTTATTCGCAACTAACATTATATTTGTTGGACGGGAACAATTAAGCTTGGACCCAAAACTACGCGATTCCGTCTTGGAGCAGTTGAGGGAGCAACACAAGACGTGGAAGAAAAATATGCGGACTCGATACTTTGGGAAGACCCGATACTCCATTATTCGAATGCGTGATTCTGTCCCGCCGAAGGAGCCGATCTCATTGGCACAATGGTAAAAGTTCATTGACAATGAGATCGGGGAGAGACAATTGGCATCTCGCCAATCGGGGAGGGAAAATCGGGCGAAAAAGACAGACGTGCACTACTCTGACCGGACGTCTTACGCCGAGGTGGAGCATAGGATGATGGTAAGATTTAATTTTTCTATAATTACAGAAATATGTTATTCTACATTATTTTACTTTGCGGGGCCGATACTAATTTTGCATTATTTTATTTCAGGGGACGGGGAGTGGCCCTAGGGGTATGCCACATAGGCTAGATACTTATGTGGCTATTCAGACGAACAAGGGGAAGGATAAGGAGGTGTCCCCAATTGTCGCGTACACGATTGTAAGTAATCCGACAGTTTACTTTTTCTTAATTAGGTTGTAATGTTTTTATTTACTTATTTAAGTAATCATGTGCTTTTTATCGTTTCAGGTAAAGCTTAAAGAAATGCATGAGTCATGTTTAATGCTGACAAGGCATCTTTGTCCACAATCGCACTCAACCAAGTGCTTGGCGCTCATCCAAGGGGAGGACAAGGGGGGTGAGCTTGCGGGTGGACAAATTTAGGATCATCGAATTGGAGATGAGAAACATCGGGTTGACTCAAATGGTGGACTTGCATGACGCGAAGCTGTCCCGTTTAGAGGCGACGGTCCAAGATATGTTCTCATTTGTGAAGCGTCCGTTGGGCGGAAACCGTAAGGGAAAAGGGAAGGAGAAGTTGGTGGAGGAGGAGATGCAGGATGACGAGGAGGTGGACTTCGCTGCTTCATCGCCAACACGTGCGGACTTTGATGATCCAGTCCCCTATTTGGCTCCCTTCGATCGATCGATGTCGACACTTGATTGGTCGAGCGGTTTATACTTAACATATTTGAAGGCCCGAAAATAGGGCGGGGGTTGAGGGACCCGAATACAGTTCAGGGTATCCTAGTTCATGGATGTTCGCTTCAAGACATAGAGTCCAAGGTGCTCGTCACGCATGTGATACCCGGGAAGGAGAACTCCCCATTGTGGTTGCGCGAACAATGTGGCACGATGTATATTACTGGGTGTGTCAATTCGTATATCGTGTGGCCTACTCACCTCCTCAGAGGTAACCTTACCCCAGACATGTAATGACATTATTTGAATTGAATTGTTTTAAGTTGTTACATTTTAATTATATTTGGATTATATCGTGATGCATATTGTTTTGAATGTATATTTGCATTATCTCTATTTTATTTGGATATATGATGTTTGAACAGGTACAACGTTGCTATAACGGGTACAAATATACTGCTGGGCAGTGGCAGTGGCCATACAGCCCAGCAGATTTTTTTTCAATTCTTCCCAGAATTATCACGGGTTTGTCACGGTCCTAAACCGTGACAAAACTTATCAAGGTCAAAGACCGTGACATGACCGTGATAAGTCTAATGAACTTGTCACGGTCAATGACCGTGATATGTCCGTGACAACAAAAGTTATCACCCCCAGATTTGTCACGATCATTGACCTTGACAAGTCCAACTTGTTAACGTCAATGACCGTGACAATTCGGCAGATTTGGTGTAGTGAATGTTGGGTAGTAATGTATCCAGGGGGTTCTTTGTTTGGATTTCTCTTGAGAGACGTCCCACGCATGAAACTTAGCGCAACGTTGGAAGTTGGGAGATGTTTGGCCAGTAGGACATAGGTTTGGTATCTCGGTTATTATACATAGATGTAGTTTTAAATATTAGTCAAAAGTTATATTATGATGTAAGGCTAGTGGAGCCGATTAGCATTTATGTTTGTGAGGAGCATGGGTATAGGGTGTATGCGCGCCCTAGGTAATAATGTAATTTTAATATAACCAGCCAGTAGAAGGGATAGGAATAGGTGTAGTGATCATAGGAGTAGGTGAATAAGGGTATATTTGAGACTTGGAGTGATAGACTCATTCGAATTTCGAGGACGAAATTCCTTTTTAAGGGGAGAAGTATGTAACACCCCGTATTTGTTAGGATATAAAAATTAAATTAAAATTAGTGATTTGGAAATTTTATTTAAGTTAGAGAATTTATTTAAGTTGGAGAATTATTTACTTTGGAGAATTTATTTAATTCGGTGAGTTAGATTAAATTAATCAAGTTATATTCATTTTTACGTGGAACATATTTTGAAGTGAAATAAGAAAAGTTATATGGAGTATCTCGGATGATATTTTAGAGGTCACGGTTGATTCCTAATAGGTCGAGATAGTCAGAAAAGAGTACTCCGGGGGTAGTAATTAGGTCTCGAAACATTTTTAGGCATAATCGGGCTCACACGGGAGTGTCGGGTCATTTAAGCTTGGCCCATTAGCCTAAAAACGAGATTCACATTATTTATTCTAAGTTAAGAAATGGGGAACAACCATAATTAATTTAGAAAACCCTAGAACTGCAGAGAAGAAAAGAGGGAGAAAGTAGGGAGGTTTCTGGGAGCTAAACCAAGAAGAATTGAAGGCGTTCTTCGTAGAATCGCCATATACATCAAAGGATCAGACCCTACAAATCCATGGAGGCAAGTGGTTAATTTTTCTTTCGATATAAATCTGTGAAAATCGATTCATATCATGGTGGTGTAATTGAAAATCTGTTTTTGGGAGGGTATTGATATGTAAAGGGGTTTTGATGAATTAATCATGTACGGAGATTAATATGGGATTGGTAATACTATATGATTATAGGTTGTAGTAACTGAAATTATAAGTAGAGATTGTTGTTTAATTTTGAATTTATAGAATTGAATTTATGAATGATTGAATGGAACCCAAATAAAAACCCAATTCATAACTTGATGGAGATTGGTCGAAATCAATTGAAAAATAATCGTATTAAGGTTTGGGAAAAATAATCGTATTGATGTTTAAAACTTTACTTAAAGGTGTATTATGTTGAAAAATAATCGTATTGAGGTTTAGGAAAAACCCAGAGAACTTAGAGGTTCATTAATGGAGGAAAAACGAGTTGGAGAAGAAGGAGAATCGAACCCAGGTATAACAAATCGGTTCGGGAGTCAGGCCGAATCTGATCGGGGGGTCTGTTGTGCCGAGAGACTTTTAGGTTTAAAAATAGAGGGGTCTCAATGTATACTGTAAAATATATGGGTTGGAAAACTTGCTGAAAATATTGTATGAGATCATTTGACCTCGATGAGAAGGGGGAATTAGGTGGGATATTGTTACGATTTGAAAATTAATTAGTGATCGACTTTTATTAATAAAGTAAAGGAAATGGAATTTATAGGATTCAATTAATGGGTCGGGTGGATGTGTTCGGGTATCGTATTTTAACTAATGAAATACTATAATGGAGTGGCTATAACTTTTTGAATAGTGGGGGAAAACGGTCGGGAACAATACGATGAGTAATTAAATAGTAAATTAATAATAATACGTAGGGTATTTGGGTAATAAATATACACTACGCACGATACAAATATTATAGGTTGAGGGTATATATATATAACCTAATGGTTGATAGATTATGTGTTAACATACCTAGGCTACTTGCTATCACGGGAGGTTTCGCGTCGTGGACAGTCCAATCCTGATGAGCCCATTTGGGGGAATATTGATTTTTTCCTCAGAATATAGAGCTTAGGGATGAGCACTACTTGTGTGAATGAGAGTGTGCCCGATAATTTGAGTGCATAGGTATGTGCGTAGCTCAAAGGCTTAGAACAATGTTCGCCTCCAATATGTGTGATTTGATTTTTGGTTCGAGGGTAATATCCGAACTGATGTCCTTATTTAGTACGTGATGTACCAGGACTTGATAGAAGAGTATGTCGGCATCGCAGGTTTCCACTTAGGAATGTCGTATACACACACACACACATACACACACACACACACACACACACACACACACGTGTGATTTATTCTACTACGGGTGCTTTAGTAGACATTGTAGATAGTGATATCTAAATTAATTTTAGCATATGAGAATTTTTATAATTAGTTGGTGACAATAAATAAATAATAAGGGATTGGAAATTTGGTATCGTATTGTATGGGTAATACGGGTGGGCATAGTAAAATATTAGACGACGAAAAGGTCTAAGGCTGAGAATATTATATAGACTTAATTAAAGATGAATAATTAAGTTAATGAGATAAATAACTTATGAAAATGGTAAGATTACTAGGGCTAAAGTAGTGCGTTGAGAAGTATGCATGTCAAGGCTAGTTGGATAGGGTAGTATAACTAGGAGGGTTAGGAAGAAACGTTAGGTGTCCACTTTAGATGAGGGGTGAGAATTATCTCAAGAGAGTGCAATAGTAACTTAAATATGAAGAGCATTCATACATTTTATTTACTGTAACATTAATCACTTGGTAAATATTTTCAAAATGTTTTGGGTTCTAACCCTTGCTGCAAATATTTTCAAAACCATTTAGGTGTCCAGCCACAGGGACGCCAGACTTGAGTATATATTCCATGGATACGCAGTTGTAGCATATGTGGATACATGAAGGAGTTAGAGTAGAAGCTTCTTTTATTTCATTCCTCGATTAGGAATCATATCTCTGTATTTTAGTTTGGCGTGTTGCCTTAAGAACTTATTCAGATTTTATTTCAGTTCAGATTGTTGTATTGAGATTTATTATTAGCTGTTGTATATTTTGGTTTTGGATTTTACAGCCGATGGTTTATTCGGTAAGTCATTTATTATTCAATATATTTTTAGACAGTGATTGTGTGTATAGTTTGGTTTAATTCACTTCTTCATATTGTTATATGTTTAATGAAAGATAAAATTTGACACGTGATTAATTAACTATTAGGTGATTAGTAATTCATATGATTTTCAATAGTGATGCTAAGAATAAACCAAATGAGAATCTTATTTTCATTTAATAAATGACTGATCACCCGATATTTAATTGGGTGGGGTGTCACAATAAAAAGTTGGTATTTTGTGAAAATAGTGTATTTTCTATAAAGATTGATGTTAAATATTTTATTAAATAAAATATTTGAAGATAATGATTTATTTGCTAAACATTGTGAAATAATGTTTTAAATTTTCTTGCAAAAATGGAGATTTAATGAAAAATGGAAATTTGTTGAGTTTGAAGAAATTAAATGTCTTTTATGCCTTGAAAGCATATTTTTACAAGTATGATAAATTTCTATAATGAAAAATGTGTTTAAACCATTTTATGGTATTTTAAGGTTTAAAATCCACCTTTTCATGCATATGAACTTGCAGTATTTTGGCACTAAGTGTATAAAGAAGTTTAGAGAATATTTTGCTGGGTTTAAACATGGAATACGAATAGTAGAATTTTCTGCCTTCAAAATGTGTGAAAAGTGGGTTGAAAGTTTGATAAGTATAAAGTTGTAATACTACTTGAATTAATAAAAAGGAAATGGTATTTATTATAAAAGTAGTCTTTAGGTGTAGATAGATTTCTTGAATAAAAAAGTAAAGAAATGTCTAGTTTAAAAAATGATTAATAAAGGTGTTGAATAAGTGTTAATGGTTAAACATTGGAAATTTGGTGTGCACATATAACTTAATAATGTTGTAAAAGATTAACACTTATGAAATTGGAAAGGAAGTAATGGAATAAATATGTTTTCAATTAGAAAGAATATTACTCCAAGGTTAAAAGGGTGTTAAAACACTTAAGAAGTTAGTGTGGGTAACTTAATAGTATTTTGAAAAAATTAACACTTGTAGAAATGGAGTAAACGATGAGTTTAGAAACAAATGGGTAAATGATAATTTTACTTAAAATGGAACATTTTTATGAAATAAAAATATTGATAAAGGTGTCACAAAAATTGGTCCTATATGAATATGATTTTTGGAATAAAATCAAGGTTAGAGTGTAAAGAACTTGAAATGGTAAAATTTCAAAGTGTAACACAAATTGGGGTGAAACTCCGGATTTTGGCTTCGAACGGGTAAAAGTAAAGGTGAAATTATGTGGACATTTGTAGAATGTTAAAATACATGTAAAGGAACTCGGATGACACTGACAAAATTTAGGAGGACCCAGAGCCCGGGGGTGAAAGATTTAAAATAACTGGACAGAGCATATGGTGCGCATAGCCAGCGGTGTGGAACTCATTGAAGTATGCGATTATTGAAAGATTCCGAGAAAAGATTAAGGAATAAGGAGTTTGTCATGAAATGGTTTGCGTGGTGAAATATGTTAATACAACTTAACTTGAATGAATTAATAAATGTTCCAGAATAGGTGAAATGGACAAGTAAATGCGTAAATCTATTAATGTCCATAAGGTAAGGAAAAAGGCAAAGTAAGTGGGTAAATGGGTGGTTAAGCAACCTAAGTGGTTAAATCCATAATTAACACAAGGATGCACTATAAAAGGTTTTCAAAGACCACATAAGTATTTTCTAACATAGTAAACGCGTGTGTTGAAAGGGTAATTTTTAATGAAAATACTAACGTTGATTAGTTAAAATGAAAAGGGTTATTTCGGTAAAGAAATGGCTTTCGGTCAACCAAGTGTAGTGGTTTCAAGTATTTAACCGTGTTTGTTAAATAAAGTGAGAAATGTCAAAATGATGAAAAAATAAGTCTTTATAAGATTAAGGTGAATTAATTTGGATAAATAAAGTTTTTGGAAGTAAATTGTTTAATGCATTAAGTATATGTATATATATGTTTATATATGGATACAAAGTAGTTGCATATTCACCTAAGTATAATATGTTAGAGTCTTCTTTTTGTCGTTTGTTTCCATACTCCATTTGTATATTTCCTATTGAGCATTTGGATCACTCCCTCGCTTTGTTACGGTAATTTGGGAGCGGTTTCGTATTTTGAGAGCGTTATACAGGTAAGTACTTTCTTTATTATTATGTTAGTGGCTCTGTATGCTTGGACTTCGGGGTGCTCCCCATGGGTCCCTCACGTAGTTAAATTTGATATTGGAATCGCATGCTAAACAAATGAAATGTTAATTAAAATAAAACTACACTAGTAACATTATGTAGGTTGTTTTATTGCACTTCACACCTAACGCTCAATTCGGACCGAATTGACCCATAAATATGGGCTGGGGCGTTACAGTTTTTTTAAGTATTTTTCATAAAGAAGGTAAAATAACAGTTAAAAAGTTTCATATATATATATATATATATATATATATATATATATATAGAGAGAGAGAGAGAGAGAGAGTTAGGCTCTCCAACATACCTCATTAAACATACCTATATTTTTTAAATAGTAAAAAAAATAATTTTGAGTTAATATTTTTTATGAGTTCAAGATATTTCAATGTGCCCTTAAAAAAATATTCAGATCAAAATAATGTGTTTTGATATTTTTTAAAAATAAGTAAAAAAAATTGGCAGTTTTAAAGGGTAAAAATTGATAGTATTTTGGCCTATTTTTAAAAAATAATAAAAACCATTATTTTCAATTGATTTTTTATAGGGCACATTGAAATATCATGAATCCATATAAAAAATATCATCTCAAAATTATTTGTTCTTACTATTTAAAAAAAAGTTATGTTGTTAGGTATGTTGCTATGAGATATTTTGGAGCCTCTCTCTCTCTCTCTCTCTCTATCTATCTATCTATCTATCTATCTATATATATATATATATACAATTATTTTTTGTAAATATTTTTTATAAATAGATATTGAAACTGTTTTCGACAGTTTTTATAAAAAGATAAGTATACAGTCTTTTTACTCTTTTTTTACAATTAAAAAGTTTTTTTACAGTTTTTGTACACTATTTATAAAAACTGTCTAAATATTTTATAAATTGTTTTTACTATTTATTGATAAATATTTATAAGAAAAAATAATAGTTATGTTCTTTATATAAACTGTTTATAAATATTTTATAAACTCTTTTTACTATTTTTAATTTTTTAACAGTAAAAAACTTTCAACAGTTAAATATTCTATAAATTGTTTTTATTGTTAAATATATTTTTTAACAATGTTGTTTTTTTTACAGTTAAAAAGTAATTTGGAAACCACGTTATTAAAACAACGTTAACTATTTTTAATAAATATATAAAAAAATCTTTTTCATTTTTATAAAACTTTTTTTATTTTAAACAATTAAAAATAATGTAGAATTTGTTTTTAATACACTAATATATACCTATACTAATGTGTATTAATGTAATAAAGGGTAAAAGAGTCCTTTTGATCAAATAAGTGAGTCAACTGACGGTCTCACCTGTCAATTAACGGTTTCCGTCTATTTTAAACTTCAACCAACTATAATGTAAACAAATGGATCCAAACTCTAAATAGTGAAAACTAATGTACTCCAAACAGTAAATGACCCTAAAATTTATGGGGGTCTAATTAGATACCTATATAAAAAAAAAGGGTTTTGGTCCTCAAGGGTAATGTACTCACGTACTCTCCTCCTCATTTTTCATCACTGAGAGAAACTAATAGAGATAGAGGGATTAGTTTGTGGAAGATCTGTAACCCCCAAGCTTTATTCACTCATATGGATTCATGTACACAGTTCCAACATTATTTTTATTATGTTATCTTGATAATCTAATATGTTGTTTAAGAATATATTAAGAATTTCATTCCCAAGTATCAAAGCAACTTCGTATTAGATTATTGGGATTGATATTGTGATTATGATATAGGATTTGTTTTTTAATTTTATCTTACATACGAACTGGAAAGAATCCATATAGCTTTTAGGATTCTATTGAATTTTGTGTATGTTTTTTTTATGGTTTTCATAATCATAATCCCAAAATTGATTAAAGGATTGTTGATTTTAGATCCATAGTTTTTTTTATCTCTCAAACGGTTTCAATGACATATTTCGTTTTCTTGCTCAGAATTTTATGAAATTTTGATGGTTACCTGAAAACATCGATATAAACAAAACCCATTGTAAACAATGGACATCATCCTGTTTCGGCGATTTGACATCGTTTAGACCCATACGAACATATTTTTGTCCTTTTTGGTAATAATGTCAATGCCAGTAACTCTCTCTTAAAAATTAATTTTACGATTCCGCAAATTGGATAGTGATCCTGAAGAGATTGTTTGTGTTACTGTAATGATAACTCAAAAAAAAATTATTTTGGGAAAAATAGATTATTTTCCCATATTTTTTTGGACAAATCACTACATATATTTTTTTATCATTAAAAATTTGTTGTAATATTCATGTTATGTATTATTTGGTGTTGAACAAATGTTCAATATAAAGTTTTGAATATTAGATATATGATTAGGTATTCATATGATTGATGGGAGGAAGAAGAATCTCGTCAGGTTAACATATATTTTCTGAATGATTTGGATTCAAGGTATTTTTTATGGAACCAAAGCCATGCTCCCATTTATGGTATTTAATTCATACCCTTTTGCCTTAAAATAAATTAATTGAAGTAATACGTTGCCAAAGTAACCTCTATTGCGTAGATCAATATATTTTGAGATATTAAGATGTGTATGTTTATTATTTATACGATTGCTGACCGGCCGAAAGGAAGGTTGTTAATTGGCCAAATAATAAATATACACGCGGAAATAAATATGTGATGATTATAAAGTTTCCATGTGGACAATATACCGGCCCAAATAAAGGTTGTTGTTTAATTGGATGAACGTTTGATTTCTGCACCAAGAGTACCACTTACAAGTTGATGTTTTTATCGAAAGACTAAACTGTGACACCCCACCCAATTAAATACCAGGTGATCAGTCCTTTATAAAATTTATAACAGAATATTTGGTTGGTTCATTCTTAGCATCACTGTCGAAAACTTAAAACCAATTAATTACCTAACATTTAATTAATCTAGTGTCAAAACATTTTCCAATTTAACTTTAAACCGATTAGTTTAATAAGTTCTGAACATGTAAATATAAACCATAGACAAGAATTAAATACTGACTGAATCAAATACTGAATAGATAAGACTCGATAAAATCTTCCAGTTTACAATTACAAACCAAACCATAATATATATTCAAACCAACTGAGAAGAACTACAAAGTAAATTGAGTACAACTCTGCTAATGAGAATGGGCGACACATGCCCGAACTAAATCATCTGAACTAGGAACTGAAAGAAATGAGAGAAGAGTCTAATCTCAAATAACCCGCAACTTTCACAACAGATGCAGCTCGGCAAACCATTCAAGTATCTAGAACCGGTGTCCCTATGGCTATGCACCTGTACTAATACATATACATAAATGTATATATATATATAGCAAAAGAGAAAAAAGATGCAAGAAACGGGCCAGAGCCCGATGTGTAAAAATATTTGTTTTAGCAAGTATTTAAAACTGCATTAAATCAAGTATTATATGCATGTTAGTTCGAACTCTCACATGAGTTTCTCACCTCTCGACTAGTGTGCACGCCTAACGTACATCTAATCCAACCTAGCCATCTGACACACTTCTAACTAGGTGAAAGGCTTATCCATCTAACTACCCCTCGTAGTATTATTCCGATTTTAGCTTTCAACTTTTATCATTTTAAACAAGTGTTATCACACTAAAGTCAAGTATTCACCATTTACATTACTGAGGATTTCACTATCTTAATAATCAGATATGTTCTCATTTTAGATATACCCAAAAGTATATATATATATATATATATATGCATTAACCCAATCTTAATATCTTACAAATATCACATTGTAAGTATAACACAAGTATATATAAATTATCACCAATATTTATATATATACTAACACAACACCCCAAGGCTATACCTGTAGTGCATTGCATACTCTGCTATCATGTCCTGGTACATCTCGTACTCAAATAAGGACTATCGGTTCAGAAATCTTCCACGAACCATATAAACAAATCACACATATTGGAGGGGAACATAGTTCACATACCTATGGGTCACGCACATACCGATGCTCCCACCATAGTCAGCGACTTACCAACTCATAAGTAAGTCTTCACAGTCCTATGTTCTGAGATACAAGTCAAAAATCCCCTCAGGATAAGACTGTCTCTACACCACCTCCCGTGATAGCAAGCAGCTAAGTATGTCATACACATAATACTAGCAAGTAATAGGTATTCACACAACCCCTTCAATCAAAAGGTATACACAACCAAGTGTCATTTTCCAGACATAGTATTATTATCACAAAATACTATCAACGTATTTTTAAGTTACGATATTCCCTCTCTCGTAATATATTTATAAGGATAACATGTCACTCGAAAATCCTTAATACATAATCATAAAAGTCCCACAATTAACAATAATTTTATTCTTAAGTTCCATATCGTTAGAACTAATATCATAAGTATTTATCACGTAATACTTTCGACGCATTTAAAATTACGATTACCTCTCTCTCTTAATCTCCAAGGTAATATCACCCTCCCGAATATCTAAATCAATACACCTGAACAACTCCCAATAATCTGCACTATTTTTTATTCATCGAATACTAGTTTTCCTCGCTCAAATTAACCATTTACCAACATAGGGGCAAAATAGGAAATTCCCTAAAATTAGCAATCTAACTCGAACCAGAAGGGATCTCGCTCGAACGACTTCAACGTGTCGCTCGAACGACTTCGTGCCACATCCCTATCTCACGCGAACGACTTCGCGCGACTTCGCGCGACCTGGGCTTTTTCGTCTTCAACCTTAGACAGCTTCGTTTTTCACCATTTTTCAACCCTAAAACCTATAAAATGTCATCCCAAACTCCAATCAATTATTCCCAAATCGAATCCTAACATTTGCAAATGAATTCTAACAACCTAGAATCATTAAATCATCACCAATCATTCATATAATTCGAAATCCCCAAATTTTATTGTCAAGAACCCTATTCAAATCCTTATCAAATCAGCCCTAATTAATGATATAGTTCTCCAATTTCACCCAAATTAATTTTCATCACAGGGTTTATTAACCTAGACTAACATGAACATAATTATCGCTAATAAAAGCAAGCAATAAACACTTGCCTCGATCTCGAAGGTCTGATCCGTATATGTTGATGGTATGGATGCGTTCCTTGCGTTCCGATCTACACGATGGTGGTGGTGGTTGTGCAATGTGGTGAAAACAGCCTCTCCTCCTTTAGAAATTGCTCTCCCTCACCCATTGTGACTCTCTCTTGATTTTGGTTTAACCTAACCCTAATTGTCCCCAATTAGCTAATATAATATATCTCAAATTTTCATCCATTTAATTCCTCCCAAAATCCAAATTACAAAACTACCCCTATCGGGCGTCGGCTTGGCTTAAAAATGTCCCGAAGTCCAAATAAAATATTCGGGTAGAGTTTTCTGACTATCTCGACCCCTCCGGACTCAACGGCGCACTCGAAATGATCATACGAGTTACTTAAAATAAATTTACCTTTTTATTCCACTTAATTAGTCTTGACACGACTCACACGCGCGTTCCGACTTAATATATTAAACTGTCGTATTTCTCTATCACAACAAGTTATATAAAATCGTCATTCCATATTACTTATTCTCGTAGCAATATTAATAGTTACTAACTTCTCGTCACGCTAGTAAATATTCAAATTTAATCCGTATTAATAATTAATTCTCACATTTTAATTTAATTAATCCCACAATAATAATAAATCACGTAATTATTTAAGTCTTCGAAAATACGGGGTATTACATAAACACTAATATTGTGCTAGGTATCTTAAAAAGGTCCCACCATTACATTTGTATAAAAATTGATGTCTTGCATTTTTTTAATATATCTTGAAATGAATTTTAATTTAAGCTTATGTTATTTATTTGTTCTCTGGGTTAAGTTATTGCTTCTGCTACTAATATCACTACTAACATGAATTCAATTCCCGTGCTTAACGGCACAAACTTCAAGAACTGGAAAGAGCAAATTCTGATAGTTCTCAACAGCGTGGATTAAGACTACACACTAAGGATAAAACGAACTTTGAAAAATGGGATCGTTTAACGTTATTGACGCATTCAAAGGCGGTATGTCCGACGAGGTAATTGCTAAGGGTTTCCTACTATATTATGAAAATCGTTTAGCAAAGAACGAAAAGGCTGAGACAAGTACACTTCTAGCTAATCTTATTCTAATGAGGAATAAAGGTAAAGGAGATATAAGGGAGTATATTATGGAGTTCTGGCGTCTTATAATTTATACAAACTGATATTTACAGTCCATTTCCTATGGCTTCTTGAAATGGCCAACAATATTTTATCACTTTCATAGACGACTATTCTCGTTATTGGTACTTATATTTAATTCATGAGAAGTCACAATCCTTGGATGTTTTTAAGGCTCTCAAAGGTGAAGTTGAAAATCAACTAGGCAAGAAGATTAAAGTCCTCAAATCTGACCATGGTGGTGAATATTATGGCAGATATAACGGATCAGGTAAACAACGTCCATGACCTTTTGTTAAATTCCTAGAAGAATGTGGTATCGTCCCACAATACACAATGTGAGGGCAGCCTAGTATAAATGGTGTTGCTGAGAGACGAAACAAAACGCTTAAGGAGATGGTAAGAAGTATGATTAGTTATTCTTCTTTGTCATAATCACTCTGGGAAGAGGCACTTAAGACTGCAATATATATTCTAAACATAGTACCTAGTAAAGCGGTAGCTAAAACTCCTTATGAACTATGGATAGGCTGAAAGCTTGTCATTAAGCATTTACACATTTTGGGATGTCTAGCTTAGGCAAGGCCTTATAGGCCAAATGAAAAGAAGTTGGACTCAAGAACTTTTAGTTGCTATTTTGTAATGCAGTTGATGATTGCATATATCATAAGTTCAGTGGGAGTCTATTTATCTTTCTTGTGCTCTATAACATACTACTGGCTAGCAGCGATATAGGCTTATTGCATGAAACCAAGAGATTTCTAACTAAGCATTTTGAAATAAAAGATCTTGGGGATGCCTATTTTGTTTTGGGAATCAAGATACACCATGATCGCTCTCAAGGTGTCCTTTGGTTATCGCAAAAGAGCTATATCGAGAAGGTACTCGCTAGATTTGGCATGAAAGATTGTGCACAAGGAGATACTCTCAGTTCTAAGGAGACATGTTTAGTCTCTGTCAATGCCCTAATAATGCGACTAAAAGTAAAGAAATGAAAAAGGTTCCGTATGCTTCAGCTATAGGAAGTCTTATGTATGCTCAAGTAGGTACTATGGATCATTAGAAAGCAGTAAAACGGATTACGAGATATTTACAGAAAACAAAAGATTCGACCATGCGATGCGTGGCCTGCATGTTAGTGTGTATATACAATTTCACCTAGAATATAAACTAAGATATAGACATTTGCATTCTAGACGAATTTGTTTTTTCTTACAAATTATGGGTAAATATAATTTTTTAATCACATTGTCTTGTTATTTGACCAACCATGAGGAGAAGTAAATACAACGATAAATAACAAGATTGATGAAGTATCACTTAATGCAAAAACATCCAATTGAAAATCAAGACCCATGCTTTTACCAACAAATAAACTATACATTTCATTCGTGCATACACATAAGCAAAAGAGAAATGTTTTGAGTCCCAAAAAATCCCTCTAATCATCTCCAAAACAGCATTACGTGTTGTACTTGTGATATGGGTCCCTCATAACACAACACTTTATTGCTGTTTGTTGGATAATTTGAGAGATTTTTTTGAGACTCGTATCACTCAAGTAAAAATATATACATTTGAATGGTAGATTCTCATAGGGCCACAAGATTATGGTGGCCCAGATGAATGAAATTGATAGTCGAGTAGCTGAGTTTCCATTTTGTATTCAATAGTCTCAGTAAGCGAGCAAGTTGGGTTGGTCCAAATCTACTTATTGTCCCCGAATTCTCGAGTCAGTGTATTGACAAAATTAAGAATTTCTGGTTTAAATCCAGCAAGTGAGGAGTCCTTAGATAGACCTCAAGAATAATTGACTCATTTGGTGTTCTGCCCACCCTCGTGATGTCTGCCTATAGGCAGGTTCACAGACTTTTTCTTTTCACTTCTTAAGTTCACAAATTTAATACGTACATGTATGTAGGGGTATTTTTTCCTTCCTTTTCTTTAAAACTTTTAAATTTTTTTATTTTATTTTATTCCCTACAACAGTTCGTATGAGTCTCTTATCTTTCTCATGATTGCAAATAAGAAAGGTATATCCTAAATTAAATCCCCAAATTTTCTACTTTATTCTTAGGTGCAACCGATGTTCAACATTTGGGGTGGATCTGGGTTTCCCATTTGCTAGCGCAAAGCCAATATCACAATTTCTACTGATAGCTTTGGAAACATAAAATTTTGAAAAAGTTCTAAAGCCTTACTTTCAAACAATTAGAATTCCAAATTTCTATTTTATTTCCTGTGACCATGGCGCCATTCTAATCTTTTCCTAATAAAAATCTCTTCAACAATAACAACAAAGTAAACAGCTAATGACACAAGCAACTGTAGGAGGAAATAAATCATTTCAATTATTATCATTTATCAGCTAAAACACCGATTATTCTAGGTAAATGTCGCAAATGAGGTTTTGACTGAAACAAAGACTTGCTGTGAAATTAGACTAAATGTTAAACAAAAGTTCCAAAGACTCAAAGAACCAAATTTTCTCTCTTATTTGATTCTTCTACTTTGACCCCAAGAGAAGAAACACTCACCAATTTTATGCCACAACAGGCATATCCTTTAGCCATGAATCCAACGGCTTCCCAATGGAATACACAATAAATCCAATCTCCCTTAGTTTCTTGGGGTCCACGACAGTCCTACCATCAAACACAAAGGCAGGCTTCTGCATATTACCATATATCCTCTCAAAATCAAGCTGTTTAAACTCGTCCCACTCGGTGAGAAAGCACAGACCATGCGCGTCTTTTGCAGCTTCATACGCGTCCCACACTACGCTCACTTGCTTCACTGTTGTGGGGCTCATCGGCTGGAGGTGAACCGGATGGTCCCAGTCAAATTTGTTCATAGCCAGATCCCTCTGGATCTGATCTTCAGTCACCTGCGGGTCATATATGCTCAATTTGGCCTTATCGCCCAACAGCCCCTTGCATACATCAATCGCCGGGGTCTCCCTGGTGTCACCAGTGTCTTTCTTAAACACAAACCCAAAAATCGCAATCTTTTTACCAGAAACAGTGTTGAACATTGATGATACGATCCGGTTCACAAATCGGTTCTTCTGGTAATCATTGATTTTAATGACTTGTTTCCAGTAATTTGCAACTTCGGGGAGCCCATTGCACTCACAAATGTAGACCAAGTTGAGGATATCTTTCTGAAAGCATGAACCACCAAATCCAACACTGGCATTGAGGAACTTGTGGCCGATTCGCGTGTCCTTGCCAACGGCATGGGCCACCTGTGACACGTCAGCCCCGGTTGACTCGCATAGTGCAGACATGGCATTGACTGATGAGATCCTTTGAGCCAAAAAGGCATTGGCAGCCAGCTTAGACAGCTCTGCTGACCACAGATTGGTGCAGATGATTCTTTCTTCAGGAACCCAGTGAGCATAGACATGCTTTAGTGCCTGAATTGCCCTTTGGCCATCAGAAGTCTCCCTCCCACCGATGAGAACGCGGTCAGGGTTAAAAAGGTCTTTAATCGCAGTCCCCTCAGCTAAAAATTCCGGGTTTGAAAGAATTTGATACTTGATCCCCTTGCTGTTGTGGGTCAATATTTTCTCGATTGCCTCGGCTGTTTTCACAGGGACAGTTGATTTTTCAACGATAATCTTGTCTGATTTTGATACGTCAGCGATCATTCGGGCTGCACTTTCCCAGTACGTGAGGTCAGCAGCTTTGCCAGCTCCTAGGCCTCGGGTTTTTGTTGGCGTGTTAACGGAAACAAAGATTATGTCAGCTTCTGACACGTGTTTTTCAACATTAGTGCTGAAGAAGAGGTTTTTTCCTCTGCATTGCTTCACCACTTCTTCAAGACCGGGCTCGTATATGGGGAGCTGCTCACTATTCCAGGCAGTGATCCGAGGAACAGAGATATCAACAACGACCACTTCGATTGAGGGGCATTTTAGGGCAATAACTGCCATGGTAGGACCCCCAACATAACCAGCTCCAATGCAACAGATCTTCACCATTTTCTTTTTGCTGTTATATTATACCCAAAAAAGTGAGGTGTCATATATCAGACTAACACAAACATATTTTAAGATATCCCCTCCAAAAAATTCTTTCAAGAGAGTAACTTCCAATGCATCATCTTTCCATAATGTCTTAGTCTCCGAAGTTTACAGAAAACAATCTTCTTAAATTGTGTAATTATTTCAATGAAACAACTGTTGTTTTTTAATCTGGGTAAAAACTGAATTTTCCCGGGTGATTATGCTCAAAGAAATGGGTCATTTCAATCCGGGAAGAAGGAAAAAGGACCTAAGATTCGGTAGTGTAAAAAGGGACAAAACACGATTTTAATGGTGTAAAAGTACATTTTTTTTCCTGAGACCAGGAATCATCTGTAGACTGTAGTAACAGAACTTGCAAGTCTTGCACAACATTAATTCATAAAATCACAAGGTAAAAAAATAACAAACTGAAGTATTTAAATAGAGAGGGAGGTAGTTAGGAAGAAGATTAACGTGTTGGTACCTGATAAAATGCCTCAAATCAGATCAGAAAGGTGGCGATGAGGCGTAAACTACACTAGTAAACGATATATATAGAGAGGGAGACGGAGAACGAAAGGATACCTTAGCTTTGGCTGGCTTTTCGATTATTTTATAGGACTCTTGAACTGATTTTTGCAACAATAAATTAAATCTCCATTTAATGACAATCAGCAATTTATTTTTTATTTTATTTTTATTTCAGTATAATAGTTAAAATTATTTTTACTTCTTAATAATAGATTATTCTAAGTCATTGTTTCACCCACTACTTGATTTTTTGTTGTATTTAAAAATAAGTTACATTAAAAAATAAATATATTATTTTTATACAATTAATTTTTAATCCTTAAAAGCTAAGGAAATTTTGTACTTGATTCACCTTAATTTTTTTATATCCCATATAGTTCTTTGTCTATATTTTTGATAATATTTTTAGAGTTTATGATATGAGAAAATGGTTCTATTACTATTTCTTATGACAAGGGACTTTTGAAGAAAAAAATCAAAAGACTTAGGACAAAAAATTAAAAATACCAAGGGACTTTTCATCGAATGACCCTAATTTTTTAGGGAATAAATACTAATTAAAATGTGATTACGATAATTAATGTTTAATCCTTAAAAGTTAAATATATTTTTCACTTGATCCACTTCACTTTTTTATCTCTACTACTATAAAAGAGAGGAGTTGCTCTTCAAATATAAAATCTCTAAAATACCCTCATTATTTGTAAATTCTCTATTATAATATCCCCTCCTAGACCATGATAGAAACAATCGTTCATCCAAACCTTTACAATAGCCGTCGGTTCATATTCTCCCAATATAGAAATCAGAGGTCCCTTGCTTCTCTGAAATTAATGACAGCCCCTTCATCTTACACATTCATCCATTGTATCTATTCATTCCACAAACCTTTACAATAGCCATCGATTCATATTCTCCCAATATAGAAATCAGAGGTCCCTTGCTTCTCTGAAATTAATGACAACCCCTTCATCTTACACATTCATCCATTGTATCTATTCATTACACATTCATTCATACTCTCAAATGGAATCGGGAACATCAACAATTTGGAGTCCCTATGTAGCTTATTCGTATATAAGCTGTGCCTATTTCATTCAAATGTCCTCCTCAATTTTTACATTGGCAGAAAATGTAATTTTTTTTTACTCTTGAAAACTTACTGTCCAAAAAACTTAGGGATCTAAATGTACTTTTAAAAAATTAGTAAATGATATTTTTAAATTATTTTGAAAAAAAGTTTTGAATACGCCACTAAGTGACAAAAAATTCAGTTATAAAGAATTTATGGCCCATACTGTATAGTACAATAATTTGAAGGGCCAAATTGTAACTCATAAAACATATTTATTTTCCAAATTTGACATTATTTTTTATTTTAGTCATGAAAATTTAATTTTCCAAAAACTTAGGGGTCTAAATGTAATTTTAAAAAATAAAAGATTTATTGATATTGTGGGAAAAACATGTTAAAGTTTTTTAAAAAAAAATCGCAAATTTAAAAATCGGAAAATATTTTGAGAGTTTTTATTTAAAATCATTCTTCCAAATCTTTACAACAGTCGTTGGTTCATATTCTCCCAATGTAGAAATCAGAGCTCCCTTGCTTCTCTGAAATTAATGACAGCCCCTTCATCTTACACATTCATCCATTGTATTCATTCATTCCACGAAATTAATGACAGTCCATTCATCTTACACATTCATCCATTGTATCTATTCATTCCACCTTCATTCATACTCTCAAATGGAATCCGAAACATCTACAATTTGGAGTCCGTACGTAGCTTATTCGTATATAAGCCGTGTGTATTTAATTCAAATGTCCTCCTCTATTTCCTTCATTATTTTCGGTTATTTTTCCAAAAAGAGGTATGTAATCCTACTTCCCTCTATAATTTTTTGTTATCTGCTGTTGTCACAAAACTTATTAGATTTCCCCATTTTTACATTGGCAGAAAATGTGATTTTTTTTACTCCTGAAAATTTACTGTGCAAAAAACTTAGGGATCTAAATGTACTTTTAAAAAATTAGCAAATGATATTTTTATATTATTTTGAAAAAATGTTTTCAATACGCCACTAAGTGGCAAAAATTTCAGTTATAAAGAATTTATGCCCCATGTTGTATAGTACAATAATTTGAAGGGCCAAATTGTAACTCATAAAACATATTTATTTTCCAAATTTAACATTTTTTTTATTTTTGTCATGAAAATTTAATTTTCCAAAAAATTAGGGGTCTAAAAGTAATTTTAAAAAATAAAAGATTTATTGATATTTTTGGGAAAACATGTTAAAGTTTTTTAAAAAAATTTCACAAATTTAAAAATCGAAAAATATTTTCAGAATTTTTATTTAAAACAACTATTTCATCCGAACACATTTTCTAGATTTTCATTTCTACATTTTGAAAAAAAAAACTTATTTTCTACAATTAAATTAGCCTCTACTATTTTTAGATATTGGTTTCTATTTCCTGTAGGTTTTAAAAATAAATACAAAATGACATAGTTTCGTATTTAGTGTATAAAAATATCTTGTGACCAAATAGCGTCATTAGCGCCAATTGGATCCGAATATATTGTTTTTTCGTTATGTTCAACATTATTTTTAATTTCATTTAACTGCTTTCATTGTGTATCTCTTATAGGTTTTTTCCTGGAGGTCAGTTGCAGTACTACCCAATTGACTATCAAATTGCTTACATATCAGGTATTTCTTTATATTCGCCTCAATTTGTGTAACTTTCATTAGAAAATATACAATGTCATCGATATTTTTTCGTTATGTTCAACATTATTTTTAATTTCATTTAATTGCTTTCATGGCGTATCTCTTGCAGGTTTTCCCTGGAGGTCAGTTGCAGTACTACCCAATTGACTATCAAATTGCTTACATATCAGGTATTTCTTTATATTCGCCTCAATTTGTGTAAATTCCATTAGAAAATATACAATGTGATCTATATTTATAGGATGAGACCAAATTAGTTTTCTTCCTATAATTTTCTATGTCATTAATGTGTTGCCTTCACACTTATTGAATTTTCATCAATGGTTTCCAATTATTTGTTAATGTTGACCGAAAAGAATTGTAGTAAACCTATTTTAGCTATTACTTTGAAGAATATTATGTTCTTAGACACTTTAATATTGTTACCCTGATTTCGTTACCCAAACACCTTCTTTCGAATTTCCATGTGTGTCAAATTGACTTAAACACGTTAATTAACACCAATAAGTTGAAGAAAGTGAGAGATAGGAATCAATTTCAATATAAACACATCCGAAAAAACATTCGAAATATAGTGTTACTGGTGTATACAAATGATCATTTTTATACCTATGGTTGCATTACTTTAACAAATTTATTTACTTGGATATCATATTGAATTCAAAAAAAAGGAAAAAGAAGAAGAAAAGGAAAGTGTTCAAAATATTATAATCAAAACATTAGGATTAAAACTCTAGACCTGCTACACTTTTTCCTTGTATCTTTCATCGCTTGATGATTCCATATGCTGATGATTTTGACCCTCTGCTACACTATTTGATGGCGAATGTGCCATATCCAATTCAAATTCGATCAAACACGTTAATTAACACTAATAAGTTGAAGAAAGTGAATGATAGGAATCAATTTCAATATAAACACATCCGAAAACATTCGGAATATAGTGTTACTGGTGTATACAAATGATCATTTTTATACCTATGGCTGCATTACTTTAACAAATTTATTTATTTGGATATCATATTGAATTCAAAAAAAGGAAAAAGAAGAAGAAAAGGAAAGTGTTCAAAATATTAGAATCAAAACATTAGGATTAAAACTCTGCACCTGCTACACTTTTTCCTTGCATCTTTAATCGCTTAATTCCATATGCTAATGATTCTGACCCGAATCTATAGATATGCTTTATAAGTGTTTGTACTTACCTCATTTAGATGATTTTAGATGTTTTGATAGGCCTTTAATACTTTCAGAAAAATTTAAACTGTAATAATGTTAGCTTCTTTGAAGTCTACATGAGAACAACGGGCTGAGATGAATCAGAGGTTAGTGGAAAGGGAGAATGTAGACTTCTTTAATGGTCGAAATAATGTTTATTAGAAAATATAGCATTAGGCATGATCTCAGGGGAGGTTAATGACAGTAGAAACTAAAAAATTAGGTTTGATGAATCTAGGAGTATGATGTAAACTGTTGAGAACGTTTATGACAAATACCAGATAGAGACGCTGTTTCTCTGTTCACAACTCGAGGACCGAACTTGATTGAGATTATGAAATGTTAAGAGAGGAAAGTTGAATAAATCGTTACGCATCGATATCTCCAAATCCACGCCGCCTTAAGGCCCATTCAAAATGTTGGGTGTCAACTCAAATATTATTTTCTGTGTGTTTTTTATAGACATAAGTTCTTCATTAGAAGAAATATAGGAGATAGACGAATGAAAATTGTGGATGAGTTATAAAGTTATAAATATAGGATATGGATGGATGGTACTTAGGGTAAGAGATATTATGGACAGTTTAGTATCTAGACCAAGAAAGTGTTAACATGCTTTTGGAAATTGAAAAGTTGACAATTATTATAGTTATACGTTTTTCTACGCAATGTGTTTGACATGATGCTCGCTGTGAAAAAAAGCATTGGATCGTTCCCCACCTTGGATATAGTGCTATTATAGTATTTGGTTCTACTATAGTATTCCACTTACTCAAATGGCTCTCCCAAATTTACAACTCAAGAGCTCAATTGTTGCGTTTGACAGAAAGATGCTCCATTGTTGCGTTTGAGAGAAAGATAGATCATGTGCATATTTAATTTTAATGTAACCTCAATTGTTATTTGTGCTGGAGGAGATTAAGACACTCAATTTTAGATAATAGATTTTGGGTGTATATTGGGTGCATCTACATGGTTTATGTATAATCATATATATGTTGAATTCTCTAGCTGGATGAAATAAATGAATCTACCCTTACCAGTTTTTCTATGCTAGAATAGTCATCCTGTTTCTTTACCTCTTAATTTCTTTTGTCATTATATTACCCCTTTATTTGTTTTACAATTAAATATCTGCCCTGTTCCGACAGTGGTGGTGATAATGATTGTATTTCTCCTGATAACTCGACTGATCTCTACATTTTTAAACCTCTAAAATAATTTTCCCGCTACAAATCAAAGTCTAAAAAAAGCTCAATCAAACACAAATGGTGCCTTATCTATACTATTATAAGTTTTGAGCCCAATATACCACTGCTTCAGCAGGTTGAGCTTCAATTGAGAAAGTAGCATGCTGCACATTTGGGCTAAGCTAGTTATACCACCTGAGCCTACAATATTTTCCAGATCAACAGTTTATGTATTTACATATGAAAGACCAGTTTCGAGTCCCGTACCTGTCAATGAATCTGATTAGGATAGACACTTGTGGATCGTAATTGGAATTTTAAAGAGTAATGCGACCTCGAAGGGTAAGAATTAAAACGGATCCTTCTATATCTCCATTTTGATTCAAGTCTTAATTTATACCGACAACAATCTGCTTTGAATTTTAATTCGACCTTTGGGGATCCAACTGTTTCAAAAGACCTTGTCGATACGGATATCAGTTTGTAATCAGGTAGTGATCATTTTGTAATCAGTTTGTAATAAGGCTATGCTATCCATTGTCAAAGTGCATAGAATAACTATATAAGTTATCAATCTTTATAGTAGAACTTGGAACACCTTAGAACCCGATCACATTGGGACAGTAAAACAAGATTACAAACTCACTACAAACTCACATTGGGGCACCTTAGAACCTGTATCCATGGTTGTGGTTGATACTACTTGCATCTAGAAGAGTTCTTAAGGGTTATCTTGTCTTTAAAGAATGCCGCAAATATTCTGAAGGTGCATGAGAAGTCGCACGATCAGTTTGACAAAGGTAAAGGCAGGGATATTCAACGGGAAGGAAGCTGAACATATAAGATGATACTAATTTTCTATGACTTGAATAGATATTGAATATGAACTCCCCCTATCCCAATACACTGACTTTATGTTAATGACAGTATCATCCATGCGTTCGTTTGAGTCCATTATTTTCCCACGACATGAAAAGATATATTGAAATATTAAATAGATAATAATAAATTGACAAATTTAACATATATAATTTTATTTTAAGAAATTTTCATATTTTTAAGTATTGTTTTCATAAATGTATTTGAAATCATGTACGAAAAACGTAAACCATGAAGAAAATTAACTTTATCGCATGGAAAATAAAGGCACAGTTTGCATGAAAGGCTGATCATAGTTGAAATTTACACAACAATCAGGCAGAAATGCAAATGTTTGATGGATGTCTAAAAAAAGGAGAGAAGATAATGAGTTTCAATTTCATCTATGGTACATATATACAAACAACTTCATATCTACAAGGCTGAATCTTTACGATCCGTACATATAAGCAACAATAGATTAAAACTATTATATATTGAAAGGCTGTTTTATAGTGTTTATTTGTTGTTAATTTAGTGAATAATCGATATGATTTAATCTTTTGTCTCCAGTTTCATTCATCATGTTCTTTTTGTCTACAAACAAAATATATATTGTACGAATGTTATTAGTTATAAAGAACTGCTTACTTATAAAATCTACTATGATAAAAGGGTAATTACAACTAAAATTTAGAAGCTATTACTTTAAAATTTATCCCACCATTTTTATAAATTCTCTCCATGCATTTAACAATTCATAGATTAAGTAGTCTGTACGATTGACAATTAGATTCATCTTGTATTTAATGTAATGCTTTGATTTCCTCTTGGCTTCATTATTTTATTTTTCTCTAAACTCTTAGGTTTGATCTTTGTCTACTGCTCAAAAGCTGCACATGTTTATCTTTTCAAGTAAGGTTCTTTTATTTATTTAAAAAACATATCAATGATCTATTTGGTTACTAATTGTATGAAAATTTCTTACCAATAATTAATACAACATTTACTTATTGGGAAGATTATACATATATTTGATTTTTTGTAGATATAAAAGTAAATACGATATATATTTCCCATTTACATGAAGTTAATTTAAATTAAATCTGTATTTCCTTACATATATTTTCACCATTCTTATATTTAATTAAATTTTTGTTTTAAATTCTAAAATCATTCAGTTACATTTCTCATGCTCCTTTCTTATTAAACTTATTAAATAATCTTCCAGACAAGTCATTTCCCAAATTGTTAGAAATGTCATCCATTCCACCATCCGAAAATGTATATGGTAAACCCAATACAAGGAAAAGACAGAAAATTACTTGGTTACTTCGAGCCCAATTAAATTCTTACCAATATCAAGGTTAGCTAAAAATAGCTAAAATATAGTTTACGCTTAAGTAAATCATGTTAAACTTATGAAATGCATATTTAATATTACAATTCTTCTCTTATTAGGAGAAATTGTATATGAACCTCTCTGCTCTACATTGCTAGAACTAGAAGCAACTCCCAATTACCATCACTACAATGCCCAAAGATTCCAATATGAACCCCCAATATTTTTTTGTCAAAAAGATCAAATCTCCCTCGCTGAAACTTCGGTATCTGAGGTTTTATTTCATCTTTTCACATCTAATTCTTCTGAATCAAGAGAATTTCGTGCTAATATCAGAGCTTACAATAGCATATTCGCCTTCACTTCATTTGGAGTTACTCTTGAAAAGAAACTAGCTTCCTCAAGATGTGGTGTACACACGTTTCGAGTTCAAGGCCAAGTTGATCATCATTTACCCTCATTGGAACCCACTAACAACCCCTGTTATTTCCAACTCTACTTCCATGACACTAGCAATGAGGTTCAAAACCGAATGGGAATCTTACTAGGGTTATCCTTAAATGTTGATATAGTTGAAAATCTCTTGAATGTACGAAATGAAAATCCATACGCTCAATTTTTACGGAGATTAAAAGGCTACCCTTCACTCGATGCACTTCAAGTTCAAATCACTAAACATGTTAACCTTGATCAACGTGTTTACAATGAGCCTACATCCGATGAAGTTGTTGCAATATGTATTAAAGGAAACAATGCAAATATTCCTTTCGAACGAGACATCATTATCGTGTCTCACTCCGGTCAATGACACCAAATAAATCACTACTTTGGATGTTATGAGCCATTACAGTACCCATTTCTTTTTCCAAAAGGAGAGGTTGGATGGCATCAAGACATAAAGCGCCGAAATGATACCTCATTTACCACGTCTACAAACATCCAAGCATCCCCACATGCAATCACATATATAGAGGATATTCTCTCATCAGAGCAAGAAGGTATAGATTTAATATAAAATATATTTTAAAAATATCATTCTTAAATTCAAATTTTATTACATTTAACAATTATTCTTCTTTTCCAATTTCCACAACCATGCACTCTTCTAGGTGTTCATCGAGAGAGCTCATCTAAAGTATCATGTCGAGAATACTATGCACACAAATTACAGATCAGAAATAATAAACAATTAACGTTGTTATTTGCTGGCAAGCTACTACAATAGTATTCTGTCGACATGTACATAAAGTTATAAACAACCCGACTTGACTTCTATCGTAACCAACAGAAAAAAAAATCAGAGGTGAATTATACCAAGGGTTGGTCTATAGCGTCACAGCCGGTGAAACAAGATCTAACAAAGTCGGTCAAAGAATTGTTCTCCCAACATCATTCATTGGTGGACCTCGAGATATGCATCGTAGATACTTGGATGCAATGGCTTTAGTTCAAAGATATGGGAAGCCAGATTTATTCATCACAATCACTTGCAACCTTGATGGGAAAGAAATCCTTGATAATCTTCATCCAGGACAGGTATCTCAAGATCGACCTGATCTAACTTCGAGAGTATTTTGAGTTAAAGTAAAGGACCTAAAGGATCAACTTTTTAAGAAAGAAATATTTGGAAAGGTAGCAGCACATGTTCATGTAATCGAATTCCAAAAGAGAGGATTTCCACATGCTCATATTTTGGTAATCATTAAGCAAGATTACAAGCTTAATACTCCAGATAATTACGATAAATTCATTTGTGTAGAGATACTAGATATTCATGAATACCCATTGCTTCATTCATTAGTCATCAAGCACATGATTCATGGTCCCTGTGGAGAATTGAATAAAAATAACCCCTGTATGATAAATGGGAATTGCAAATTTCAATACCCTCGCGAATTCGCATCTTCTACCTCTCAAGGACAAGACTCATATCCTATTTATCGACGCTGAAATAATGGAAGACAAGTACGCGTGCGCAACAAGTTGTTAGACAATCGATGGGTTGTTCCTTACAATCCATATCTCCTTACAAGATATAATTGTCATATCAGCGTTAAAGTCTGCTCGGGGTTAAAAGCTGTGAAGTACATTTACAAAGGGCATGATAAAGTGGTTGTTCATGTTTCATTCGATGACAATGACACAACCACTATTGATGAGATCAAACAATTCCATGATGCAAGATGGGTATCTGCACAAGAAGCCATTTGGAGAATTTTTGAATTCGAGCTAAATGAAATTAAGCCATCGGTGATAAACCTTCAACTCCACTTACCAAATAAGCTTATTGTCACACACGGGGAGAACCAAAACTTAAATAATATGCTTGACACCCCGAACATTAGCAAGACAATGCTAACTGAATTCTTCAATATGTGCTCTAGATTTGGTGAAGCACGTCAATATCTATACAGGGAATTCCCTGAGCACTACGTATAGGACAATAAATCAAAAACTTGGTCTAAAAGGAAGAATAAACTCAATATAATTGGTCGTGTTAACGGTGCAACTCCTATAGAAGGGGAACGGTATTACTTAAGACTTCTTCTAAATCACATCCGAGGGCCAACATCATTTGAAGACCTTCTAACTTATGATGGAATCACTTACTTGACATTTAAAGAAGCCGCCCGAAACGTGGCCTGCTAGAATCAAATGATAACATTATAGATTACCTCTCGAAAGCTGCCACTTTCCAAATGCCTGAAGCACTAAGAAGATTGTTTGCAATTATTTTAATTTATTGTGAGCCCTCTGATGTGATAAAATTATGGGAAACAAACTTTGAGTTTTTGTCAGAAGATTTTAAAAGACTCCACCCACATTCATTTGCTACACAAAAAGATTTCACATTAAATTGCATCAGCTTCTTTCTAGATTCAATGGGAAAATCATTTAAAGACTTTGACCTACCTCCATGTAGCGGTACATAATTATCATCCAACATCACCAGTCGAAGAGAAATTACAGATGAACTCCACGTTGGGACACCAGAAGAAGACTACAATTTATGTATGCATTTAAACGCAGACTAAAGACATGCGTACTTGGTTATACTCGAGAGGGTGATTGCTGGAAATTCGGGTTCCTTCTTCGTTGATGGGCCTGGTGGAACTGGAAATACATATATGTATAGAGCGTTACTTACTGACATTAGAAAGAAAGGTGTGATTTCACTTGTTACAGCAACATCAGGGGTAGCTGGATCATTATTACCTGGAGGTCGAAGTGCACATTATCGCTTCAAAATACCTATTTTGTCCACTGAGATAAACTTATGTAACATTCCCAAGCAGAGTGGCACATCAAAACTCATACGGCAAGCAAGGATCATAATTTGGGATGAAGCACCAATGGCAAAGTAATTCGCGATTGAGACTCTTGATAGGACATTAAGAGGATTTAATGGATAGTATTGAACCTTTCGGGGGTAAGGTGATTGTCTTCGGTGGAGATTTCAGACAAGTACTACCAGTAATACGTCGAGGGTCAAGATTGAAAATAGTAAACTCTAGCATTGTGATGTCATAGCTTTGGAATACAATGCATGTATTACCTTTGACATTAAATATGCGTGCCAGAAATGATCAACAATTCAGCGAATTCCTTCTAAGAATTGGCAATGGGATGGAATCATCAACACATGATGATCTGATAAGTCTTCCGGATGAAATGGTCATACATCCACTAGAAAACGATGGCCCCGAACAATCTCTCATTGACTTTATCTTTCCATCATTAAATATTAATGCGACATTGCCAAATTTCTTGACAGATAGAGCAATTCTTGCGACAACAAACAAACACATTGACTACCTTAATGATATGATGATTGATATGTTCCCCAGAGAGTTGAAGACCTTAAATAGCTTTGATGAAGTTGTGGATGACACGCACAACTATTATCAAGAAGAATTTTAAAATTCTTTGATGTCGAATGGATTGCCCCCCCCCCCCCTCCACATTGAAACTTAAACCTAATTGTCCAATCATTCTTCTACGGAATATAAATCCTTCAATTGGATTATGTAATGGAACAAGAATATTGTATAAAGGTTCTTCGAATAATGTCATACATGTGGAAATTTCAGTAGGCCAGCATAAGGGCAGAAATGTCCTATTGCCACGCATTCCATTATCACCAGTAGAAAATGAGGGATATCCTTTCCAGTTCAAAAGGAAACAATTTCCTATTCATTTATGTTTCATTATGACAATAAATAAATCCCAGGGATAAATAATTGCTAATGTTGGGGTGTACTTACCAACAAACTTCTTCTCACATGGCCAACTGTGCGTTGCTTTATCGAGAGGAACTTTAATGGCAACCACAAAAGTACTTCTCCAGTCTGAAAAAATAACGAAAAATAATGCGACAAAAAATATAGTCAAAAGAAGTTCTATTAGCATCAAGGTACAAATGAATTTATTATTCCACTCATTATTTATATTCATTTATTTCTCAAACCATATTTAGGTTGGCTATTTCCCTAAAACATTTCTTACTTAAGTTCTTTTTTATTCATAATAAATTTCTTTCTTATCGCTTTACATTAATATACTATGCATCATCTTTTAATAGGCCAAACTCTTACTGATTCGATGACGTCAAATGAAGTCAAAATTGAGGACTACAAAATGATCAACAATCTACGACAACTCGAATCAAAGTGGCAAATTGTTGCTCAAGTCATGCGAAGAGGAATTATAGACTCTTACAACAATTCAAGAGGGGCAGGCAGTATTATAAAAATAACATTGATGGATGAAAGGTTCCAATTTTGCAACTTACATTATTTAAAATCATTTATATAATTATTTTCTATATCGTAAATTTACTCTACTAAAAAATATACAGGGCACTAAAATTCAAGTTGTCGTATGGAATGAAGACATACAAAGACAGGATGGATTACTTCAAATTCAGAAACAATATTCCATTACTAATGGTATTGTTAAGGGAGTGAATGATGCTTACACAATTGTTCACGATAAAATCGAGCTTTCATTAAATAAATACACTGAGATCGTTGAACGAGATCGTAATTTCAAATTCCCTTCATCATTCTACAAATTTACCTCCTTTAATGAATTGCTCGATAAGACAGAGGACGATAAAGCATATGGTATTTATTACTAAATATATTTCAATAAAACAATGGTACAATTTTTTATATTATCGTAATCCTACTTCTCAAACATATAGATGCCATTTCATTTGTGATAAATGTGAAACCAATGAGGACATATACAAAAGCATCAAACTCTACTAAAATGAATTTGCGTGATATAACACTCCCAGATACAAAGTATGCATTCTATACTTTAAACTAGCGATTTAAAACAAATCTTCCTTAAACTTTACTCTCATATTTCTCGTTTTTATTCATATTCCTTAATATAATATTCAATATTACTATTTATTATTTATGACAGGTTTCAATCAATGAAATTCACTCTATGGGGCGACTTAGCAGAGAATGAAGGCGAAAAACTAAGTGACTTATCAACAACATTTCCTATAATAGCCGTTTCTAAAGCTAAACGTTCATCCTACGAAGGTACAATACTATTTATCATCTCAAAAACAATTAATAAAACTCTTACTAATTCAAAATAAATCAATGCATTCTTTACAGGGGAGTATAGCTTGAGCAGTGTATCAAAGACTACAATTCAGATTGACCCCGATATCATACAAGCTACCGAATTAAAGGATTGGTTAGACAATTTCTTTCTAAAAAAATCATAATTCTCCCTTATATGTATTAATTTCACAAATGTCAATTACAGGTTGGCAACCTCATTATCATCCCCACATTTCAACAAATTTTCTTCACCTCCAAAAAAAATAATCAAAAATGCGGACACTGTTTCTATTCGTGATAAGATTAATGGAATCCCATCAACTATGGAGGTAATGATTCATTTACTATGATTTCCTTTTACGTCTCTAATATCCTCAATTTAATAAGATAACATATCCAATTTTTCACAAACCACATAATCTTTTATGTTCTTTCGTGGCAATGATTATGGAGGTTAGAAACAAAGAAAATTCATGGTATGATGCTTGCAATGTATGTAATAAAAAAGTCACGATTGAAAATGGAATTGGCACATGCTTAAATTGTGGACCTTTAAATTCAAATTACACAAGATGGTAAATTAATATGTTCAAGAATCTTTCAATATTAGTGATAAAAATCATATATAAAAGTTTACTAATACATTATTCAAAAAAATATAAGGCACTTACTTCAGTTTGTAGTCCAAGACGAAGATGAAAGAGCATCAGTGACACTATTCGAGGAAGCAGAATCATTCATTAGCTGCAACATTCCAAATTTCATCACTTGTAAAGACAAGGTAATAACATTCTTATTTATAATTCAAATTCATACATAAATTCAATAAGCTCGATAACATTTACATTTACTTAATATTTATATATATTATTTGGTTTACACGGGGAATTTTGCACTCAGACTATGTTCGAAAGTTATATACGTGCATTGGCAAAATATGCAGATTCTATATTAAAGGGAAATCACTTAAAGCTTCTGATCGAAGGCTTGCACATTTTGTAGCTCTTAAAGTTGAAGAGGAAGAAGAACCATCGAATCCTAACAAACGTCAAAAGTAACATATTTGACGATTACATTTCAATTTTTTACCCTTAAACATTGTCATTATACAATTTCTTCAAAACCAAATTATCTATTGATTTGGAGTTTACATTTCGTATAACTTGGATGTATGGATATTGATTTCAAATATTCATTCGTAATGCATGGCTTATTACGTCAACATAAATACATTATTGGTTACTTTACTTCACTAACTGCCCTTAATTTTACAAAGGATTTACAATTCAGATAAAAAGATTGTAATTCAAACATTATTATTCATGATTTCATTCCTAAAGAGAAATATCGAAACTCACCCACACGTGCAACGCACGTGGGCACATCTAGTGTGTAAAAAAGTACCTTATCATTTTTTTGACAATTTTTTGTTAAAGTTTAGAATTAGAGAAGAAAGTGCCTATCAGTGTTTTATATTATATGGTTATGAATGTTTCAGAATAAAATAAAAAGTTTTGAATGAAACACTAATCGAAACTTTTCGTCAGACTGTAGTTATTATATTACTTAATTAATACAAAATAATTCGATAAATCAATAATATTATGGGAAAAGTACTCTTAGGTCCCTCACAAACAAAGTTTAAACATTAAAGGAATTTTGACAAATTTTAAACACTTAGGTCCACTAATTCTCTTCTTATAAAAGTTCACGCTAGTGGCATAACAAGTGGACTTAATTGTAAATTATTCTTAAGTGTTTAAAAATTGCCTCCAAGGGACCTAATTGTAAATTGCCCTAATATTATTGTGTGAAAAATATAAAGGTTTATAAACAGCGAATAAACAACGTTCAAAAAAATAGCAGTTGACATTTTCGCAAGGGAAAATAGATAATAGATAGATATGACTCTTGAGTTTGCTTTGTAATTAAAAGCTGATTGTTTGAAGTCCCTTGGACACTTAAAGAGCGTCTTGTAGATATGGGAAACTCTTAACCTATTCCTCAAGAAACATACGATTAATTTTCTATATGGAGAATGAAATAGAAAGGAAGAAAAATAGCAAAAATAATAAATTTTATTTTTTTGTATAAAAGGAATGATCAATTACTGTATCATCCCCAATATAAATATATATATTTTGTAAAAAAAATAATTATTTTTAATTTGATCGATTGAGTAATTCAAACACTCATATATTCAATATTTTCTAATTTTTGAAGGCTCACAAACGCTTGTAATGGGTTAGTCGGGTTTGGAGTTGAGCAAGCTCAGCCTGAATTATTTACCCATGCGCAAGGTCGAGCTTGGTCTGAACTAATTTTTTCTACGTAAGCTCGAACTCGGCTCATAAATATTACGGGTTTCAATCCCAATTTCGAGCACGCCTGATTTCAATTTTTTTTGGTTATAAAAGTTTTAATTAGTATTTTTTTCTGTGTATTTCCATCATTGAGAAAATGCACATACTAAAATCTAATTGATATTTCATAAAATAAATATATAATTATAAAATTTATTAAATTAAGAAAAGGAAAATAAGAGTGAAAACTTACAAAGGCCAATTAAATTTCCTACATATAGCATTATTTGATCACTAACAAATGCCTATTATGACTTGAGCAATTAATAAATCAAATTCCCACAATGATATTAATAATGAAATCACAAAATTGAAAACCACTTGTAATCTAATGGGACAAATAAACCTTTTATTAAAACTAGTAAATGAAATAAAACAATGAAACATAATCAAACAATGTTAACATAAATATGCTATATTATACAAAATTATTTATTTATATATTCAAAGTTTGCACTTCAGGCCTAATTGGATCTTGAGAAGGTTTGGCTCAAGCTCAGCCCAAAATTCATTTGGGCTTGAAATTTTGGCTCAGCTCTGCTCATACTCAAATAAAGCTCGGTTGAAAATAGAGGGCCTAGCAAGCGGAGTTCGAGCTTGCCCGACTCAATTTACATGCCTAGGTCTACTCTAGTGGCACCCCTTTCTCCCCTCCCCCCCCCCCCAAAAAACTCCGACGACTACCCAATATTCTCTTATTTTTTAAACGATTGAAGAAATTAGTGAGTGCGCTACAGCGAAATAATTGCAACTTCTCAAATAAATCCAATTTTAATTGTTAATCAACCAAACCAGTTTTAAGGAAACTCAAGTTTTAATTCAGTCATAACACATGCATCTAAGTGATATGAAATCATAAAGCAATAAGCATGCAAAGGAAACCAAATTTCAGGAAAAAATCCCCCACAGGGGAAAAATCTTTTATTTCAATATAATTAGTAAATCGCAACTTATAACAGATTATAACGAAATAGATTTTTATAACACACAAATACCCGCAGGTGTCGATCAGTGTCGTCAGGAAATGAACAACCGCATCTACTCCTCAAGAACACGCATTTCTATTTTTAGCAAAGAACTACACGCAGCGAACCTCAAAGACCGCAGTCCTATCTTCAGCCCAGGAATACCACGGCACTCCCTAATTTGACCTCAGTCGAGTGTAGATTTATCATCACTAAAAAGAGTTGAACAATAGAAAATTTATGTTCTTGGCTTCCAAAATAATTCACATAAGATTGGGACGATTTTGTGAATTGAAAACAAGGTGTTTAAACCTTAAAGGAAGAAGCCAAAAACTTTCTACCGATTTTCAGTGTTTGCAGAATGAAAAAAGACTTCTTATGAAAAACGGACTTGAAGAGTCCTATTTATAAAAGACTTAAGGCAGCAGGTCGCTTAAATGAGGTGGCATGTTGTTTGAATGAAATTCAGTGCCGTTTGAATGACATAAGAACTTTGCGTGACACACCATGTCATTTGAACGACATACGGTGTCGTTCGAACGAGAATAGTAAAATCCAATATTTTTTCATTTTCTCTTTCTCGTTAAATGCACCGCCTCAAAAACTCTGAAAAATATATGTTGAATAAAAAATATTTAAAGCTCCACTCCAACACTTAGAAAAATATTTTATGAAAAATAATCCCATTACTTCAGAGAAATGAAAAGGAATAAAAACATAACCTTTACCAAATATCTTGCGGAGGCTTCTTTTATGAAGAACTTCGATATTCGGATCCGTCTTGATACTTGAATGATATTGAATAATTCTTCGACGGTTGTAACGGTATACGATATACTTAATTGATAACGGACATTTATAAATCATGTCATTACAAATCTCCCCATATGTCTGTGCCGCTATAAAATAAAAACAAATCCGAATTATTAAATCAAAATACCTATACAAATCTAATACCCTCTCATGAACCCAAAAGTGAAAAGGTACTTGAAATGCAAGTCTTTCAATTTTTCTTCAAAAGTCTTCAACATCAAAACTTCAAATCTTTAAGCTTTTCTCATCAGGGTGTGCAATCTACAAACTATTTTTTAATTTTTTCAAACAAAAAATACTTTACAAAAAAAACACCATGAATAACATTAAGACAACCAAATCATGGATATGAAATGAATGGGTGTGAACAAATCCAATAGGTAATAAAACTCGGTCAAGCATATGTGAACGATGCATGAGTGTACTCCTATCGATTGAACATCAAAAATATCATTAGGTGTAAAATTTTGAATTTAGATGATATCGACAAAATCAAATCAACAAATCAAAGCCTAAGTGATTTTCACACCAATAACGTCCAAAACTATTTAGTGCCGTTTCGAGAATTTTTCAAAGGACGTGCAAAGCCATTGATACATATTCAACAAAACTCCCTCATATATAATAATTCAATTTTGATATCTAGAGAGGTACTAAATTCTCAACTTAGGGAAAACCTATTGGCCCAAAAATCATCTTTTTATTGCCTTAATTCTTTTTGCGGGCTCTTTTCAAACGGTGGCTTTCACGATGTGATAGTTATTCACTCGCAGCCCTTTCCCGTGTTACTCATCATTTTTTTTAAATTTCAATAAACTCCTCACGGGCAATGGTTTTTACATGCACTACTTTTATTATTCTCGTATTATTGCACTTGGTTCGTTTTAAGGACAAGATTGAGATGAAAACACTCGATCAACATGTGATAGACAAGTACAATAATCAAACAAATTCTTTCATGTGTTCAATAAAGAAAATCATGAGTCAAACATGTAGGAAGTGTCAACTAATAGCATCTCAATGACTCCAAACATTATAAAGCACATGGATGACATGATATATTATCTCAAAAGAATCCTAGCAGGAAGAACACTACACCTTACGCATCTCTTCAAAAAACTAAACACCAAAAAAATACCCTCCTAAAAAGCAACCAATATATCGAGACGAAATCATCAAACAGACATACTCAAAAAGCCCCCCTCCCCCCCCCCCCCCATTTGCAAACAATACCATATTTTGACTAAAGAACGACACTCTGATTCTAAAGCAATGTCAAAAGGCTCTCGCCAGTTTACAAACTATTTATGAAGGGAGACAACCTGCTCAGAGGGCTAGAAATTTGGAAGGGTGTGTGTGTCCTCACCCTCAATTTGTGATGAATGTAGACTATCAGGGTGGAGCGTGGAGGTGCTTGTAATGGGATCACCCATCAAGGCAATGGTCCCAGGGTTGGGGTGATGTGGCAGATGATTATTGGTGACATTAGTTTTTAATGGGAAATTATCTCGACAACGATGAGGTCTGGGATGGAAAACCTTAGGGCCCCATAGTTTTTCGTAATGTGGACGAGTCCCTGGTAAAACTCATAATTTGGATCGGCTCTCCACTTCATGTCTGGGAAAAGAGGGGGTGGTCTAGAGTTGAGAGGTCTTAAGTGACTATCCATTTTCATGCAGGTGTATATCCGATTGATTGGAGCTTGTAAGTTGGTGAACCATCTCGGTGGGGTCTTGAACTCTTTGGGGGGGACAACTTGATAATTTTTGGGAGAGGGTCCTTGTTGGAAAGGTGTAGAAGTGGCTACCATTTCATAGGAAGTATTGGTAATTGGAAGTGATTTTGGTTTTGAGTTGACCACAAGGGTGGTGATGTGTGATGTAGAAGCTCCACGTGAATTCTTTCAGGTGGAGAACTAGTGTGTAGCTCGATGAGGTTCACTAGTGGATTTGGTAGACTTTGCATCAAAAGTTTCCTCGATCTTACACCCGATATGGTTAAGTACTTTGAAATCAAGGATCTAGGTGAGACCGAGTTCATTCAATACTTCTTTTCGGACATTTCGGATCACGATTTCAACCTAATTATTTTTAAAGGGGAAGTTGACCATCTGATCGGCTTTCTCTCTCCAGCGAGTGATTAAAGTGCCAACTGTCTCTTTTTCCTCCATTTTTAGCATCTCTAAATTTTTATGGGTTACATCCCACTCCTCGTTTTGTAATGTATTAGGAAAGAACGACATACATTGTCCCAGATTTTAACGATCCCTTCTCTTTTCAGTCCCATATACTAGGCAATGGATCCTCCGAATAGAGTGGATGAGAACATGATCTCTAGAACCCTCAAGACTACGTTTCAGACCTGTATATGAAGGTGATAGTTGGATAAGTGAGCAGTTGGGGAATTTAGTCCTTTATAGGCTTTGATGACTAGCATATTAAATTTTTCCAGAAGTCGGGCTTCAGGATATAAGGCCATATTTTTTAATGTTAATGAGCTCATCAGTGGTTTGCATCTTAATGATGTCTTCCTGAAGGAGACGTAGCTTAGACTGGACCTTCTTGATTTCCTCATTTAGAGGTGGCAGTACAACCTCGTTTGTTGGCAAAGGGGTAACATAATCAGCTCGCGGGGGGCCTTGGAAGGCAGTGCATGGGTACTCCGGGTACTGATGGTAATGTTTAAAATATCCACATGGGGAAAATGGTACTCAGAAGCAAGGGGTGTTAGAATTTACCGGGGGAGCTAGTGGGGGGACAGGTGCGAGCGGATCCTGGGGATTAGCTGCTATCATCTCGATAGCTACTACGGGCGATGCTTCATTATTGGAGATGGGAGGACGAAGTATGTTCTATCTTCTTTCTATCATGGCAGTGGCCTCTTGTAGGCATACTTGTGCTAGTCTCAGGGACGTGATTTTAGACTCCCTGGAATTCTGTTAGGCGGTGATGTTTTTCACTTACCTTAATATTTACAAACGGAGCCTGGTCTTCCTCGGTGTACATGGGCATAATGTGGAGTATACTTGATAGTTGTGGGTGATGATCTCGCTGATGATAACTAATTGGCCAAACGGAATGTGAACTCAAATTTTTAGGGTAGGAACTTAGTGTGATATCTCTACTGATGATAACAACTGCAAAAAAAGTTAAGCCACTTTCATTCAGGTTTATGTGGACAAAAGGATTGACAAAAGGACAATATATAGGGGAGAAGGACTCATATATGCATGAAATTTTCTGATGCAATTATTTTATCTATTTTTAACTTTATAGGGATGGTATTTTTTTGTATTTTTAGTTTGGTAGTATCTTTTGAGGGGAAGAACTGAACAGGGTCCCATTGGATTTAGGTAAACAGGGTTGATTCTCATCTTGTTAGAACGAGGAGTGAGGAAGTAATAGACTAAGGTCCATCATTTTCTCAATATAAAATGTGGTTAGGGGAATCCAACGTAAAGGACATGTGTTTTGGCAATGACTTGGGGATTCATACTCTTGATCTTCTTTATAATGGGAAAGACATTCAACCTACAATTTGAGGAGTTTTAGACCAGCCTACGGCTTTCTAAAAAATTTTAAAACTTTTTTTATCAAAGCTATTGACCCGTAAGTATTTGTTATTTTCTTGCAATAAGGTGTGTTCCTAGGGGTTTTTCTATATGCAAAGGCGGTGATGCGACCCATAAGTATTTGTTCTTTTACATACTTTGATGTTTAATCTTATCACGAGGTCCTTCGTGTGTACCTATTTGTTTAGGAAATGTACAATCCTATATATAGGGAGCTAAGCATGTATCTACATTGTGAGGGATTCTTAACTAAGGATGCTAAACAATTATAAAATTTATATAAAGTAGTCATGCGAGAGAGAAATATTAAGTATAGTAGAAAGGAAGTACATAAATAGATTGTCTCTCTTGATTTATCTTCATTGGAGCCAACACTATGATATAGGTGGAGAGGTATACACAATGTTGTATTTCGATAAAAGAAAAACTCCCCAGCGAAGTCACCACCTAGTCATTGTGGGCCCCGAGCGTGGGGGTGGGGAAGAGGTAACTTTTGGTGCGATGGCAGGTGCAGGGGTGCCTATCTCTAGGTTCGTAGCCTTCCCCCGAGGTCGGGTTATCTATCCAAGGTTTGTCTTGGTGACTAGCCCATGAAAGATGTTTCATGCCATGTCCAGGTTGAGTCTCACACCCCTGGTTCTCGGGCCTCAGCCTAAGTGTGTGTGTTTTTACGATAAGGGGTTCGATTAGTTTGTTCAGAGTCACTTTCTAAGGACACAAATTTTCAATTGAGTCCTTTGTAGTTTTGTCTTAATTTCGAATAAAAATGTTTGTGTCATAGGATAGTAGTCATGGGTATCCTCCAAGCCTATAACACATAACGTTGAAGACGTAGTGGCCAGCATTTCAAGTGGACATCATTTATTGGTTTGTGTACCTCGTTTATGCATCATCAACATCACATTGTTCCAAGGCTCCAAAAGGTATAAATTCAATTATGTATATTTAGAACCTTGGATATTTTAACTGGGTTGATTTTGTAAAATAGTTTTATCGACTTTAGTTTACTCAGAAAATAGTATTTAAGATCTTTTCATAAAAGTTTTGGGCTTAAAATGAAGTTTTCTTTTTTCTGACAAGTCGTTCGAACGAACTAGGATCTCGTTCGAACGAGATTCCTAGGTCGTTCGAACGAGTCTTCTAATGACTTTAGTATTTTTCGCACTGACTTATCGTTAGTAAAGTCGTTCGAATGAATTTTGGCGGGAATAGTTTTGGAATATTTTTCCCACTTTTTTTACCCACTATCTTTTGCCAGATTTTATATGTACGGGAACCAACATTTCTTAGATAACTTTTGACACACTTTGAGAGAGAAGAATGGAGAGAAAATTTCCAAAATCAAAAGTTCAATGTTTTTTTGTTTTGAAGACTTCATGAATTAATTTCTACCAAAAACACATACACCCACTTATTTAAGTTTAATCCAAGTTCCTAGTGTTATATATTTGCTTGGAGATTTTTGGCACCGGTTTTACTCTACTCCATTGAAGAATAGAAGTTTGGGTTTTCTTCATCACCCATAAAAGGAGAAGGTTGTTTTTTCTGCGGCATTCTGACATGGTGAAAGGCACCATGTGTAGTTGATGGTTGGCTAGCCTCTATTGGTGGACTCCAAGACTGCGATGGACGGCGTGGTTATTCGCAAGGTGGAGGTGTATACAAAAAGGAAGCATCAGGGCTTGGACGGACATGAGTCGAGTGTTGTAAGTCTTTTTGTCTTATATTGTAAAATCGATACTTAGTGAATTTGTTAGCCTAGGGCCGTCCGAGGTTTTTCTCGTTTTGAATTTTCCTCGTACATCGCGGCGTAGTGTGACTTATTTCTCTTTATCTTGCAAAATCACCTAAAAATGCATGCTTAGGTAATTCAAGATAAAATTGGATTAAATATCACACTGGTTTAATTTGGTGCTAAAATTAATTTGGGTGAAGTTTAGATTAATTTAATTCAAGTCATTAATAGTTTATTTGGTAAAATTTGGTTTGGCCTAATTTGCAAAATTGAATTAATTTGTGTAGGCAACTTTTAGGACTTGATTAAATTAATTTTTTGGGCTAAAAGTAAAAATTCACAAATTTGTTTTTAAAAGTGTAATTTTAATTTAGAGAAAATTAAAACTTGTTTTAGTTGTATTTTTAATTTGTGAAGAAATTAAATTTTGAGATTTAAAATTTGTAGTTTGTGTAGTTGTTTTGAATTCGAACCATCTTATTTCGCACTTAAGGAAATCGAATTTCATTTTAAAAGAATTTTAAAATTTGGGTTGCTTTCACACTTGTTTATTTTATACAAAAATAAATAAAATATTAGGAATAGCCCTTTCAGGCTAATCTTAAGGCAGATTTTAAGTTCGCGATTCATCCAGAGATTCTTATTGTGTGGGTTCGAGAATAGGGTTACGAGTGGGGATGGTGTTAGGCACACACTTGTTATGTATACTTCCTTAATTATATGTTTATTATTGCTTTTAAAATTAGTTGATTAATTATTAGTTATTTTTAGAACTCGTTAAGAGACCTAAGGATGAGAATCCCATAAACATTAATGGGAGCTTAGGTAGGAATGTGGTAACAGTGAGAGGTGTTGGAACATCACATCAACTAGTGGAGGTACATAGGCGTGCTTGTGTACAACTATGTGATTGTATAACGGGTGGTCGTTTGTACATATGTAAGTGCACGAGAGAGATCTGCTTTAAGATAGTTTGATATCTCCTTGGAGGTTGAGGGGAGATAGAAAGGTGAGAGACAGGTGCTTATCTATTATGATTAGTGTATGCATGTTTGCATATTTGTATGCATTTTATCATTTGTGTGCATTATTCCACCTTGAGATGGTTTGATATCTCATATTAATAATGTATATGTAAGGTATTAGAGTTAAGATACGGGTGAATATCGATAGAGACAACATATCAAGAGACATACTATCGAAGCTCGAGCTCATGAGAAAGTCACGGTATTGTGCCTATGTACTCGTGTGACCACGAGATCAAAGCCTACATAGTTTTATTATTCACGTTCTCTAACGTGATGCATGTGCAAGTGTAGGACTTGTCTTGGGAGGGATAGGGTTGGTGTGTGGAATATCAGAATGTGATTGAACCCTAAGATTCTCTCTATTGCCACATAACCCTATAATAGTCGGGTGATTACTAGTCAGAAGGTATTGTCCTTAAAACTAGTTTTCAGCTACATAAACTTGGAGGAGTTGAGATAAGAAGTGTGGAGTGTATATTAAGGATGTAATGTTCTACTACTGAAAAGTAGAATAGAACACTACATCTTCATATTGGGGCGGACTAGGAGAAGTCGAGGAGATGGACTGCGAATGGATGCATCTCTAATAGATTATAAATCGTTGGACTTTTTATAAGGCTTAGGCTTTAGGAGTTTGGCTCGGTATAGCATCTATGTACCCAATGAGACTTGGGATCAAAGCCAAAGTGGTTAAAACAAATGGGGCATATTTACAGGTGTAGACGACAGGATATCGAAATACAATATACATCATTATGGTATTTGTGGAACCTAGTCCTTAATATAGTTGTGTTGGATTGATAGATTTATATGTTAAAATAATGTCTAATCAAAGGGCGAGGTTTGATAAGTATTTGTATACGTTTTCACATATTCGAGTGTCGCCGCCTAGATAGACTTTATTCGTTTGGAGAAGTGGTAGGAGTAGTCGAATTTTAAACTTTGGCCCGATGCAAAGTTTCAGATTGACTCAGCTCATAGACACTTTCCTCAGAATGGTTTTGAAAAGTATTTTTTTCATGTTTTGTAATTATCGTTATGGCACTCAATTAGCATTGTTTTAACATATGAGAATGTCAAGACAATTAACAGAGGTGCGGGATTAGAAACCAATCTTTAAAATATAAACGCAGTAAATTGCATACTCAAACCCCTAAACGGGGGCCAAGAAAAAAGTGGTAAACATATATGTACAATTTATTGCAATATATAGTGGATATTTCCTCAAAATTTGGGGAGAGGTTCCTTACCCTCACTAATAAAGGTGACTTTTTACGGGGGGAGTCTCCCTTTTTCTGGTGTCTTTTAGTCGGGCAGAGCTTTGTATAAAACTCTTGTTATTTTTTTTCTATTTTTAGTTGGGCAGTTAATGATCAACTAGTTGTGTTTGGTTTTTTGAATTTTTTGCAGAGGTTTGATTCTATTTGGGACTCAAAGTGATTTCGTGAAAGTATGAGCCTTCCTTTTTAAGGGAAGGTAATTTTTTATGTACGAGCTTCCTTGAGACTTTCAAAATGAGCTCAAGTATCTCAAATTCTTGGGGGAGAAGAAAGTTAAAAAAATTAAGTTTTCGGGCACTTGGGTATTTTCTAAGCGCTCACTGATTTTTTGAACCCATTAAAATAAGAGGTGTAGGCCACTATTTATAGTTAACTAGGCAAGTCCTTCTGTCATTCGACTGAAGGATGAAATCCCTTATTTTTAGCTAAGGTCGCCACGTGGGTGAATAAGATGATTCTCTATGACATGACTTTTATCATTCCGGTAAAGGGGATTTAAAAACTTCGTCGTTAGTCAGCGGGACTTTTGACTGATATGCTTTAGGCATATATTTTTTATCTTAAAGGGAGTTGGGATCTACACTTACCTCTCATGGAGTTTGCTTACAACAACAGTCACTAGTATACTATTGGCATGACACCCTTAATGAATTATATGGGAGACCATTCCATTCACCTAGATGCTAGTTATAGGTAGGTGATCACTGGATGTTCGAACCAAACATTATTCGAGTCACCTCAGAGACGGTGGCACTCATTCGAGTATGGGTGAAGATGGAACAGGATACCAGAAGAGTTATATCAATAATAGAAAATGAAAGATAGAGTTTTAGGTGGGGGACCAAGTACTTTTTAGGGTCTTCCTGATAAAGTGAGGAGTCAGATTTAGCTCCAAGGGTAAATTGGATCACTGTTACATAGGTCATTTCATAATATTGGATAGGGTGGGCCCAGTGGTGTATTGATTGGCCTTACCTGACCATCTGCAATAAGTACACGATGTCTTCCACGTGTCAATATTCAAAACATTTTTGAGGGATGAGTATGCTTATCAGCATATTGACGTCGATGGGACTGAGTTATAGCCCGATGCGAGCTACGAGGAGCGACCAAAACGCATCCTTGGTCGGAGAGAGCGGGCACTGCGATCGAAGGTCATACCATGTAATTTATGGGAGAGAGAGGACGACACGAGGGCAAGATATTCAAAGTTATAATATTCAGGTATAAATTCGAATTTCGAGGAAGAAATTCCTCATTTTAAGGGGGAGAATGTAATGCCATGTAATTTATGGTATTTAAATTAAATAAATTATAAATTATGATATTATATATTTGCCTACAGTGACATATGATGTGACTATCTATTATGTTATCATAACTATTTAAATATGTTATTTATCTTACAAGTATTAATGTTATTAGAAATTTAAATCGAATATAAAATATGGTAATTCAATATTTATAATTAATTACGTAAGTCAATAAATAATTTAGTTATTAAATTAAGGCATTCTATAGTTATATGTTAGTATGATATACTAGGATGACTTTTGGGGTATGCGGAATGCCCGAATCTGACTTAAAATAATTGATTTTAAGTCCTATGGGTTAGTATATAAGTTAGGCTATGTTTTGGACTATTTGGTTATTGTTTTAGGCTTGTTTGGTTGAGGCCCATATGGGGCCTAATTCCAATTTCGAAATTAGGTAAATAAAAATATCATTAGGTTTAACTTAGCTTATTATAACACAGTTAGAGAGAAACCCTAAAAGTTAGAGTGAGGAGACGACTTGTAGAATAAGATAATTAGGGAAATTGGGATTGGATTTCATCCTTTTCAATTAATGCAAGTTTACCTACTGTAGGGTTTTAATTGTTTTTATGTTATAATATAATTATTCATTGGAATCAAAATATAATTTTATTAAAATCTGATTTGGAGATTAATTAACTAGTTTTGTAATAAAATTAATATGATAATTTAGATTAGTATTCATGCTACTGATATAAATTGAATTTAGTTAAATTCCTTATGAATTGGAGATAGAATTGTTATATATTTGTTAAGATCATGTTATACACTGATAATTGATCAAATCCTCTTAGTAATTTCATGATACGATACGAATTTGAGTTGAATTTGAGAGAAATGATAAACTAAGGTTCTTGAGATTATTTCGGGATTTAAACCTTTAAACCATGTTAGGATTGACTAAAATCATTAGAAAGTGGTTAGTATTGATGTTAGACCATTTATACCTAAAATAAATAGGGTTTGGGGATGGTTGGAAGCTTCGAATTTGAGTTTGAAGGTTGAAAATGGCGAATTTCAATTTAGGAAGATAGTTATTCGAGGTTAATCTCATTCGAATGAGATTTTAGTCTCATTCAAAGAGTCTGGGTTTCTTGTTTAAATGACAATTGGAAGTCATTCGAACGGCCAGTGTAATCTCGTTCAAACTACCTTTATTCTGAAATTTCATTTCTTAGCTAAAAGAGGTTAATTAATCCATTCATCCCGGATTTAATCCTAGTAACCTTTGTGTGATTAGGATTACTTATCTTGTGTATTATGAGAAACTTATCGAGTGTGATATCTCATGGGATATGTACTAGAGGGGCTATTCGAATTAGGCACAAATGATGGTGACCGCTTTGGTACCCCGATAGATTGACATGGACTTTACCTTAGTCATGATTACCTTAGACGCTACATGCTAAAAATACCCGTTCTATATAGATGAGGTCCATGGGGTGATCCTTTCATATAGCTTTGGGAATAGGGCCATATGACTAGTTTGAATGAACAATGATTATCCCTAGCAGATGCTTTGATGGTAAAGGTGTGGGATAGTCTATAACTATGCGTAGTATGCAAGAGCGGTTATCGAAGGTGATAGAAATAGATTTTCATTATGTGCATGCTTTTGGGTAGCCCATTTATGATGTACGTGGTATGGACCATACTTATATGGATATAGACTTAGACATTATCTATATTATATATATTCAGTTGAGATGATTAATTCATAATAATGGAGTTCGTTTGGGTTTGGGAGTAGACGCATGAGATATTTAGGGTTGTTTGGGTTGGGATAACTTAAAAGAACTAAAATATATGAGGAAGGTGCATAGTTATATTACAGTCTAAACTTAGTTATAATATTACTCTTCAAAAATTTATTGTTAATGTTGTTGGTGAAATATCTTTTCAGGACATAGGTTGCCATTGCTGCCTCGCCCCTGATCCAGTCTTATCCTACTTTCAGTTGATGCTCAGATAAGATGTAGGTGTCGAGCCTGAGTGCTCATTCTTTTATTCCTATTTATTTATCTATCGTGTCGAATTTATGTTTAGTAATATTAAGTCGGTATTACTATTAAATTTGGTATAGGAATTTATTATGAGATAGTTGTAGCTATGTGATGATTCTATTACTGTTGGTTAGTTTATTATCAGATATTATGTGGTTAACCTATATTAGGATGAGTCATTTATTTATGAATTTAGTGTTATTTCCAGTCATGTGTAGAATGATACCTAATTATTGAGACTCATATTTTATTTATTTTGGACTTGATCAATCTAGCTTAGATTTTATGGGGTGTCACACTGACATAGGAGCAACGTATGTCACCCGTTCACCCGACACGAAAAGCTCACACTTCCAAGCAACTCACTCCTATTCATCGACATGCGGCAGGACACCCTGATTCCCTATAATAAAAATCAAGACCACTGTACTACCTCCGTATGTTCTGTCTGCCCTGTATACCCTCAACACCAACCCAATTATCCTGGTTCAAATCTTTGTCCTAAACCTCAACATCCTTGTTGAAATCATGCTTCCAGTGGCCCATAACATCAAACTACATAAGAAAAACACTCACAAATGGGTGAATAAACCTTGATGTGAAACAAGAAAATGAGAAAGAAGAAGACGAGAGGTTTAAAGAAGAAGAAACTTCCCAACTGAATAACTCTTATACACTTGGAACTCATGGGGATTAATCGTACGGCTAATCATCCCAATAACTACATAGTTAAAACCTCCCGAATTTCGATTGTTCATTTCAGATCCAATAACCCCACAGTAAAAGGATCAACTGCACGGTTAATCACCCCATACTTGATCCACATGATAACCGTACGGTTATTGTCCCTCAATTTTAAAAATTAATTCTTCTCCCATGGGTTTTATACATACTTCCCTTAAACAAATAGGCAAACCTATTTCCATCCCAATTTTGACGAAGAGTGCTTGCATGCACACACTTTTAGTCGACCTTATCTATGGACACCCTGATTCGTAATCGAGGCTTGGGTCCATCACCCATTGACACCACAATTACTCGAACGGGGTGGGAATGAAACATCACTAAAATAAAAAGGCTCAAAATACATATTGTAATACGCTCCTGAAAAGTTTAGGGTGAAAATAGAATTTCCCTAAAATCAAAAGAAAAAATTAGGAGGGTCTTACCATTAACTGCACTGTTAAAAATCTCCTAGCAATGATTACAAAATCAAGACATTAATCATACGGTTAATTATACTCGACATCTTCCCCTCCAAGAATTCCCTAGCCCTTCACGTGTATTGCCCAAATCAATCCACCCTACATATGTCCTTTGTGATTAATCGCGTAGTTAATCACCCCATTAATCATGCAGTTAATGGGCATGCAGTAGAAGATAAAAAATGATGTCCCCACCAACTTATAAAATCATCCCCAAATCCAACATTTATTTGACTTTCAAACTTTCTTTTGAATCTTGAGTTATGTAAAAAATCCCGAGAAAAGTATCTACTTTCAAAAATCTCATGTCCTCCGAAATACAGAGTCAAACCTCTTCCCGAACCCCGCAAAAATCATCTCTTCCAAAAGAAAATTTGCCCAACTAAACGGTGCCACCTCATAGGGGACTTTCTCTCGAGAAAAATTAGGCGCGTGCTATAAGGGTAAGTATAGAATATCGAAACTCAACCATCGTTAGGGGACCAAGTATGCACTTTACACCATTTATATTTTAAAGCTTGATTTTTACCAAGCATTTTTGTCCATTGAGATATGTAAACATACTCATATTTTAAAAAAATGCTAATCAAAACTAGTACAACACGAAAACATGCCTTTCAAAACCTTCATAAGGAAAGTGTTTGTGAACTGAGTCATTCTGAAACTTTGCCAAAACCAATGTCTAAAATTAGAATACTCTTCACCACTTCTTTGAGTGAACATTCCCATATTAATAAGACACCCACGAATATGTGTTTTCCTGAAATACTAGTCAAACACAAGCTTTGATTATGTATTTTTAACATACGAATATGGATTAGTATAAGGACTAGGCTCCATAAATACCATAATATTTTGTATTGTATACCTGGTATCCCATTGCCTCCACTCATAAATATTCTTTGTTAGTTGTAACTACATTGTCTTTGATACCAATACCTCTTGGGTATGTAGACACAGTACCGAGATATACTCATGAGCCCAAGCCTTATACAATGTCTCTCGACCTATTACTGATTAAGGATATCTCCATATCTAGTTCAAACCCCTTATTCATACGGAGTGATCATATCTATCACATTGGCTCATCCCAATGCCCATGAGATCTTTGGGATTTTAGCCATGTCGATAAGGGATACACAGATCTTTGTCGGTGACTTATGGTCCACTCCAATCCTAAACACACCTCTCTATTTTCTACGCTCATAGGTATTCAAATATGTCTAGAAAATGACATCATTCATGCTATACTTGCAAACTAGTACAAAGGTCCAATAACACCTTCGATTGAATGATCGACTAAAATTCATGGATGTTTTTGCCGTAACTTTGGGTCCACACCCATTATAAGCATCCACCAAAGCTACGCTCTACATCATAAATAGTTTCTCCCCCTCTCAAGCTACGTCCTCACACTTTTTACATCATATTGAAACCTTTCCATGCGCCTCAGCATAACAACCGAACAATATAGGGTTTGATATCATGGCTAGACGGGTATATAGGCACAATATCGATTCCTTCTCATGATCACAACCCTCGATAATATATCTCTCGATATGTTTTAACCATAGAGATGCTTCCATCTCTCACATTACCTTTTAAACCCCCTCTCACATCTCAAGCAATATATCAAACTATCTCAAGTCATGACTTCTTGTGCATATACATACACATCTTTAACGTCCTTCTATTACACAAAGCCGAGCCTTCTCACACCCATATACATACATACTAACGGCCACCCAGTATCTAAATATTCACACACATTGAATCTTGTGTTCCTACACCAGTCTAAGTGACGTTCCTAAACCTCTCACAAACACCCTTTTTATGCCTAAGCATGTATCTACCTTTTAAGGGATTCTTAAATTAAGGTCTCTCAACATGTTTTAAAGTAAACTGAAAAGAAATCTTAAATGTAAAAAAAGATAATAAGTATATACATAAGGAAGCATAAAGAACAAGTGGTGTGACTAATACCTTCCTCAATCGTAACCCAATTCTCGAATCCACACTAAGAATATATGGATCATTCGCACGCTTAAACCTGCCTTAGTATTATCCCGAACGTGATAACCCAACCTGTTTTGTTTATTTTTATATAAAAGAAATTTACGACTCTATACAACCGACAACTCCTCAGAACAATAATTAGGCTTAGGCCTAATTCTATCATGTAATAAAAACTATATATGGTGTCAAATAATTTCGATGGGAAATCATCACAACTGAAACCCAACCTTATGGTAGTGAACTGAGAGACAAGCATTTTCATGTCCCCGTAAGGATCAAACACACCACATGCGCTATGCACCACATTTTTCTCCCCCCCCCCCCCCCCCCCCCGAGCATTACCACTCTGGGACCATAACACAACATCATGTCATCCTCTCTCTTCCACCTAGATTCAACCTGACTATTATTTCTCCACCGAGATCTAACTAATGTAATGATCTTTGATCGCAATGTCTGCTCTCTCCAATCAATAATGCATTGGGGTCACTTCTCATAATTCGTGTTTGTCTAGAATGAAATCCCATTGAGGTTGATGGGATGGTACGCTAATTTTTCCCTTAAGAACTTCCTTAGCATAGACTCGTGGAAAACATTATGCACCCACTGAAGATGGTCGGGTAAGGCTTCAAATAATACGCCATCGGACCTATTTTATTCAAGATCGTAAAGGATCCTATGCATCGGGGTGCTAACTTCGCATCGGATAACAATAATATAACTCCCTTCATCGAGGATACTTTCAGAAGTACCTGATCCCCAACCTGAAACTCCAACTTACACTTCCTCCTGTTAGTGTAACTACTATGTTGACTCTGCTCCTGATGAGTGCCACTGATGGAAAGAACTTTTGTGTATGTATCTTTGTAGAATAAAGTCTTTCGCTCAAAACCCAATAAATACCTACACAATGTGACAAAATGAATAAAAGCAAGTGGTAAGTACGGGGGTCAATCCAAGTTTCAAGTGTGAAGACTAAATGTGTGAAGATAATTGCAAAAATCACTTTCATGATATTATTTTTGGTATTTTTTTCTTTATTTATTTTTTTTAGAAAAAGTGGGTGAAAACTAACTAAGAAGAAAATGTTAATGAGACAAATATATTTTTTTTTAATTCAAACAAATTGATTTAATATGATTCCTAAAAAAATATTAAAACTAATCTAAATGAAAGGAGAAGAATATCTACAATATGTATACATGGGTGGACTCCTAAATACTCATAAATGTTTTAATTAAATTTGCTAAAAATTACAAACAATCCTAACAAAGATTTGTATCTAAGTATTTATCCCTCTAGATGAACTCTCAATGCACTATTAAATAATGAGAAACATTTGCTAAAAATACAAACCCTCCCACTACAAATTCGTACATAAAAATTCATCCAAGTGAGATAAATTTTACCACACTACTTTATATTAAGATGTTTGCTAAAATTGCAAATACTCTTTTATAGAGTGTTAAGGCATAACCTATCCCATATTTAAAACTAAAATGAAGATGAAGATCCTTTCATTATGAGTTTCCCCTCTTATTTTATAACCCACGAGTTAGCTTTGGAGAGGAGATATTGGTGGGATTTGAAAATTATAAGTCAAAAAGGTTTTTTTGGGATGGAGTCTTGAAATTTGGAGACTAACTTGCACGTGGGTTTTTTTGGTTTTGGCAATTTTTTCGTGATTTCAGTTTTAAAGGAATAAGGTATCCGGCTTTGAGCAGTGGTCACGGTTGGATACGGGTTGAGGATGGGGGCTGGCCGGATTTTGGTTATGGGTTGTGTGGTGGGTTGGAGTTCATGGGTCGTTGTTATGGGGGTTAATGGTGGATGAGAGATGAGAGAGAATGAGGGTAATGGGTTGAAGATGAAGGGGGTTGAAGATGAAGGGGGTTGTGTTAGTGTGTGGGAGAGGGTTTTGGGTTTGATGGGTATAGAGGAAAGAAGGTGTTGGGTGAGGTTTGTTAATGGAGGTTAGGAGAGAGAGAAGGTGGGTGTTGGGGAAGATGATGAGGGGAGCTATTGGGTGTGGTAGGGAGTATAGGATTAAGGTGTGGGTGAGGGGGGATTAGTGTGTATATGAGTATAGGGGTGTAGGATATATGTGTGTGGGTTAAGATATGTGTGTGTGAGTGTTTTAGTTTGTAAAAAAATAAATACAAATAAAATCCTACTAAAAATAAATCAAACTAAAAAGAAAATAAAAACAATAAGCCTATTAAATTAAAAAGACCCTAAAAAAAGAAATAAAAATTAAAAATCTAATAAAACTAAAAAAACTAAAAAAAACTAAAATCCTAAATAAAAAATATAAAAGACACAAAATAAAAAATAATAAAAATAAAAATCTATTAAAACTAAAAAAATATAATCCTCATATTATAAAACTAAAGTAAGATAAAATCTAATAGAAAATAAAATCCTAAAAACCAATCCTAATAAAAAACAAAATAAAATAAAGATTAAAAATTAAAAGCTAATAAAATAAAAATCGAAATAAAGAAATAGAAAAATAGATAATAAATCCTAGGGAATTCTAAATAAATCTAAAAATAAAAAAAAATGACTCAAAATAAAAATAATAAAAACACAAATTAAACACAGATGAGGCTCGGGGTATGGACTGGGCTTGGTGTAGGCTTAGGCTTGGTTCGGGGCTAGGTTCAGGACATCGAAACTCTTCGGTACAAGCTCAAATGGGACTTCTGACTTCATGGTCTCTTTGATTTCTTTAATGCACGCTTTTAACCACTACTGTGTCGCAATTAACTTGATTTAGCACATTTGATACCGCGATTGTGTAGTGACCTGAGAAATAAGCAAATACGAATATAAGCTCACTTTTATTAAAAATGAGTGACTAAAAGGCATCTATTCGGGGCAAAAATTATACACTTTTGGATGCTTATCATCCACCTTCTCCGAGGTGTCTCGAATACAGTTCATCCCGAGTAATCTTCTATCACCCATCTCTAGCCAATAACTCAAAGAACTGAAAATTCATCTATACAACACCTCATAAGGTTCCATACCAATAATCTGCTGGTGACTATTGTTATAAGAAAACTTCACTAGTAGAAAGTGTTGATCCCATCTCCCCTTGAAATCCAAAACACAAGCTTGTAGCATTTCCTCTAAAATCAATATTCACCCACTCAGTCAGTCCGTCCATATGAAAGTGAAATGCAGTACCCATATTCAACTGTACCCCTATAGCCTCCTGAAAAATTCCCCAAATCTGGTAAATAAAATTATTCTCCTTATTGAACACAATATTCAGCGGCACCCTGTGAAAAAGTAAAACCTTGGTAATAAAGAGTCAGGCGTACTGTTATTCGGTCTATGATGTCTACAATAGAAAAAAATGAGACACCTTGGTCAGTCTGTCGATAATCGCCCAAATGGAATCTTATACCCTTTGGGACCTCGACAACCCCATGATAAGTTCATCGAGATACTCTCCCACTTTCACACCAGGATTTCCAACGATCGTAACTCCCCAATTGGTTTCTAGTGCTCCACCTTGATGAACTAGCACATAAAACACTTAGACACGAACTATGTTATGCCTCTATTCATCTTGGCCTAACATTATTGCCTCATCATATCCCTATACATCTTATCACCTTTTACAACTCTAGATCCTCTAGCACAAATATTCAACCTTAAAATCTCAATCCCCCATCTGAGCCTGTCGAATGGATAAGAACCCCTTACGAGGACAATTCCCTCACCCTATCCTAACAAAAGGAGTCTGAAGTTTGGGCATGAATCGCCCATGACATAATATGATGTGTAAGGACCATAACTACCAATAATGCCTCTGTCACGTCCAAGGTACGCAAAGTACTCCACTACTCTGTCCACAATTTATTTAAATAATCTCCATTATCTTCCCACAATGCTTTTAGACTCATAGTCGATAGATGACTCAAGGCATCTGCTACCACATTCTCCTTCCTCAGATGATATTGAATCGAGAAATCATATTCTTTCACAAACTTCAACCACGTGCTTTTATGCATGTTTGAATTCCACTGAGTGATGAAGACTCTTGTGATCCGAGATTAAAGTTAGCCTCTCTCCCAACAAGTAATGTCTCCAGATACAAAGGACAAAGACTACCGCAGCCAACTCCAAATCATGGGTGTGGTAGTTTCCCTTTTGAGTCTTAAGATTATGGGAGGCATAAGCTATGGGTCTCTCCTGCTGCATTAAAACTCTTCCAAGTCCCTGAACCAATGTGTCGATATATACCATATACTTCACCCCACCCCATGGTAAAGCAAGTACAAGTGCAGTCATGATTCTCTTCTTCATCTCCTCAAAAGTTCTGTGATAATCATCATACTAAATAAATGGTACCGCTTTTCGGGTGAGGAGAGTCAGTGGCACGACAATCTTTGAGAACCCCTAAATGAACCTATTTTAGTACACAACTAAACCCAAGAAAATTCAAACCTCCATGGGAATCGTGGGCTTCCCCCAATACATCCCAGTCGATACCTTAACGAGATCTACATAAATCCCAACCTTCAATAAAATATGGCCTAAGAACTGAACTTCCCTCAACCATGTGCCACACTTGGAGAACTTAGCATTCAACTTGTGCTTCTGAAGCATTTGTAAAAATGTCCTCAGGTGTTGCATGTGCACATCTTTGAACTGAGAGTACACCAAGATTTTGTCGATGAACATAATGATGAATTGGTGCAGATATGGTCAGAATAATCTATTCATCGAATCCATGAACACTTTTGGTGAATTAATTAAACCAAATGGCATGATCTAAAACTCATAGAATTCGTATCATATTAGAAAGGTCGATTTCAAAATATCCTCCTCCTGAATGTGTAAATAATGATACCCTAAGTGTAAGTAGATCTTCGAAAAGAAGGACGCGCCCCTCAACTGATCGAACAATTCATCGATGCGAGGCAATGGATACTTGTTATGTATCGTGACTTTATTCATCTTTCGATAGTCCACACAAAGTCTCAGTGAACCATCCTTATTCTTCACAAACAAAATTGAAACCCCTAACTCAAGAGCGGTTGAACATGCTCTTGCGATTTCCTAAAATGTAGTGGAGCCATCCAGTATGGTGTTCTCGCTATGGGCCTAGTTCTCGATGCTAAGTATATATAAGAATATATCTCCCTTACATATGGTAACCCCAGTACCTTTTCAAAGACGTCCACAAACTCTTGAACTATAGGTATAGACTCCAAATATATAATGAACTCCTCTGGTGTACTCGCATCGATATACTATAAGTGAGTACTAGAACCTCTGTCTAATCTAGGCATAGTTGTAAGGAACATCTCCTGCTCGAGAATGGGAAACATGATATCCTTCCCATTGTAGTTGATCTATGAATGATACTGTGATAACCAATCCATACCTAAAATGATGTCATAAGTCCTCATATCTAATATCAATAATTCGGCCAAAAATTACAATTGTCTAATCTCAACTGCCATGTCTCTACAAACCTGACGTAAGGCAACACCCCCTCCCACTGGGGTATCTGCATGAAAATATCTAACAAACCCAAAGTCGTGGAAAAAGTGCTACTAATAGACGAATATAATTCCCCCTTATCAAATAAAACTCATGTGTAACTACCATAAACATAGAGCATACCTCATATGGCCCTTGGCGAGGCCTACCGGTCCTGCCGATGGACACTAAAGACACATCCGTATTCCAACTACGGTTGACCCTACATTGGGATGTTGGTGGCAATGTCATATACTGCGATAGTGGTGATAATGACTAAAATTGAGGTGAGGATGGTAAAGCCAACTACTGCCCTAAGGAAAATGGACATAACTGACCTGGATTCCCCTAGGGGACCTCTTAAAAGAGTGGCATTTCTCACCACAACTAACACATGAACCTTTGAAGGGGCGGACCAATTGGTGGTCTTATTGACCCTGACCCTATCGAACCTGATCTCTTTATCCATGGACATACTGGCCCACTGAACATGATGCTACTGGCCCTATGAAATATGTCCCTAACTACCCTGATGGCGTTGATCCTCCAAACCTAGGAATCTCTTAAGGGTTTTCTCCCCTATAGTGGTCCCCTTTACTATTGTGAACCTCCCTGAGCTCGGGATAGATCAATGCTCTCTCTAGTCTTTAATCTTTGGTCGTCCCCATACATCTCCTTCTCTGCAGCCTTATCTCTTTTAAAGTCAAGGTGGTCGTGGAAATGAAGCAAAGCAGCATCAACTACTTGAGTATATATAGTGAAGGTTGGGATGCCAAGAAACACTTGTATGATCCTCCAAGTGAGCCCCCTAATGAAATGCTTCATCTTTTTTTTCTATATTAACCTCCTCCGGGGAAAAAAATAAACACATGTGAACTTGCTCTTGTACTCTACCATAAAAGGTCCTCCTTAAAAAGCCTCAAAAAGTTTGTCCCCACATTCGCTCGAAGAGCTGGTGGGAAATACTTTCCCTAAAAAATTTCCCATAACTTCCCAATGGTCATCATCTACCTCTCTGCATCTGTGGTGATTGACTCCCACCACAAAAGGGCCTTTCGTACTTGTAACACCCCGTATTTCTTGGTATTTATGTAATGTTTATTTATTGTGGGAATAAATTAATAAATAGGAATTAATTATTACTTAAGTTAATTAGTAATAATAAAAATGCATATTTAGATGGTGATAAATTTTGCATGCTATGTGATTTATTTGTACCACATGTTATATTTAATTAATGGGTGTAACTAATTAAGTTCGGACTATATGCCTTTATGTATAAAATAAATATGTGTATGTTTTATTTTACTTTGTGAGGTATTACAATGAGTTATGAAATACTACCATTTGGAGCGGACTCTTAAGTGATACGGAGTCACAAATATGTGTTTTTATCGTTATAAGTTGGGCTCAAGGGGTAGATATACCCTTAGGCTAAATTTTTTACTATTTTAGGTTGTATTTTTGGCTTATTTGGAGGCCAAAAATAGGCCTAATATAGAACTGCGGACTTAAGGATTAATGAGCAGAGTTAGACCTCATTAATAAATTGCTTTACAATAGATAAATTAGCCCTAATAACCTTAAACCCTTAGGAGAGATGAAGGATATTTTGGGAGAAGAAAGAATAAGGATCACGCATAGAGATTCTTCATTCATACACTCAAGTAAGAAATCTCTTACTTTATCACAAATATAATATATAACTTCTTTATAATTGATGTTATGTAGTTAAATCTGAGATTTAGAATGCATGTTTAGGATTGTAATCCAATATCTTAATCATATTCAGTTGATGGATTAATTGAGATTAGTGATGGATTATTTCTCATTTGAAATACTTAAGCTTTTCGAACAGAAGCCCTATATTGAATCTATTTGGACTATGGATCTATGATTAAAACTCATGTTTAGTATTTAATTTTATATATCGATTGAATCCTCATGTTAATTTGATATTTGAATCTGAAATCACATGTGTATTAGACTCCATTTAATGGAGAAGATAAACTAGGTTTAATTTGGTCATTTTAAAGGATTAAACCATTAATTTATTTATTTTGGACTATAATCATTGTAGAATCTATTTAGGACCATGTATTTGTGATTAAATTTAATTATAGTATTGTTGGTTTTGATGGTTGGAAGCCTTTTGGTTAAAAATGGAGGTTTAGTGAAAATCTATGTTTTTAGGGAAGAAGGAGGTAATTTGCACCTATCTCGTTCAAATGACTCTGAAGTCTCGTTCAAACGATATTAAGTTTTCAATGACATTTGGGGAGATAAATATATGATTTTGGTTTTCTTTGGGCATAATTATATTTGGGTAATCATTATGCACAAAGTATAGTTTATTGCGGTGATTAGACTGGATCATGATGAGTAAAGACTTTCGATTAGGTTTGAGAATTATAAAGCTTAATTTATCTAGTACAATTCGGTGTTACAGATTGGGACGAGTTTGGGTATGAACATGAGTGAAGCAACAACCTATAGTTGTGTGTGTGTGTTTATATATATATATATATATATATATATATATATATTAGTGTGACTTAAAGTTGTTCTGATGATATAATGTTCGAACACATTTATAAGAAAATGGTAGAAGCTTTATTATATTCATACAAACTAGGTATAATAACCAATCATTTTATTTATTACAAGCATAACTGGCCATGGATAACGCCCAAAACAAAAAATACATAGTAAGGCTATATCAACTCATAAGTGGTAACATAAGTAATCATGATGGGTTTGTCGATCCTGCTACTAAATTTCCATGAGTATATGACGGATAGAGACACATGCGATGATGCACTAAAGTTTGCGAGGCAGGGAGAATGTTGCCTTCCTTACGCTTAGGGTCCATATGGAATTTTTTTAAAGAATAAGCAAAAATTTCCCAATATATAGTTCTAATTCTATAATGGTTTTGAAAGAAATAATGCGTGAAGATTAGTAACATCAGAAGTACATAAGAAATTGGATTGAATATCTCATCTAAAATAAATCACAATAATAGACGATGGTATTGCTACAATTAGAAATATCATGTTTGGAATAGTTAATGATTGTGGATGGTTTCTAAACAAATAACCCATAATTATCCGTTTAAAGGCTTTAGGTAATTATACATACATACAATAATGAATCCAAAATTATTGTAAATTAGTAACCGTGATAAGCCAATACTAAGAGATCCATTCAATATGGTAAGAATAAACTAGGCACTCAATACCCCAAGTCCTACAAGCCAAATAATACTGTCGTGGGTATAACGGTAGACTATTCCCTGATTATAATGTATGCTATAAATCATAACAAGTTCAATGAAATTAGATTAATTGATATCATTGCATTAAAATTAACATATGGTTTTAAAATCGAATCAATTGTAGCGTACTTTGAAATACACAAATGAGTTCATAAATGAGAATAAGATAACTCGAACTATCAGATAGTGATATCAATAATTAACGTATACAAAAGCAATGTGTGAAATAATACTGTATGAGAATCACCTACTTGTTATGACTTTTTGAGCTTGTGTTTGGATTGAGTTGGTTTAGTTCTAGGACTCGGAAGGTCTGAAATTTAGAAAAGAATTTAAGTAACGTAGAGTTTTGAAATACCATGGTGCTTGTAAATATAGTCGTGCATAAAAAAATAACAATCCAGGGAGTAATATGTAAATTAACCTTTTGGTTAATTATACATGATGCCTTCTAGTTTTGAATTTAGTGGAAAAAGACTTTTTGTTCATAATAGTGTCAAAAATTAGTGGGTGAAGTTTGAGGTAAAAATTCAGAAGTTGCAAAGTATCGAGCATTTATGTGCAAAATATCTTTTGGAATTTAAAAATTGAAGCTTGGTGTTTCTTCGAATTACCTTTCTGGTTGACCAAACAAGGTGATGTCAACACCATTTTGACTAGAAAAGTAAAATAATTTTTTTGAAAAAAAAATCATAATTTTTTAATTTGGCACGCTCCCTCATGCACTGAGTAAAACCTCCCACACACTGTGGTTGACCTCGCTCATACGCTTGTTGACCACTTCATCTTCAACTTTTGAAATTTTGACTTTAGGTTTATAAACTTTGACCTTCGATTAAATACAGTATAGGATACCATTTTGGATAATTCAAAAGACATTCTCTCTCATTTTTTAGAAGGAATCCAAAAATATAACTTTAATGAGTTGAGGTGAACTGCAGCCTCATCTCCATGTTCTATAAAATTTAGAAAATTTGAGTTCCATATTCGTGAATTTACAGTAGAATTTATGCTATTGCAGTTATAAGATTTTTTTTCTCAATGTTTTTAGAGTAGAATGGTCTTAATTCATAGTATAACAAAAGAATTTGGGTTTTGAAATTTCTACTGCCGAAGCTGAAAATTTAGAATTTGAAGCCTATAACCATACCAAATTAAACATTGCACCTAAGTTCTTTAAGGTCTAGGGACAGATACTCCAAACATAAACCTGGTTCAAGGCGAGGTATACAGGATTCATCATTGAAGCTCAAGCTTTAATGGTGTTTTCTGAATTTTGATCCTAATCAGGGTATTTCTACGTGAAGTATTACATGTAAAAGCATAAATAGAACCTATATAGGTGTAGAAACTGCATATAAGTGATAAAATTGAGTTTGGTGCATAAAATATAGGAATACTCAAAATTGTCAATTTTTGGAATTTTGTTTTACTAAGGCTAACTGATGGATTCTATAGAGATTTGTTGGGATTTATATAGGGATGGTTAAGGTCGGTTTATTAGTGCAAAAAGAGGTTGATTTCAGGAGGTTATAGGCTACTTTCCTTTGGAAAATAAGTTTTGGGCATGTTTTATCCCGTGGGTTGAGTCTTATGTGGCATCTTAGGTGGAGTTCCAGTCAGCTAAGCTACTAGGGAGTTCGTTTGAGGTTTAGTTTTAGGTCCCTGCTAAGTTTATTTGGATTATATAGTACAAGTTGCATACTTTTTGAAAGTTTAGGGATTAATAAGAAATTTCCTAAATTAGGCAGGGAATTCTTAGGGTTTGGTTTGTAATTTAGGATGGTTACAAAGTTATATATGGAAAAAATTTGGGGTCCATAACTCATTTAAGAGGTTTAAATTATTTATAAAAAGTTTAGGGGTCATTTTATAATATTTCAAAATCTGGGACTATTTCCTAATTAAAAGTTTTTTAGGTTTTTTTATGTAATATTAACGATGCTCAAATTTAATGGGGTTATACATGTGTATGGGGTACATAGTGGACATCCATGTATGTATGAATATATATACACATATCCAGGGTTATTACTGGTTAATTGATTGCATATCTTATAATATATATGTATTTGTTATTTGTGTAAACATGTCGTAACTCGTGGTGAATCTATGGATCGGGGTTGCTTTATAAGTTGTGACCGTATAACACACACCTGGCTGTTAATTCAGGCGATTGTAGAGGTGGTTATGTTTGATCATATGCTTAAGATGGTCATTGGTTCGCGATAAGAGAAAGACTGAGTCCATCGACTAGGTTTGGGTATGGAACTAGCTAATGATGTTGATGCATAGTGATTTCCCCATTGTTATATTTGTGCGTTTGTTTAAGTCCATTAGGTGTAGAACTGCTATAGATTTACTGATAGAAGCACAAGAAGGTCCCTGAAGGTAGTTGCCTTCATGTTCTGTTAATGATATTACTGAAAGAGATGTTTTATTCCGGGGATGGACACTTAATTAAAATGAACCATGTGTCACATTTATATGTTGTTATATGAGGTCGATAGTATCTTACTTTACGAGTGGCATCACAAGGTAGTATTTGTGGTTCTATTCTTTATACGTATAGTTATTTGTATCCCAAATGTATCTTATTATATTTACTCATTTATTAGTCTAGTGATAGACACTTTCAGTATCACTTATGCCTTAGGTTGGGACATTCGTTAGTATTTCCTTTACGATGAGGGGTGAGGTATTTATTGTGTAAAACCGAATAAATGCGGTGTGTGATACCGATTTAAAATTAAGTCGCAAGTTTTTAATTTGGCACACTTATTTAATTAGAGTCTATTTTTAAACAAAATTAATCCATCCCCTAAACATGCATCTAAAGTGCGTGTGTCAACCCATAAATAGATAAAGCATGTGACACAAATATTCAGAAAAAATCCCCGCAGGGAAAAACCTTTTATTTCTAGAACTTTGAAAAGTTTACAAGACCATTGAATTACATACTAACTTGCTTTCACCCACAAGAGTAACGCATGGTGTCTTCGTCAAACCTCCAAAGCAACGGTTAGAAATCTGCAGTGCTTCACGCGCAGCTATACCACAAGGACCGCAGTCCTAGACACAGTCTAAAATCTTCACAAGGACTCCCTCCACAATAGCACGCAGCTGTCAGTTGTAGATCTCTCCACACAAAGAATAAACAAGGGCAAAATGTATTCTTGGGTTCCACAAAACAATTCACATAAAAGTAATTGGGATTTTGTGAATTAAAAAACAAAACATTTGAACCCTTAAAATTATTGGAGAAAAACTTTCTACCAAAGGTATGCAATTAATTCTGGGCAGATACACAAAAGTTTCAAAAAGATAAAACACTTTAAAGCTGGAAACTGTTCTCCACGTTTAAAAGCAAAGGCTGACATTCCTTTATATAGGAAATTTGAGTCAGTCAAAGATAAGGATGAAGTCAGACGTGTCAGCCAAAAAGTAGGGTCGTTCGAACGAGAACCTCATCTCGCTCGAACGAGATCGCGTGTCATTTGAACGACTACGCGCGACATCCCAATGTCGTTTGAACGAGATGGGGATCTCGCGCGAACGAGATTGGTGTCGAAATCGAGGTACGTTCACTGTCTTAGAAATTTTCTCAAAACTTTCTTTTTCGAAAACAGTTAACACCTATTTTAAAAACAAACATTTATAAAAACATTTTTATATAAAAGATTTTTATAACTCCTTTTAAAAAATATCCCAACACTCTTAATATGAAATGTAAATGAAACTTTAAACAATATCTTACCAAAGTTCATATTGTTGGGCTTGAATGTTGAAGGCAACTTGTAATTCGGATTTGTCTTTTGTAGATGCAATCTTCTCAATTCTTCGACGACTTGTAGCGGTATACGACATAATTAATTGTGACGGACTTATTAAAAATATGTCCTTACAAATATCCCCCAATGTCTATACCAGTACATACATAAAAACATCTGAATTATCAAATACCAAAATACCTATACAAATCTACCATCCCATGAATCCCAAAATTGAAAAGGTAATATTTGCAAGTTCTCAAATGTTTCTTCAACATCAAAACTCTCAAAGCTTTTCTCATCAGGGTGTGCAATATCATGATCTTCAATCTTTGTACCTACACACATTAGATAAAGCAAAATACCTTCGTAACACATCGAGTTTGAAATGATATAAGAATAAAGCATTAATAATCAAATCTCCCCATAATATGATAACTCTTTCTCCCCCTTTTTATGATGTCCCAAAATAGACAGATAAGAAGAAACAATCAACACATGGAGTGTCACGACAAAATGCATAGCAAACAAAGATTAAGCTACGCGCATGCAAAGGTATGTCCCCAAACATTTCACAAACTATTTTTGGATTTTTCAATTTTTATACAAAACTAGGATACAAAAAAAATCACACCATGGAATTAAACTCAAACAACCAAGTCATGAAAATGGAATGAAAGGGTGTGAACACATTCGATAGGTAAACCAACTCAATCAATCATATGTGCACGATGCATACGTGTACTCCTAACGAATGAACATCAAAGGTATCCTTTGGTGTAAAAATTGTTGAATTTAGATGACATCGTCTTATACAAATCAACAAATCAAAGTCAAAGTGATTTTCACACCAATAACGTCCAAAACTATGTAGCGCTTTTTCAAGACTTCTAAGGACGTGAAAACCCGTTATAAAATCTCCAACCAAACACCCTCAGATTTATATTTTGAATAGAGGTGATCTAAATTCTCAAACTTTGGAGAATTGGTGCAAAAACCTAAATGGCCCATAATTGGCATAAATTTCTTTTTATTGCCTTTAAATTTTTTCGGGCTCTTTTAAACCTCTTTGGACCACGGATAATAAAATTCCTCAATTTTTTAGGTCCAATTAAACGGTGGCTTAGTATTCGCAAAGGTTAAATGAACCTTTCGTAGCCCTTCCCCGTTTTCAAATAAAGCACACAAACTCATTAAACGATTCTTATATGCACAATTTTCTTATCAAAATTTATCGCGCTTGGTTCGTTTTAAGGACAGGATTGAGATGAAAACACCCAGCCAACATGTGATACGACAAGCACAATAATCAAACAAATTCGTGCATGTGTGCAATAAAGGAAATCAGGAGTTAAACATGTAGGAAGTATCACTTAATTACATCTCTTAATGACTCCAAACATTATAAAGCACAAAGATGACATGATGTATTGTCTCAAAACACTATCAAATATTCACATGGATAAATGGAATGAAATTGTGACTCGGACATCCTAAGTATTTATCCATAAATGGTGCAAATAAAATACAAAAATCTTTTTGGATTTTCAAAAATTTTATCAAAATAAAATCTTTTTGTATTTTTCAAAAGTTTTCAAAAGCAAAAATTTATACAAAAAATACATGTCACAATGCTAGCAAAAATATATCAAAAGGCATAACTAGCGTATGACAAACATGCAAACACAATCATCTATATGATATGGCAAGAGAAGAATCATGTGCAAGTAAATGAGAATCAACTTGTCTAAAATCTAGTGCCTCTAAAAGTGATTTCCTAACCCAAATAGATGTGAAACGTCGTGTGGGGGCTTTGGGAACCACGAGAACACTAGACATAAACTTCCTAGGACATTTTCTAAGATCAAAACAAAAACGCCTAAGGTGACCTTTCATACCACAATATGAGCATGTGTAAACGGGTGGACCGACACCTATGGGTTGACCTTTTCTAACATCCTTGGAATTAGTTGACCCTCTAAAACAAATAATGATTTTGTCTTTAGCATTAGAAGCATGAGAACACGATGGGCCATTACCATCACTATCAAACCTACTTGAGTCTGTCAAATTAATTTTTAACTTTAAAATTTTTTACTCAAGCAAAGAATTAGACTCTTCCAAAGACAGGGATTTCTTTTTCAAATTTTCAATTAAACTTAACAGTTTATCACGCTCCCCCTCAATTAAAACAAACGTATCCCTAAGAGTCTTTTCACGTGCCGTAAAATCATCGATTAATTTTTTATCCTCGACGGCACAAACGGGAACCCAAGAATTTTTCAAGTCCTCCAATTTATTCTCTAAAACTAGGACTCTCTCATCATTTTTCTTTTTGTCAATTTTCAAAGAATCAAAATCAATACACAAATTACCAAAGTGCTTACGACAAATATCACTTTGAGTTTGAAACGTTTGCAAATATTCAATCTTACTTTTAAAGAAAGAATTTTCTTTTTCCAAAACTTTAATTCTTTTGCAAAGTTTCAAATTCAAACTTTTTAATTTTTCAGCACAGTCGTGAATGTTTTCAAAAATAGGCTCCTCATTAAATGGGCGTTCCATTGGAAGAATTGCGATTTTTCACAAAACTGATTTTTTTTTTTAAAATCAATATCACACAATTTTACGGAAAATAGGAATACGCAATAAATTAGTGCAACCTGCTCTAATACCAATTTGTAAAACCGAATAAATGCGGTGTGTGATACCGATTTAAAATTAAATCGCAAGTTTCTAATTTGGCACACTTTTGTAATTAGAGTCTATTTTTAAACCAAATTAATCCAGCCCCTAAACATGTATCTAAAGTGCGTGTGTCAACCCATAAATAGATAAAGCATGTGACACAAATATTCAGGAAAAATCCCCGCAGGGCAAAACCTTTTATTTCTAGAACTTTGAAAAGTTTACAAGACCATTAACTTACATACTAACTTGCTTTCACCCACAAGAGTAACGCACGGTGTCTTCGTCAAACCTCCAAAGCAACGACTAGAAATCTACAGTGGTTCACGTGCAGCTATACCACAAGGACCGCAGTCCTCGACACGCAGTCTAAAATCTTCACAAGGACTCCTTCCACAATAGCACGCAGCTGTCAGTTGTAGAGCTCTCCCCACAAAGAATAAACAACGGCAAAATATATTCTTGGGTTCCAAAAAATAATTCACATAAAAGTAATTGGGATTTTGTGAATTAAAAAACAAAACATTTGAACCCTTAAAATTGTTGGAGAAAAATTTTATGCCAAAGGTATGCAATTAATTCTGGGCATATACACAAAAGTTTTAAAAATATAAAACACTTTAAAGCTGGAAACTGTTCTCCACGTTTAAAAGCAAAGGCTGACATTCCTTTATATAGGAAATTTGAGTCGGTCAAAGATAAAGATGAAGTCAAACGTGTCAGCCAAAAAGCAGGGTCATTCGAACGAGAACCTTATCTCGCTCGACTAAGATCGCGTGTCATTTGAACGACTACGCGCAACATCCCAATGTCGTTTGAACGATAGGAGATCTTGCGCAATCGAGATTGGTGCCGAAACCGAGGTATGTTCATAATCTTAGAAATTTTCTCAAAACTTTCTTTTTCGAAAACAGTTAACACCTTTTTTTAAAACATACATTTATAAAACATTTTTATATAAAAGCTTTTAATAACTCCTTTTAAAAAATATCCCAACACTCTTAATATGAAATGTAAATGAAACTTTAAACAATATGTTACCAAAGTTCATATTGTTGGGCTTGAATGTTGAAGGCAACTTATAATTCGGATTTGTCTTTTGTAGATGCAGTCTTCTCAATTCTTCGACGATTTGTAGCGGTATACGACATAATTAATTGTGACGGACTTATTAAAAATATGTCCTTACATATTTCATGTGAGTGTTAACGGGATGGCATGTTTATTGTGAATGATTCACATGATTATTACTGTTGATATTGAAGATATTTCTGCAACTCTAGGGCCCTGGTCCAAAACATATAAAATTATTTTTTAAGCATTCATAGACAGGATCCGTAGGGTTGAGGAGATTCATTATTGTAGCTCCACTTGGTTCCAGTCATTTCCATTGATTCTTAGAATAAGTTGCTATTTCTTTTGAGTACTTTAGTTAGATTATTATTACATAGATTGTATGGACATCGAGTCCCAATTATATTTTGATTCAATTAGTTTTTTGGGAGTTGAGAGACTATTTTAGTATTTTATTGTTCGGATGATTGTGTATTTGTTCTAGTCTTTATTTATCATTTAGTTACCACGTGTTGTGGATGGAATTAAAGTCACTTCCAGTTATTTTATCTTGTATTGTGATTATGAGAATGCTATATCTTGTTTAGTGATCCCCATCTTTGATGTTTTGGAATGGACAACCTGTAGGTGAGAAATAGGGGGTTGTTACAACTGGTATTAAAGCATTTTGGGTTCTATGGTCTTAGGTTCCTTAGAATTCCCGTTATGTTTTGCGCTGCAATCCTTAATATAGTATATCCCTATGTGTAGGATTCATTGTATTCATATGTGAATCATTAGATAATACAAAACTTGTTTCCTTTCAGATGGTAAACACCAGACATAGTAAATCACAATAGACTGTCGATAGGGCTACAAATAGCGATGATCATTAGAAGCAATAGCCATATCCGTAGCAAGTACCACCAATAGTATCTATAGTAAACTTAGCTTATATTTTTTCATAAGTAGTCATTACAACAATGGCTTCCATGTTACATCACTTCTAGATGCAACCATAACTTTAGGTGGTGGTACTCATTCAGGAGCAGACTTCTATTTTGGGAAAGAGTGCGTGGGGCCTTTGGTAAAGGCAGCCCACCCAAGTTTGTTGGGAGTACATACATTTTAGTTGTACATCAGTAGAGGAACAACATCTAAAGTAACTTGCAAATGATAGAGTGAACGAAGGTCCAAAAGTAGATGTTGGTTATCTTCATACTGGTAAGAGAGGTTTTATAGTGGTGGGAGTTAGTCACCATAATTGAGGAGAAAGATATAATGACTATTACCGAATCTGGGGTCAGATTTACTGACAATTACTTCCCACTAACCATTAGGGTGAGAAAAAGAGATAGTTTTTTAGTCTAAATTAGGAGAACCGCACCATGGTAGCAGAAGAGTCTGATTTATCAAACTTTCATTGTTTTCCCCAAAAGATGTAAACAAGGAGGATAAACAGATGGAGATTCATCTTCGGCTTGACATGTCATATTAGATAGGTTATTTTGGGGAACCTGGATTTTACCACTTATACACAGGTGATGAATGTCGCGTTAATTCACTATCAGGACCCTAGAGAGTTCCATAAGGGTAAGGGAGTGAAAATTTTCAATGTGCATTCATCTATCCAATAGGGCAAGACAAATGAGGGTGGCACTCAGGTGGTCCAACAACCTAAGGGGCCTCATCTAGGATAGCAACATCACAAGAAGCATAAGGGTCTTGGTGACCATAAGTCTTATCAAGGCCAGGGATAGAAGAATAGAGGCAAATAGGGGCATAAACAGGGTAGATTCTTGTTCTACGACCGTTTTTTCACTTGAGATGAGTATGGACATGTATCTTTAGAGGTGACCTCGGGGAAATCAGGGTGCCCAAGAGTAGGGAGATCAACGTGGATATCATTCACCACAAGGACAACGTCAGCAGTTGTAATACTCACCAGTTGTTGCGGTGCAATATTACTAGCACCTCAAGCCCAACCTTAGGGGAAATAACCACTACAATATGAATGTGTGTGTCACGCTATTTATAAGGATGCATAAGCACGATCCCAATAATTTTGGGTATGTTTCATATTTTTGGACATATAGCACACATTTTGTTTAATACTGGTGCATTTCATTCATTTGTTAGTGGTACTTTTGCTCGATCTTTGGGGTGATATATTTAGCAACCGATATATTATTACATAATCATTCACCCGTGGGTAGAGGGTAACCTATTCGTTCAGTGTGTAGAAGGATCGAGGTGGATATTGGTAGACTTCGATTTGTAGTCGACCAATTGATCTTAGATACGTCTGAGTATGATGATATCTTGGGTATGGATTGGTTAGAAACGTATCATATGTGTGTTGATTATTTTTGGAGGTCCATCATCTTTGGTATTTTGGGGAAGGAGATGTAATCAGTCGTGATTCTGCACACAGAGGTAAGGTCAAACATGCATTTTTTTCGAAGAGGTTCAATGACCCCAATTTATTAGATATGATAGAACAACCCTATCATGGTAGCTTATACTAGATAAAGAGAGCTTGACCAATAATCTAAAAATATAATTAAGAACAAAAAAAGAGCAATTAAACAACAAGTTTGACTGATTGGACTCCTTGAATATCCATTCTATAATGACCTCTGGCAATGCTTAGAAGCTCCATAGATTGATTGAAGAAGGAGTAGACTTTAAACTGGATACCATATCTAGCTAAACTTTTTGCAATAAAGTTTATTTCTCTCTATGAATGGGTGAAGGTAATCGAAAGCTAAGATAGAATACTTTTGATGGAGATACATCTGAGGGAGTTATGGTGTCTTTAGAATCTATTCTTGTTGTTAATGAGTTTGTTGATGTGTTCTAGGAAATTTTGAGCTTACCACCGAGTAGAGAGATTGAGCTTATGGTTGACTTATCTACGATCACGAGACTGATTGCCAGAGCACTTTATCGTATGGCTCCATTGGAGATGAGAGAGTTGAGAGGGAAAATTCAACATCTTTTACGACATGAATTTGTTCAGAGAAGTACTTATCCTTGGGGAGCTCCGATCCTTTTAATAAAGAATAAGGAATGTTGATTGATACTTTGCATTAATTATCGGGACTTAAACAAGGTCACCATACAAAATATGTATTTGTTACCCCGTATCGATGACTTGTTCGACTAGTTGAGGGGTGCTTCATACTTTTTAAAGATTGACTTGAGGTTGAGGTACCACAATTGAGGATTCAAGAGTAGGATACTTCGAAGCTAGCATTTTTTATGATTTATGGGTTGTATGATTTTATGATTATGACCTTTGGACTAACCAACGCACCAAAAGCTTTTATGGACTTAATGAACAGGATGTTCAATGAGTTCTTGGATCAGTTTGTCAATATATTCATAGATAATATCTCTTTTTTGCTGGAACTGTAGACAAGCACGCATAACATTTACGGATAGTTTTATCGAAGTTATGAGACCATCAACTCTATGCTAAGTTTGAGAAATATGGTTCTGGTTAAGGGAGGTGTTTTTTTTTGGAAACGTCATATTAAATGCAAGGATATCAGTGGACCTGAGTAAGGTGTCGACGGTGATGGAGTGGGGATAACCCACGAATCCTATAGAGCTTCTTCAGTTTTCTGGGAATGGCAGGATATTATCGTTGGTTCATTCAGGGCTTAGCGAAGATAGATTGGGTTTTGACGAACTTGATGAATAAGGGGATACTATTCGTTTAGGATGACTTTTAATAATAGGATTTTGATGAGTTTAAGGTTAAGTTGACTTCAGCTTCGGTTCTCTCTTTACCTCGTAGCGAGGGGGAATACATGGTTTATACTAATGCCTCACTAAAGGTGTATTGATGCAGGAGGAAAGTTTGATAACTTATGCTTATCATAAGCTTAAGCCTCATGAGGGGAATTACCCTACCCATGATTTAGAGTGGCAGCAGTGGTCTTTCTTCTTCGAATTTGGAGACACTATCTTTTGGGGGAGAGATTGCAACTTTTCACGGACCATGAGAGTTTGAAATACTTATTCATGAAGAGGGATTTAAAAATTAGGCAACGGCGATGGCTTGAGTTCATAAAGGACCATCAATTTTATATTCAGTATCACCAGAGTAAGGTGAGCGTAGTGGATAACGACTTGAGCCACATGCCAATAGTTACACTTCCAGTGATCTGAAAGGAGAAGTGGGTTTCTCTTTTCACTGAGGATGAGTTATCTCATTACTTTATGCTAGTTCTTACAATCAAACATGAGAACATTATTCGTGTTGTAAGGGCACACGTAGGGGATCTTTCTTCTCAGGATAAGGTCACACAGTTAATGGTTCGGGGAGTAGATTCGTACTCGATTGGATCTAATCAGTACTTTCATTTCCATCATAGGTTAGTGGTTCCCAAGGATGAGGAATTACGATATGCAGTGATGACTGAGGCTCACAGGTCGCATTTTATGGTACATCCGGGTGGGGATAATATGTACAAGGATATGAGGCACCAATATTAGTGGTAAGGCATGAATAAGGACATCATAATGTTTGTTTCCAAGTGTGTTACTTGCCATATGGTGAAGGTAGATCACCAAAGACCAACAAGTGTTCTATAACCTCTTGAGACTTCGGTATGGAAATGGGAGAGAATTTCCATGGACTTCATTACAAGGTTGACTACGTCACAAGGGGGAATAATTCCATCTCGGTGATGGTGGATCATTGGACTAATATGGCTTACTATTTTATCATTTATATGGATTGTACTTTGGAGATTTTCCTAGAAGATATTGTGGTGTTTCCTGGTGTACCACTTAACATCGTATCAGATAGGGACAAGCCATTTATGTCCCACTTTTGGAAGAGTTTCCAGCATACATTGGGGACAGATTTGAGATTGAGTACATTGTATCACCTACAGACGGATGGGCAAACAAAGCGGGTGAAGCAAATATTGGAGTACATATTACAGATGTGCATTTTGGACTTCAAAGGCGGTTAGGACCAATATTTACTGTTGGTGGAGTTTTCTTAGAACAATAATTATCAGTTTCCTATTGGCATGGTGCCATTTGAGGCTTTATATGGGAGAACTGGTCATTCACTCACTTATTGGATAGAGGTTGGGGAGAACAAGCTTCTCGAACCCAAGTTTGTTCAGTACACCTCAGAAAAGGTGGAGATGTTCAGGGATAGGTTTTGAACTTCTCAAAGTCAACAGAAGAGTCACACCGATACGGAGAGAAGGAACCTAAAGTTTGTTATTGGAGATCAGCTGTTACTTAGGGTGTCTCCCCTAAAGGGTTGATGCGGTTTGGAAATAAGGGGGTGTTGGATCCCTGATATGTGGGTCCATTCACCATTATTGATCATATCAGGCCAGTTGCATACCGTTTAGCCTTTGTAGATCATTTGAAATAGGTGCACAATGTCTTTCACATCTCGATTTTATGGAGGTTCCTTTGAGATGCTTGAGAATACCAACACATTTATTTTGGTGAGACAGATATTCATCTCGACTTGAGTTACGAGGAGAATCCAATTTCTATCTTGGATCTTAAAGAGAAGGCTGTTTCCTCCAAGGTGACTCTATTAGTGCGTGTCCAGTGGGGGCATCACAACGAGGACACGTCGATGTGGGAGATGGAGGATGACATGGGGGAAAAGTATCCAGAACTCTTCTAGTCAAATATGTATTGAATTCTAAGGACGGAATTCCTTTATTGGGGGAAGACGATAATACCCCGTATTTTCTAGTATTTATTTAATAATTATTAATTGTGGGAATTAATTAATCAATAGGAATTCATTATTACTTGAGTGAATTGATAATAATAAAAATACATATTTAAATGATGATTTTATTGGAATATTATGTGATTTATTTGTACCGCATGTTATATTTAATTTTCAGGTGTAATTAATTAAGTTTCGACTATATGCGGGTATGTGTAAAATAAATATATGTATGTATTATTTTACATCGTGAGGTATTACCATGAGTTATGAGGAAATACCATTTGGAGTGGAGTCTAGAGTGATACGGAGGCCCGACTATGTGTTTCATCATTCTAAGTTGGGCCCAGGGGATAGGTATACCCTTAGGCTATGTGTTGGACTATTTTGGGTAGTATTTTAGGCTCATTTGGAGGCCCAAAAATAGGCTTAATATAGACCTACGTATTTAAGAATTAATTAGGAGAGTTTTACCTCCTTAATCAAGTTCTTTACACCAGAGAAATAAATCTTAGAATCCTTAAACCCTTGGGATGACTTATGGAGATTTTGATAGAAGAAGGAACAAGGATTACGCATTGTGGTTGCATAGAGATTTGTCGTTCATACACTCAGGAAAGAAATCTCTTGCTTTATTACAAATATAATCCATAACTTGTTTATAATTTATGTTATGTAATTAAATATGATATTCGAAACGCATGTTTAGGATTGTGATTCAATATCTTAATCATGTTCTATTGATAGATTAATTGTGATTACCGCTTGATTAATTATCATTTGAAAGACCTAAGATTTTCAAAGAGAAAAGTTAAATTGAATCTTTTTTGGACTATGAATATGTGATTAGAGCTCATATTTAGGATTTAATTTTGTATGTAGGTTGAATCCCCACGTTAATTTGATATTTGAATCTGAAATCATATGTGTATTAGAATCCACTTAATGAAAAAGATGAACTAGGTTTGATTTGGTAAGTTTGATGGATTAAACCTTTAAATGACTTATTTTGGATCATAATCGTTGTTGAATCTATTTACGATCGTTCATCTATAAATATATTTTATTACAGTGTAGGTTTTGCGGGTTGGGAGCCTTCGGATTAACAATGGAGGTTTAGTGAAAAATCCATGTTTTTAGGGAATAAGGAGGAAATATGAGCCTATGTGTATCGAACGATATTAATTTGTCGTTCGAACAAGAAAGGGGGTTTTACTCGAACAACGTTTGAACGAGTTTAAGTTATGAGCGGCATTTGGGGTAGTACAAGGATGATTATGGTTTTCTTTGGGCGTAATTATTTTTGGGTAATCGTTATCCACTAAATATAGTTTATTATGATTATTAGGCTAGAGAATAATGGGCAAATACATTGAATTAGGTTTGAAAATTATAAATCCTAATTTAGCTAGTACAACCAGGCGTTGGGAATTTGGACAATTTCGGGTATGCCTATGAGTGAAGCGACATCCTATAGCTGTATACATATATTTTATGGTATATATATATATGTGTGTGTGTGTGTGTGTGTGTGTGTGTGTGTGTGTGTGTCTGTCTGTATTTCTTGTTTGTGTGAACATACCGTTACTCGTGGTGAATCTATCAGTTGGGTTTTTTTTAAAGGTTGTGACCATGTGTTGCACTCCTAGATGTTAACGCGGGTTGTTGTGGTGGTCGTTATGTTCGAACATCTGTTCAAGATGGTCATCACGTCACGATAATAGAACGCGAATAAAATTGATCCATCTAGTGGGTTTGGGTATGGAACCAGATGATGGTGTTGATGCGTAGTGATCTCCTTGTTGTTATATTTGTGTGTTTTTTTAAGTCCATTAGGTGAGGGACTCCAACGGATTTACCGATAGAAGCATGAGAAGGTTCATGGCAGTATTTTCCTTCATGTGATGTTAATAATATTATTAAAAGATATATTTTAGTCCAAGGATGGACACTTAATTAAAATGAACCCTATGTACCATTTATTTGTTATTATATGTGACCGAGTGTATCTTACTTCACGGGTAGCATCATGGGGTAGTTTTTTGGGTTGTAAATTTTATATGTATAATTATTTCGATTGTATATTATTAGATTGTACTCATGCATTAGTTTAGTGATAGATACTTTTAGTATCAGTTATGCCTTAGGTTGGGACATGTTTTAGTATTTTACTTACAATGATTATTGCATGTGAGTGTTGACGGGATATCATGTTGATTGAAAATGAGCTGCATGACTATTATTGTTAAAATTGAAGATAATTTTTTGCAACTTTAGTGTGATAACCCAAATCATATAGAATTATTTTATAGGCATCCATAGACAGGATCCGCAGGGATGAGGAGATTAATAATTTTAGCTCCACTTGCTTCCTGTCATTTCCATCTTAGCATAGGTTGCTATTTATTTTCAGTACTTCACTTGGTTAATTTATTCTAGAGATTGTATGGACATTGAGTCCCAGTTAAATTTTTATTCAGTTGGTTGTTTGGGAGTTGAGACTATTTTAATATTTGATTGTTTATATGATTGAATATTTATTCCCGTCTTTATTTATAGTTTAGTTATCGCATGTTATGGGTGTATTTAAATTCATTTCAAGTTATTTCATTTGGTGTGTTGATACTGAAAATATTATTGATTATTTAGCGTGCCTTATCTTCGGCATATTGTAATCATCATCCTGTATATTGAAATAGGGGGTTATTACACTACTAGATTAAATATATTGAGCATCTTCTTTTATACCTCTGAGAACTCTACCACACATAGGTTCCTCTCGATGTCTCGTCTCCACTATTGGGAGACAATAAGATTCATAAAATCGCTAAACTCTGGCGGGTTTCTTTTGTTGAAGGCACTCCTATCTCTCTCCTAAGTCGATGAGGAATGAGGGATAGGTGGAACCATGTGTGTGATGGCTAGTATTGGAATATAGAGGTCGTAGTAGCAGCTACTGTCTGAGCTATAATGGTTGACAAGTCTTTCAGTTCTATCACTGGTGCCTGCCCCTGTGACTGCTGTTGAGGTTGTGATGCCTCTGAATCTGCAATCATAACATGTCACTGATGTGCGGCTCCTCTCCATGTGTTAACTATCTGAAAGATGATAAACAAAACGTATTAGTAACATGAGAGATAAGAATAAAAATGCCTAAACTATTTAGCTCTAAAGTATCAAAGAACACAATGCCAAAAAATGACAGATGCACTCAAGACCCTAGGACACCAGAACCTGGAATGCTTTACCAATTATGATACCCCATAAAATCCATAACTAGATTGATCATTTCTACATATAAATAATCTAAAAGTCAAAACACTTTGTATCATTATAAGCATGACTGGAATAAAATAAAACCACAACATTTTGGAAGTGAATAAGTAAAACAGTAAAAAAAATCTCTAATACCAAAACCCAAATCATAATAAATAAATACACTATGAAATAAATAACTATCTCAACAAATGAACATCCAACTCTGAATTAACTAACAAACTTCAACATCAATAAATCAAAATACAATAATTCGACTTGACATATATTGAAATGGAATTCTTAAAACTGAAAGGAATGCGATATATAAAGGTGAGAATGTGTGCTCAACACCTACATCCTATGAATGTAACCTGGACTTGGGAATGAAATGTTAAACAGTTATGGGCTGAAGCAGCTACTATTTCCTAGGACCTACAAAACAGTTTCACAAACAAGATTAAACCTATAAATTTTATATTGAGTAAGAACGTAACTAAATTTGGTCCATGATAAAAATAATGCATGTGAAAAGGGGTGGTCCTTATGTGTGTTTCAAATCAAACCAATTTTCACCAAAAATTGTCCAACTTTTAATTAGCACCAAACCAAGTTGTGAAAAAACAATTCTTACTTTAAACCAATTTTATCTTGATTAATCCTAAACATCCATCAGTTATTAAAGAAAGTAAAGTAAAGTAAAGAATACTCACAACGCCAGATGTACGAGGAAAAACCCAAATCGGGAAAAAACCTCGGACGGCCCAAGCCAGACAATCACTATGAACAAAGGTTTTACAAAGATAAATTAGCCTTACTCAATGACTCGATCCCCACGGGTCTTGATGCTCCTTTTAATCTTCTACCGTTCGTCAATAGTGCCCACGCATAAATTTCATCTTCCACGATACCTGTCCACAACACACGCGCCCACATATGTCTCGATATCCACCGAATGGCTTTTATTCGTCTACGATGTCGAACAAGAAGTCCTTCTCTTTTCTTCACTGCAAAACCCTGATGTTCTAGTGTAGAACAAACCTTCTTGGTGCAGCAAGATCAAGTAAACATATAATAATGATAACTCCGATCTTTGCAAACTCTAAGGATGTGTTTAAGCTTTGAAACCTTAGAAAAACATGGGCAAACAAGTTTCTGGTTCGTAAAGTGTTTTTCAGAATGCACACTTGCAAAACTCTGACAAAAACATGATTTAAATATGAATTAAATGCCGCCTCGAAAAATGTGTCGCTCAAACGACATAGGGATGTCGTTCGCGCGACATAGCCATCTCATTTGAACGAGATTGGTTGTCATTTGAACGAGCTCGCGTGTCATTTTGACTTTTTGACTTTTTGTTTAAAACGTCTCTTCTAAAAGAGATCCAAATAAGTCAAACTCTTTTTCGAGCTTATCAGAATAAAAACGAAGTGTAAACCATTTAAAACACTTTAAAACATATTAAAATATTTTTCTTTATATAAATTACATCCTTAGCTTTTATAAAAATTATTCCGAGCACCATTAATTATACGCATTCATACCTGTCTGATCTCGGAATGCAATTAACTTTGAAGACGAATAAACTTGCACCAATTTAAACTTCGGCATGATTAATTCTTTGAAGCTTTGTCGTAGCGTCTTGAATTTCTTCAATACGTCATAGACCAAGTGGGATCGTGACAAAATAAAAAATCTCCCTATGACATATTACAAACACAGTATTGTTCACGGAATTAAGTCAAAACTATACAGGGACTCAATTGGAAATTTATGTCCTTACAAATCTCCCCCTTTGACTATTCCGAGACAAAACTAAACCAGTGAAATGCTTAAGCCGGACCGTCAAGCCGTATGACGCCTAAATCTTATCCCATAAACCCAAAGTCAAAAATTACAGGACACAGACTAGTATATGTAGCACCGGCAAGCATGAACTGTCTGAATGTGATGTAGACTCGAAATATCGAATCGCTGAAGCATACCTACACATATGAAACAGACAAATAAATACCCAGTGAAGTATGGAGGAACAAATGATACCAATTTATATTTCCAATTAGAACAAATCATTTGACAAACATGTGAGCAATTATTTGATACCAATTTAAAACAAATATAATCAAACAATATGTAAATCTAGATATCAATAAACATGCTCAACAAACTTCTCCCCCTACATCACATACATCTCTCCCCCTTTTTGTCTTGAATAGACAATCCGGTGAAAAGATAAACAAGTCAATAACTATCTAGCATGAGAATATACCAATTAAATAACACTAGATAATCATAAAACAACCATCTAAATATGATCAAGCAATGACAAATTAGTAGCTAGTAAACAAGTGAATCACACAAAGAATATAGCAATATAATCAGGTGTGATAAATGGGTCATATGCAAAGAATCAATTTTGAGACAATATAACCTGCATATAAACCAGTCAGTCTAGAAAGCTTCCAGCAGTACCAAAAAATATCACCAAAATAAACCAGTGGACTGCAACCCAATCAGAAGCCAGAATTTAGGTTGTCGTTCGAACGAGCCAGGGACGTCGCTCAAACGAAATGAGGATATCGCTCGAACGAAGTACAGCTATCGTTCGCGCGACATGGAGATGTCATTTGAATGACTTCTTGCGACCTGGCAAAATTTCCCAGATTCCCAGAAATATTATATAAAATTTTCCAGTGAAAAAATTTCCACAAAAAATTCCAGGAAGGGCTTGACAGTAGCAAAACAGTGCTAAAACAGTAATCTTTTAACACAAAATGCAAAACGCATAAAAACTAACAATGAGAGTTACATGCAAACATAGTATTGATGTGCTCAAACATGAACATAGACTGTATGAGCGTGAAACTACAACAAATGAGTCACAATTCCAACACATTGAAACGATCAAGAAGCTCTAATTGATAGCGATAAATCATCAAACTTTATCATAGCCATATGACAATTAAAGTGAGAGCATAATGAACTAAACAAACTACATGCACACAAATCCAAATTTTTAACGATTCTACAAACAATAGCATCAAATTACAATGTTTCAACATTAAGATTAGATGTGCAAACCCGTTTAAATTTTTGCCAACCAAACTCCCTCATATATAAATAATTTTTCAAGTTCTTTTGAGGTTTCTATCATTCTCAACTTAGAGAAAATATTATTGGCCCTTTTTCTTAGCATTTATCTTTTTCTTTTGGGCTCTTTTAAACGTTGGCTTTCACGACGAGTCAATTTTGAACTCTCGCGGCCCTTTCCCGTGAATCACTCATCATTTTTTCAATTAGATACAAATTCAAATTCTCACGGTAAACGGTACTTACATGCACACTTCTCCTTAAGTCTACTTACGCATAGATGACAAGATTGAGATAAGAATGTCTCACCAAATTCAAATCTGCAAGAGAAGTCAAACATCCATAAAAACTCGTGCATGTGTGCATTGTTGGCATATATACAAATTCGAATCAAAATTCATATCAACTTCGAAACAACCCCATATAAATAATAGTTAAGATCATTCTAACCATCGATAATAATGACCAAATGTCCTAGCCACATGGATAATGAAACGATGGGGGGGGGGGGGGGGTCCAAGCACACCAATATGCCACATCAAACATGTAAACTCAAAAACAAAAATCGAAAATCTTGTTGGCTTCTCAAACATATTTTGACTCAAATAAAATCAAAATCTTTTTGGATTTTCAAAAGTTTTCTCAAAAACAAAATCTTTTTGTATTTTTCAATAGGACTCAAATCAAATGAAAAACTATAATACAAAGAGATGAACATGTCATTATACTAGCAATGAATATATCATGAAGCAAACTAGCATATGACAAACAAGGTAACACTATCATCCTTTAGATTTAGCATGGGAAGAATCAAGTTCAACCAAACGACAATCATGAAGTTTTATTCCGAAAGCCACTAAATTCGATTTCCTAACCCAAGTAGGTGTAAAACGACGCATGGGGGTTTGGGGAACCTGGGAAACTTTATTCCTAAACTTCCTAGGAGCTTGTCTAAGGTCGTAACAATAACGCCTAAGGTGACCTTTCCTACCACAAAATGTGCAAGTGAAGTGATGGTGAGAATGATTACCTATATGTGGATCTTTTCAAACCTTCCTAGTGTTTCTCACATGTGCGGGGGAAATGGGAACAACTCTCTCATCAAAACCTATACCTCCCCTATTTCCCTTAATTTGGACGGTGCCTAAGATCTTATCTAACTTTTCCAACCTAGCGTCCAAATCAAACTTGACTCTAGACGAGTCTTTCAACCTCTTCTCCAACTCATGAATCCTAGACTCGAGCAAACGCCTAGACTCCTCAAACTCTAAAATCTCCTTTTTCAAAGACTCCATCAAACCACGAAGATTGTCTCTCTCACCCTCGACATACTCTAATTTCTCCCTAAGAGTCTTCTCTCGTTCCCTAAGATCCTCAATCAAATTATCATTATTTTCTATGGCACGCTCATTCAACTTAGCTTGCAATTTTACATTTGCCTTTTTCACCTTCACCGTCTCGGCATACAACTCATTAAATGCAACTTGCAACTCTTTCACATCTACCTCCTCTTCCTCACTCTCTTCACCCTCACTAACATGGGATTCACTCAAAACCTCCACGGAAGTGTCATTCACATGAGAATCGTCGTTGCTCACATGACATGATATAAACGCAATAAAGTTATGCTCAATGGGGGAACCTTCTCCCTCTTCTGGATCACTATCACTTAAGGTGGCATTATATGAAATAGCTTGCTTGCCCTCTTTCTTAAGTCTAGTGGGACACTCCTTAACTTTGTGACCGTACCCCTCACACCCAAAACACCTATCTGACTCATCTCTCTTAGGCTTCTGAAACTTATCCTTAGAGGTGGAATCTACTTTGTTGTTCTTGAATTTTTCAAATTTCTTGCCATCTTTCGATTACTTTTGAAACTTAATAAATTTTTTAAATTTCTTTGCCAATAAAGCAACATCCTCAAAATCAGAATCAGGATCGAAATTTGAAACTCTAATTTCCTCCATTCGGGTTTTCAAAGCAATACCCTTTTCTTTCTTAGGCACTTACTTGGAGGTAATCATGTCGATTTCATAGGTTTGTAAGTCACCTACAATCTCTTCTAGTTTCGTCGACTCTAACTTACCCAAGGAGTTTAAAATAGTCACTTTTGCATCAAATCTACTAGGTAACCACCTAAGGATTTTCTTAATGACACGGTTGTCGGGAATTTTCCCACCTAGGTTAAACGACGAGTTGACAATATTTGACAACCTAGCATAAAACTCATCAAAAGTCTCACTCTCTAACATCCTAATGGTCTCAAACTATGTGGTGAGATTTTGAAAGTTTTGACGCTCTAACCGTGCTAGTTCCCTCATGAGTGAGTGCCAAAATATCCCAAGTCTCTTTTGATGTTTCACAAGTCATAATTCTATTATATTCTTTCGGTGTGACATTTGAAGAAATAAATTGCAAACCCTTAGAATTATATTGTGACAGTCTATGTTCAGTTTTGGTCTATGACTCAACAGGCCTTAAACTAGTGACCTCACCTATGACAGTGACAGGGGGTGTCCAACCTTTCTCAATCGCTAGCCAAACACGCTCAGCAATAGATTTTGATGCACTTTTCATTCTCATCTTCCAATAAGTGTAATTAGTGCCATCAAAAATAGGAGTTCGAAAAAATTCATTATTTCCGTAATTCATCTATGAAAACACACGGGATCACAAAACAAATAAATTATGTTTTCTAGCTCTGATACCAATTTGAAAAGGGGTGGTCCTTATGTGTGTGTTTCAAATCAAACCAATTTTCACCAAAAATTATCCAACTTTTAATTAGCACCAAACTAAGTTGTGAAAAACCAATTCTTACTTTAAATCAATTTTATCTTGATTAATCCTAAACATGAATCAGTGATTAAAGAAAGTAAAGTAAAGTAAAGAATACTCACAACGCCGGATGTACGAGGAAAAACCCAAACCGGAAAAAAACCTCGGACGGACCAAGCCAGACCCTGTGAACAAAGGTTTTACAAAGACAGGTTAGCCTTACTCAATGACTCGATCCCCACGGGTCTTGATGTTCCTTCTGATCTTCTGACGTTCTTCAATAGTGCCCAAGCAGAAATTCCATCTTCCACGATACTTGTGCACAACACACGCGTCCACGTATGTCTCGGTGTCCACCGAATGGCTTTGATTCGCCTACGATGTCGAACAAGAAGTCCTTCTCTTTTCTTCACCGCAAAACCCTGATGTTCTAGTGTAGAACAAACCTTCTTGGTGCAGCAAGATCACGTAAACATATAATAATGATAACTCGAATCTTTGCAAACTCTAAGGATGTGTTTAGGCTTTGAAACCTTAGAAAAATATGTGCAAACAAGTTTCTGGTTCGTAAATAGTTTTCCAGAATGCACACTTGCAAAACTATGACGAAAACACGCTTTAAATAAGAATTAATCGCGGCCTCAAAAAACATGTTGCTCGAACGACATAAGGCTATCGTTCGCGCAACATAGCCATCTCGTTTGAATGAGACTGGTTATCGTTTGAACGAGCCCGCGTGTCATTTTGACTTTTTGACTTTTTGTTAAAAACGTCTCTTCCAAAAGAGATCCAAATAAGTCAAACACTTTTTTGAGCTTATCAGAATAAAAACGAAGTGTAAACCATTTAAAACATATTAAAATATTTTTCTTTATAAAAATTACATCCTTAGCTTTTATAAAAATTATTCCGAGCACCATTAATTATACGCATACATACCGGTGTGATCTCGGAATGCAATTAACTTTGAAGACGATTAAACTTTCATCAATTTAAACTTCAGCATGATTAATTCTTTGAAGCTTTGCCGCAACGTCTTCAATACATCATAGACCAAGTGGGATCGTGACAAAATAAAAAATCTCCCTATGACATATTACAAACACAGTTTTGTTCACGTAATTAAGTCAAAACAATACAGGGACTCAATTGGAAATTTATGTCCTTACAGCATGTTCCTCTCATATTTTACTTGTTTTTAAGTTAACCCAACAGAAACAACCTAAATATAAGATGCAGGTCTATTTCGAAGCCCAAGCGAACCCATGTTACATAATTATATATCTTCTCAAGTATAAATTTTTACATGGTTCCAAAAGATAGTATCTCATTTATACATATCTATTATGATCTCAGTAAATGAATAAAATCAGTTAATTCAATAAGCTAGTGAATATGACCCACTTACATGCTAAATAGGCAGGATAATCTCATGATCGCAAATAAAACGAAATTCTATCCCTATCGCCTTATGGGATCACTCATGCGTACTAGGTATATTTATAGGACGTACCAATCATATAACCTCAAAGTATTAACCAATGGAAATCACTACGCTTTCCCTCTAGTCATACAACCCCATACCCAAGTATATAAAAAAGGACTCACCTATTTTACCCACTTAGGATAGGGACACACCAGGAGTAGGATCGGGGTAAATAGGATCGAGGTAAATCCCATCTTAATTGTTGGGGTACCTGCCCAGTTAAAGTCATACGCTCCCCATCAAATCCCTCATAATGTGTCACCCACGAGAACACACACACACATTGATATGCTTTCATGTAAATCAAGTAAACAACAGTCCATCATACTCTATGTATTACTAAACAGTTTCTTAAATCCCAGTTTATTAATCTTTAATTAAATAAAAGTTAACTGCTAAAATGTCTCAAAGTTATTAGAACGCCATCCTAAAGTCGGTTGAACCAAAAAAAAAAGTTGTTCGAACCAGAACACCTTTTTATTCGAACAATATGGCCTTTTTTGTACGAATGATAAGCTAATGTCATTCGAATGAGAACGATGCAGGGGACTTCTTTTACCTTTTGCAGAAACATCTACAACCAATTCAAAACCTAAATTTAAATCCCATAAACTTCTTAATATCCATTCTCCTTCTAATGAAACATATACAATAATGTTAATTACATATATTAAAAAGTTTTAGATGATTAAGGATCTAATTTCAAATTATAAGATCTTAACCCTAAATTCTTCATCTAAATATGATCTAGCAAACTCATTTACAAATTTGTTTCAATAACAAGTGAAAGACGAGGGATTTTACATATTAACACTACTATTATTCATATATAATGTTCTTATAATTATATTACATGATTTCTTTGTTCAATTAAAGGATTTAATATCAAAACTACACCAGTTCGTCAATATGTGATTTAAGGCTTGAAAATGTAATTAATCTGATTACTAAATTAGATTATGATATGATTAAAATAATATTACCATGGATTAAGTTCAGATTCCAATGAACTACTATTATTTCAACACAAACTTAAATCAATTCTTAATCAAAATAAACTTGCCTATGACTATTGTACAAATCGAGTCCCAAATCCCCAATCTCTTCATCTCTTGTTGCTTTCTCAACCTCCTTAGCTACTAGGATTATTATCTAATGTGATATGAGTGTTTAGGTTTTCTAAATCAATTAATTAAAGGCTAATTTCAAAACTAAGCCGAGTCCTAAAAATATCCTTTACCAATTGAGCCCAAAACAAGCTCCAAATGGTCGGAAACTTGACCCAAACTATATACTAACCCAATAGACTTTCGACCGTTTTAGGCTAAAACAAAATTTCTAAATGCCTCTAAAGTCAATCCTAAAGGCGTACATATGTTATGAATTAATTATCTCATTCATTTAATTATTATCCAGTATTAGTAGATTACGTTAAAACTTTGTTATTAATTAGTTGTGCATGGATCGACATTATAAGAAACTACTTCACGATCGGTGGGACCTAATACTAAGGTAATACTCCAAACAAGTAATCCCGTGACACTTAGTCCCTGACCATTCCATAGTATCCCATAATACTAAGTCACTTAAAATATTTACTTAATGAATTACAATGTGTTATGTCGATTTCTAAAGGATGTGAATTTATGTAACAAATATACGAATTACATAGAAATATAAATATACTTAGTGACATACCACATGTCACGACACATAAATAAATAATTAATTATATTCGAAAAAAATACGGGGTATTACAGATGGTGTGAGGACATTCTTTTAAACTCCCCAAGTTTTATTTGTGTTGGATTAATTCTAGAACAAACATTTGTGTCATAGTGTCTTCTTATATCAAGTCAATTTAGTTTTGATATTACATCAAATGAAGACAAAGAGGCAAAACATCGTGACAAATATTGTCGAACCTAGCCAGACACATTTAAATATTCCATACTAGGGTAAAGTTTTCAAAGTTTTTTTTTATTTCCTTATAGTGTACTTTACTACTAAGAAGTGACAAGATAGTATTTTTTTTAAATTAAGGATAATATTTTAAACTTTTTTTTACAAATTCTATAATGGTCGGAAAAATTAGTGACCTCATTCGAACGAGGTCACCCTCAACCAAAGTTTGTATCAAATGAAGTATTAATTTTCAAGATAGTGGAACACAATTGAAAATATTTTCAAACGAGGTCACCCCCGATCAAAGCTAATTTTAAACAAGGGTACTGCATTCAAAAAAAAGAACATCGCTAGATTAAATTTCAAACAAGGAACTCTAGCTTGAAAGCTCTCATTCGAACGAGGGCTTCCCCCTAGTTCGAACGAGGTCTTAAATCTTGGAAAACATATTTTAATGGTTCTCTTTCACTATTATACTATTTAAATACCTTTAAGCGTATCTTTCAAGTATGCAGCCCAGTTTTTTCTTCACTTTAATAGGTTTTGAGAGAGTCCATTGAATATTATGAGATCTTGTGAACTTCATGCAATCAGAGTAGACTCTAGGTTTACAAATCCCCATAGATCTCCTACTTCCAAGAAATTCGAGCATGTGGATTTGTGTGGGTGGAGATAATATGTTGGATCACGTTTGGGATGATTGTATACAACGGATATCGATGGATACCGAGGTCGTGGAGGCTGTGTAGTTGATTCCTGGACTGGATCAACACTTGCTAGTACGGTAGAGGAAAAATGCAAGGGAGTGAATGTTGATGCTAAAAATTGTAGATCAAATCTGTTAAATGAAAATAGATATGAACTTAGTGCAAAATAATGAAAATCGGCATGTGGGTATGTATGCGAACAATAAATATAGAGAGAGAAAATATGAGAAAATAGATCAAAACACATATATGTAAGTGGTTCAGCCACTTAGGCCTATATCCAATTGAGAATAAACTTGTTAATCACTACTCACAATGGTAAATTACCATCTCTTAAGTGTTGTATAAGCTTCAATATGAACTTTATCTCTCTAGAATAAAATTGTGTAGATCAACTGTACAAATGAAGAATGACTTGGCTGTTAAGTTTTTGCATAGTTCCTGTTGATGTCTGAAATTGGTAGCAAGATTATCTTAGCCACATAATACCAGGTTTATAATCACAGCTAATAATATGAATAAAGGAAATAAGGCACGAGAGATTTTTAATATGGTTCAGTTATGAAAAAACCTACATCCACGGTTATAGTATTGATGTTGTTGGTTACACGGAGTTATAGGTATTCCTTCTTGAAAAACGTTAGTTTCTAATACTTAAAGCTCTTATACCACTTGTTAGGAATAAATGCCCCCAAATTTTAAATACTTTAAAATAATTTCCTATAAATACGGAATAGGATGGTTCAACACAATACAAACTACAAATTCTAATTTCAAATTTTAATTTCTTTCAAATTAAAATAAACTAAACTAAAAGTGACATCAAATTAATCGACTAACAAATATTCACATAAACAAATTAACTCAATTCAAGTCCTAAAATTTGCCTACACAAATTAATTCATTTTTGCAAATTAGGCCAAACCAAATTTTACCAAATTAAATTATCTTGACTTGAATTAAATTAATCTAAAATTTCACCCAAACAAATTTTAGCACAAAATTAAACTTTAGTGTAATAAAACCCAATTTTATCTTGAATTACCTACGCATGCATTCTAAGGTGATTTTGTAAGATAAAGAGAAATAAATCACACTACACCGCGAAGTACGAGGAAAACCCAAAATGGGAAAAACCTCGGACGGTCCCTAGCCTTAAGTCCACTAAGTACGGATTTAATGTTACAAGACAGATGACTTACAACACTTGACTCGACTCCTTCAAGCCCCGACGCGTCTTCTTGCAACTACCTCTGCTTAGCCAACAATCCCGGACTCCACCGGAACTTTGGACTCCTCCAATAAAGCTTTTGGACAACTGTCAACGCACACCCAAAGCCTTTCTCTGAGTGGGAACGGCGCAGCAACAAGCAAGTCTTCTTCTTTAAGGGATATAGAAGTAAACCCAAACAACTCTTCAAACGGTAGAGTAGAACCCGATGCCAAACAAACTCCAAGCAATATATATATATATATATATATATATATATATATATATATATATATATATATATATATATATATATATATATATATATATATATATATATATATATATATATATATGTGTGTGTAGAATACTTGGATTTAACAAACTATTGGGTGTATACTTGGTTTTGTTCTTTGAATAACTCAATTCGAATAACAAATACCAAGGGACTTTTTGTTTGGAGATATTTGCTCCCAAAGAGCCATTGGAAGTTGTGAAAAAGTCTGTCTAAAAAAATGGTTCCCAAACCTATTAAATCTGGCAAAAGATAGTGGGGAAAAAGAGTGGAAAAGTGGGGAAAACTGCAAAAAAAAGTGTTCCCGCCAAATCTCGTTCGAATGACATTTCGTTCGAATGACTTTACTAACGATAAGTCAGTGAGGAAAATGCTAAAGTCGTTATAATTCTCGTCCGAATGACCTAGGAATATCATTCGAACGAGATCCCAGTTCGTTCGAACGACTTGTCAGAAAATAGAAAATTATTTTTAAGCCCAAAACTTTTTATGTAAAGTTCTAAAAAATATTTTTTGAGAAAAATAAAGTCGTTAAAAATATTTAATAAAATACACCCAATTAAAATATTCAAGGTCCTAAATATACATAATTGCTTTCATACCTTTGGAGACCTTGGATCAATGTGATGTTGATGACGCATAAATGAGGCACAAGAAACAAACAAATGATGTACACTTGAAATGCTGGCCGCTACGTCTTCAACTTTACGTGTCATAGGCTTGGAGGATATACATGAACACTATCCTATGACTCAAATGTTTTTATCCGGAATTGAGCCAAAACTACAAAGGACTCAATTGAAAATTTGTGTCCTTACATTTCTATAATAAGAATGACCTCCTCTTGAGCTAAGGGTGGCAATGTATTTATAGTGGTTCGGAAAGCAAGGGTTGGAATGCCTTTATATATTCAGGCATTAACAATAGTACATAATGAATGTGACAGTTGATCTTCAAAAGCAAGTATAAAATATCTCTTGGTTGATCTCCACGTGGGTGACATTTCTTTTTCTTGATGGTTGAGCTTCTTACGCTGGTCGGGCAGTGTGTCGACCAAGTAAGTCTGGTGCCGATCTAGTCTGGGTTAAGCACTGAGGAGTCTACTTGTGAGGACAGGTGTCCCAATGTCATTGGCCCACATGGCATGAATAAGTTAACATACAACAAAAGCTCCCAATACTCCACTCTTGATATTTTGTTGAAAGGATGGAGTGTGAATTCTGAAAAGTTCCTCGACATTCTTCATGGTGTTGGTCAATAGCCGACCTCCCGAACTTGTAATTTTTTTCTCAAAATACCAGTTAATGGCATTTTTTGTGAATAATTCAAAATTTAGCAAATCACCTAAGGGTATGTTGGTGTTTTTTCGCCTTTGGAACCGTACGGCAGTCAAAATTTTGTTGGTTCAGTTAATCAGTATTTCTCCTATTTCGAGGTAAACTATAAAAGCATAAAAGTTTCCTTCACTCCATTACCTCACATTTTAAATTGCAAACTTATAACTTTCTCTATTTCTTGTTGATTGTTGTAGTTCATCAAACTCTGTAAACCCTCTTCCTTCGTTACATTGATTTCCTTCTATCTTTCAAGCATGGTTTACATTGCAGACGAAGGTTCTTTAGAGGAATTTAGGGAAAGAAGGAAAATACCTAATTGGGTACGTTTAGATATAGCGAGCCACCTATTTATGTTTTGTCCTTATCTGAGGGTCATTGGATCCCAATCTTGTTTATTGTTGAATGTGGCATTTTATTTCCTCCTAACAAGTTGTCTCTTTAATTCTTCCAGTATTTTGACGTAGTCCCTGCTAGGGTAGCCCTCAATACTTAGAGAGTGGTAAATGGAGTTATTAGGCTTAATAAGATCCATAGGACCCATACTGGCATCCCAGAGTGAATGTTCTACTATAAATGGGGCACTACTACTGACAACACATATTATCTAAAGACTAGATTTGAAAATAGAGCTTTATGTAACAGCCCGCCCGCGCCCAGGAAGAGCGGAGCGGAGCGCTACTACGATAAAACTAATCTAAATCCACAATCAACAGGGTATAGAGCATCTAAATAAATCCCACAATATGATATAAATGAAAATCCACTAATCTCAATCTCTTCAAATTAAATACAACCAAAAGTCTCTCGAAATAATACAACTATCTATCTCGAAATAAAATACTCTATACAAAAAAAAATACAAATCTTTCAAATTGTATTCTCGAATATTCTTCCCAATAATAATCCGCGCTAAAAATCAATCTCCAAATCAAATCCAAAGCGCCCAAATCCGCGCTAACCTGCCACTAAGAGAAAATATGGGGAAGTACACAATATGACAGGAAAGATGCTCAACAAATATTAGCGGTGAATAAAGTACAACAATATTAGTACGAATATTCAAATCAAATGTGAATCTCATAAGCATTTTTATCAATATAATTTCTCAACAACACATTAATTCGAGTCACCAGGTCTCACCATACCGCGCCATACTTTATCAAGTAGCTGGAATAAAAATGTTGACGGGTGCTCAACGTCAGTGCCATATTAAAATCTCATGACAATATGCCCAACACAATAATAATACCTCATGAATCAAAATTAGATTCCAATAAAACTTTCCAGATTCCAATTGAATTTAGCAATTCAAATATGAGTCAATAATCACAAGAAAACAACGGGAATAACACTCGCGAGGTTAAGGAGCATATTGTGTAAAACCCATTCCTCAACATCATCACATAATTTCAACCTCAAAATCTAATCAAACCATCACGTTTCTCTCACGAAAATAATCAAATCTCGTTCTAGCCCAAACTCGAGAAAACACCTAAGAAGCCTTCTAATCTAAGGTTGAAATCTTGAATAAGTTTGGGGCTATGATTTGTAGATGAAAGGGAGTAATTTTGGAGAGGTCTTATGGTTGAAACGTTTGAGAAAAAGTGATTTGAAAAGTCCATCCACGAATTAGTTGATATATAAAGGATTAAGAGTTTGATTAAGAAAATAGTTCTAACGAGATACAAACAATAAAAAATTTATTTCGGACGATCGGGCTGTTGAAATTGGATGAAATTTGGCGGAGAATTAGCTGATAATGAGAGGAAGTTGTTCAAAAAAATTCAGCTCAATCGGACCATTCAATATTTTTAAATATTTTTTTTGTAGAGAGTTATATGCTTTGAGGACTCTTAGAGAGTTTTATGTTTTGAGGACTCTTCTATACAATAAAAATTCAATTAAAACTCCATTTTAATTTCAATTTCAATTCCATTTGAAAATTTATTTTTTAAATATAAAAACCAACATTTTAAATTATAAAATCCAAAATTTCATTTTTCTCCGATTTCCAAAATTAATTTAAAAATTCTCATTTAAAAAATCTGGGTTGTTACATTTTAGTAGTCAATCTTCCAAAGTTTCATAAGGACTACTGGGATTATGGTGTTGTGGTCAAGAATTGGCAACATGCTCCCCTTCTTAAGGGGATTAGATATTCTGGACTCAGATGCCCCTAGGAAAGGCGTGGCATAGGTTGTACTTTATTTAGTTTTCCATTTTTGTTCTTGGATGGAGACATCAAACTTAAAGAGCTTAAGTATTTTTGGGACATTCACCAGATAAAAAGAGAAGAACATCCTCAGTCGACTTCAGTCCTTTTGGAATAACGTAATCTTATTACTTCATTTGTTGCAAGGTCGATTATTATTTTGCCTTCTTCCCCCATTAACTTGGACCAGGAGCCTACTTCTACCTCTTCAGATGAGAAGGAATTATCTATGGGAGTAACTTCATCCTCTTTTGATTCGCTAGATATCATTACCATTCCATCATCCCATATAGTTGATATGGGAAGAAAAAGAATCCCCAACTTTTTGAGTGGGCAATTATCTCCTCTTGCTAAGAAGAACATTGATACTGGCAAAAGGCCTCAAGTTCTCAATGATGAACAAATCTAGGCTAATGCGCCTCAGTACAAGAGGTTGAAGAAAGGATTACCTGATCCTCAAAGGTTGGCAAAGATAGTTTAGGTTGACCAACAAGAGAAAACTCAGGCTGAGATGGGTGATATTAAGTCTGCCTTTGTGGACATCAACCATTAACAGTTCCCAAACGACCACGTAAGAGGTAAGAACACTTCGTACGGGATAAAAGTAAATCGTAAGAACTGACCGCATAGCATGGGCTCTCGGTATGAGAATATGAATAAAATTTTCAAATAAGCATACTTAGGCCTGAAAACGTGCCCCTAGGAAGGAAACCCATATCATCCCCCTAATGGCCTAGTAAGGGGCACAAACACTTCACATGGGATAAACATAACCCATAGGACTAAAAATTGTTAATAATCTAGGCTTAAAAACATGCCCCTAAGGGGAACCCATAACCACCATCAAACAACCCCGCAAAGGGAACGAATACCTCGCACGGGCCATACGTAACTCGTAGGAATTGATCGAATAGTCATGGGACTTCTAATTTGATAATAGGACTAAAATTTGCATATAAGCAGACTTAGGGTTGAAAACGTGCTTATAGGAAGAAAACCCAGAACAAACCCCAAGCGGCCCCTCTAAAGGCATGAACACCTCACACGGGATCAATATAACTCGTAGGAACTGACTATGTATTCAGGGGATTCCCCATTTAAGAATAGGACTAAAATTGGCAAATAAGCTGACTTAAGGTTGAAAATGTGCCCCTAGGGGGAAACCCAGAACAACTTCGAAATGGCCCCACGAGCTCGCAGGAACTAACCACATAGTCACGTGACTCCCGATTTGAGAATAGGAAAAAAATTTGTAAATAAGCAAACTTAGGCTTTAAAGCGTGCCCCAAAGGCAAAACTCGGAACATCACCCAAATGGCCCCACTAGGGGCACGAACACCTTGTACGGGATTGACGTAAATCATAGTAACTGACCGTGTACTCACGAGACTCTTGGTTTGAGAATAGGACTAAAATTTGTAAATAATCATCCTTAGGATTAAAAACGTTCCCTTGAGGGGAACCCAAAACAAACCCCAATCGCCTCGCAAAGGGTAAGAACACATCACACGGGATCTACGAAACTCATAGGATTTGATCGCATAGTCATAAGACTCCCGATTTGATAACATGACTAAAATTTACAAATATGAAAACTTAGGCTTGAAAATGTTTCCCGATGAAGAAAATCGAGAACAACCCCTAAACGGCCCTGTAAGGGGCACGAACACCTCGTACGGACCAACATGACTCGTAGTAACTGACCACGTAGTCACGGAACTAGAGGTTTGGGAATAGGACTAAAATTTGAAAATAAGCAGACTTAGACTTGAAAATGTGCCCCTCGGCAAAAACCCAGAACAACCCTCAAACGTCCCTTCTAGGAGCACAAACACCTCACACACGACCAACTTAACTCATAGGAACTGATCGCGTAGTCACGAGACTCCAGGTTTGAGAATAAGACTAAAATTTGTAAATAGATGACTTAGGCTAGAAAACGTGCCTTTGGAGTAACCCAAAACAACCCCAAAAGGCCCCGGAAGGAGCACAAACACCTCGCATGGAACCAACACAACTCGCAGGAACTGTCCGTGTAGTCATAAGACTCCCGATTTGAGAATAGGACTAAAAATTACAAATAACCAGACTTAGACTTGAAAACTTTCCCCCGGGAGGAACCCAGAACAACCCACAAATGACCCTGCAATTGGCACAAACACCTCATACGGGACCAACATAACTTGTAGGAACTAACCACGTGGTCACATGACTCCAGGTTTGAGAATAGGACTAAAAGTTGCAAATAAGATGACTTAGGCTGGAAAACATGTCCCTAGGGGGAACCTAGAACATCCCCCAAACTGCCCCGCAAGGGGAACGAACACCTTGCACGAGAACAACGCAACTCCTAGGAACTGACCGCGTAGTCACGCCCCCCCCCCCCCCCCCCCTGAGAATATGACTAAAATGAGAAAATAAGCTAACTTAAGATTTAAAATCATCCCCTAAAGGTAACCCAGCACAACCCCCAAATAGCCCTGCAATGGGCACAAACACCTCGCACGGTGTCACGACCCGACCCAAAAATAGTAGGGAACGAGTGTATTAACATGCCACCAAGGCATTCAATATTTTGACTTTAAAAATTTTCTCTTAAAATATATAAAGCGGAAATACAATCACATGGTTATGGATCGTAAAATACTGAAAGTGAAGGAATTACATCATCTAGGCTTTCTAAAGGAAACTTCATTTATATTAAAATATCAACGAGTTAAGTGCCAAACATGTTCTATCTAATAAAACAAATTTCTATTTAATGTAACAAAAGGAGCTCTAAAAGCCAAAATCTTCAACATAGCCCTTTTACGTTCCATCCACGAGCTTAATTATGTCCTGAAAAATGGTTATTTATACAACATCAGCTAAAAGACGAATGAGATTCAATCTCCAGACATTCCACGGGTTTTCAGAAAATTGATACCTATTCAATTTAGAACATAAGGCATATACATAGATATAGGAATTTCCAGTAATATACATAAATTAAATGACAACATATATATATATATATATATATATATATATATATTCAGAATAAATAGTTCATAACAGAACAGATAAAACAATTGGACATATGTCAATTATTTAGTTTTAGTGGCCATGTGCGCTTTAATACTTACCAAATGTTTCCACCCGGTAACATCACAGGCAGAGAATCATGATTTCTGGAATAACGTCTTGTTTAGGGCACACCAGCGATAAACTAGCTGGGAAGGTACCACCCAAATATTTCCACCCAGTAGTCAAGGCCAACAAAGTAAGAGAGTTTCCATAGGCCGAATCAATAATTTCATAATTCAAATCAGATGTATATATCGAGAGATATACACATATAACAAACAACGAAATCATCGGTATCAGATGTATTTTGAGGATAAAACATTTCACAAATTATATATAGTTTTCATAATCTCATATAATCAAAATATGCAAGGAATGTCACAGAGTACTCGCCTAAAATAGAGGCTCAAAAATACTGATATTGAGTCTTGGATCACACGTTAATTTAATAAATACAATAAAGGTTTAATTACGTACTCGAAATAAACCCAATTCTAAATATTGTGTTTTAATCCTAAAATAACTTATTGTAAAAGGTTACTAATGCCATTTCCTCAATTTTTAATATTCATTCATCGTATTTAAAGAATTCAATTCATAGTTCTTCCTAATCACTCGGTTTCCAGTAGAGATGAAGGATCACAGGGGCACCACTTAAATACCATCTCATCTAGACAGAACTTCACCGAGATTGACTTTAGAATTACTAAATGAGATTCCATAATAACGAGCAATTACTTACAAAATTCATTTTAAAAAACGTATATATATTTTCAAACAAGTTGATGTATTTTGAAAACAAAATCAATTTATATTGTTTCCAAATTTTAAGTTTTGATTAGTGGATCCTTTAGTGTATTTTCCCACCATAACTACTAAGTAAAGCTATAAAAATGCATTACAACATTTAAATAAAATCATACCTACGAAACGAATTCTTTCTTAAAATTATAGAACTCCTTCTTAAGATATTTTCTAAGCTATCACTCTTTCTTACTATAATTCTTAAGGAATTGGTGTGAGTTATAAATGATCCCAAATACCCTATTTATAGGTTTCCAAGGATATTACGGTGTTGACATGAGTCTAATGACTAAGATTTTTGGAGTGGTGATTCAACGCCGAGGTGTCGCGTTTCGGAGTGATCTAGCAGTGTTAATATCACCAAATGATGACAAGTGTTTTAGCTTTCTCTCTAAAGACGACATGTGTAAGGTGGAGGTGACCAGCACGTGGTGGAAAGGTAATAAGGGTATAAGGGTCATTTTACACATAAAGGGTATTTTGGTAATTTCACACTTTATATTTTCACTATTTCTTAGAGGTCCTTAAAAATATTTTATTTACAAAATGGCCCTTTTTATATTTTTATTTTAGTCCCTAATGTTTCATAAAATTATATTTTCTACCCCAAAACTTATTATTTACCTTAAGATATGTCATAGGACATCGATTTGATCCAATTTACAGTTGATTCTTCATATTTAAAAATGGGGGTTGTTATATTAATAGCCAATAATACCACATATCTAATAATACAACATTTATAAGATAATAAGTAACACAAGTGTAAAAATAAACTATATACATATGAGCATATAAAAGTGGGGTCATTACATCCTTCCCTCCTTATAAAAAGTTTGGTCCCCAAACTTGACTCATATTAATTTACAAACAAGTATGGATATCTCTCATTTATTTCATCTTCCCGCTCCCATGTTGCTTCTTCATATGAATGATTACGCCATAATACTTTGACCAGGGGAATTATCTTGGTTCGTAATATTTGATCTTTATGCTCCAAAATTTCTACCGGATGCTCAATGTATGACAAATCTTCTCTAACTTGAAGAGGTTCATGACTTGAGATATGTTTTGGATTTGGGCCATATTTCTTTATCATTGATACATGAAACACATTATGTACACTAGAGAGTTCAGGTGGTAAGGCTATTTTATACGCAACAGCTCGTATCCTTTCAAGGATTTCAAAAGGTCCTATGTATCTTGGGTTCAATTTCCCTTTCTTACCAAATCGTATTACTCCCTTTGCAGACGATACTTGCAAGAAATCATAATCTCCTCTTTGAAATTCTAACTGTCGGTGTCGATTGTTAACATAACTCTTTTGACGACACTGAGCGGTTCGAAGTCGGTCTTGTATTAATTTTACCTTCTCTGTTGTAATCTAAATCAATTCTGGTCCCAACAATTTTCTTTCCCCAACTTATACCCAACATGTAGGGGAATGACACCTTCTACAATAGAGTGCCTCATACGGAGCCATTTGAATACTTGTTTGATAACTATTATTATATGAAAATTCCACCAACGGTAAATGATCATCCCAATTCCCTTTCAAATCAAGTGTATATACCCTAAGCATATACTCTAAGGTTTGAATAGTTCTCTATGATTGTCCATCCGTTTAAGGATGAAAAGCGGTGCTGAAATTCAATTTTGTTCCCATGGCTCCTTGTAGGCTTTTCCAGAAGCGAGACACAAATCTAGGGTCACGGTCAAAAATAATTGAAATTGGGGTCCATGAAATCAAATAACTTCCCGCACATACAACTTAGCTAACTTTTCTAAAGAATGGGTAATCTTAATGGAAAGAAAATGAGCAGATTTAGTTAGCCTATCAATAATTACCTAAATAAAATCATTACCATTTGAACTCCTTGGTAAACATGTCACAAAATCCATAGTGATATGTTCCCATTTCCACTCTGGGATTGGTAGGGGTTGTAGTAATCCTGATGGTTTTTTATGTTCAACTTTTACTTGTTGACAGACCAAACACTGAGATACAAATTTTGTTATCTCCCTTTTCATGTTATTCCACCAAAATACTTCTCGAAGATCTCTATACATCTTGGTATTTTCGGGATGAAACGTGAATCTCGAGTAATGACTTTCCTCTAAAATTTTCCTCTTCAGTTGGGCATCATGTGGAACACACACTCTATTTCCAAACCTCAATATATCATCCCGTATCACAAATTCCATTCTCTTCCCTTCAATAACCTCTTATCTAATCTTCTTCAGTTGTGGGTCCTTTACTTGTGCAATTTTAATATGTTCCATCAATATGGGTTGTAGTTGTAAGTTTGCAATTATTCCGCCTTTATTATAAATACGAACATCTTTTCCATATTTCTTAAATCCTTCAATAGAGCCTCCTGGTTTGTAATAAGACATGTTAAATTCGGTGTAGACTTCCTACTTAAAGCATCAGCTACTACATTAGCTTTCCCTGGGTGATAATGAATATTTAAATCATAATCCTTCATCAATTCTAACCACCTCATTTGTATCATGTTCAATTCTTTCTGAGTAAATATATATTTCAAACTCTTATGATCAGTATAAATCTCACAAATCTCACTATATAAATAGTGTCTCCAAATCTTAAGAGCAAAAATTACAGCTGCTAATTCTAGGTCATGGGTTGGATAATTCTGCTCATATGGTTTTAACTCTATTGAGGCATAAGCAACTACTTTTCCATTTTTTATTAACACACATCCTAAACCATTTTTATAAGCATCACTATAAATCACCAATCCTTTCGTACCTGAAGGAATAGTCAAAATTGGGGAAGTCACTAATCGATTCTTAAGTTCTTGAAAACTTTTCTCGGATTCCTCAGACCATTCATATTTCACCTTCTTCCGTGTTAACCTAGATAGAGGTTTAGCAATACTAGAAAATCCTTCAATAAATCTTCAATAATAACCTGCTGATCCAAGGAAACTACGAATCTCTCTCACATTAGTTGGTCGTGGCCAATCTAGTATAGCCTTAATATTTTGAGGGTTAACTGACAGTCCCTCCTTGGAAATGACATGTCCTAGAAAAGAAACGCTAGGTAAGCAAAACTCACACTTCTTTAATTTCGCATATAATTTCTCTTTCCTTAGGATTTGTAATATTATCTCTAAATACTTCTCATGTTATTCAATACTCTTAGAATAAATAAGGAAGTCATCAATAAAAACAACCACACATTGATCCAAATATTTCCTAAACACTTTATTCATCATATCCATAAAAGTGACTGGTGCATTAGTTAGTCTAAATGGCATTACAAGAAATTCATAGTGACCATATCTAGTACGAAAAGTTGATTTCGAAATATCATCTTCCTTAATCTTCAAGTGATCATAGCGTGACCTAAGGTCAATCTTAGAGAATACTTATGCACCTTATAATTGATCAAACAAGTCATATATATAAGGTATGGGGTATTTATTCTTAATGGTTACTTTATTCAGTTCACGATAATCTATACATAGTCTCATCGTCCCATCCTTCTTTTTCACAAATAACACTGGAGCACCCCAAGGCGATATACTTGGTCTGATAAAACCTTTATCTAAAAGGTATTCTAATTGCACTTTTAACTCTCTTAATTCTAAAGGTGCCATACGATATGGTGGTTTTAAGATTGGTATAGTTCTGGGAATAAGGTCAATGGTAAATACTATTTCTCTATTGGGAGCTAGACCGGGTAAATTATCAGGGAAAACATCCATAAAATTCTTAGCAATAGGGATATTTTCTAATCTAGGCTCTATTTTTTTCAAACTATTAACAGTTGCAAGAAATCCTTGACATCCCTTCTTAAGAAAACTATAGGCTTGCATTGCAGAAATAATACATAACGGAGATATGATGCCAGTTCCTTCAAAACTAAATTTTGGTTGGTGAGGAATTTGTAAAGTAACACTCTTCTCAAAACAGTCTACCTTAGCATGATATGATGCTAACCAGTCCATCCCCAAAATGACTTCAAAATCTTTAATGTCTAAAACTATCAAATCAACAAATAGTTTATGACTATCAATATCTATGGGGAAAGCCTTGTATACTAATTTACCCACCAATAAATCACCAGAAGGAGTAGAAACATGTATATTATGATTCAGGGGTTCAGGCAATTTATGAAAGCGATTTAATACACGTATAGATACAAATGAATGGGTGGAACCAGGATCTATTAAAGCTTGAAAAGGTTATGCACATATAGAAAGTGTACCTGACACTACAGCATTAGAAGCTTGGGTATTAGAAAGTGCAAAAACTCTACCCTGTCTGCCTTGATCCTTCTTTTCACTTGAAGGCTTTATCGGAACCCTTGTTGGGTTTTGGCAGTCTTTTATCTGATGTCCTTTTTGTCCGCATCTAAAACAAGCTCCCGAATCCTTATAACAAGGTCGTCCTCCATGCATCCTTCCACATTGCTGACATATCTAGTTATTATACTGTTTGTTATCACTAGATACCCCAATGTTGTATGTATTCCTAAAAAAATTCTATTATTAGGGTTCTTTCCTTTTTGTTCCCCAAACTTCCTCTTACCATCTCTAATTCGATTGTACTCCTCACCATCCCTCTCAGCTATTGTAGCCCTAGTCACGACGTCAACATATGATGTCAACTTTAGGATGGAAATTCGATTACGAATATTCAACCTTAACCCACGTTCAAACTTCTTCGCTCTTAAAACATCAGTTACTACAACATGACGTGCAAAACGGGATAACTCAGTAAACTTTGCCTCATATTGACTGACCGTCATATTCCCTTGCACTAGACTCGTGAAGTTAGCTGCCATTTCGTCTTTCACCGTTTCAGGAAAATATTTCTCATAAAAGATTACTAAGAAATCATTCCAACTTATGTAAGTATTCCTTTCCTCGTGTATTCTCTTAGTCATTCTCCACCAATGTTCGGCTGCCCCTTCTAACATAAATATTGCAAATGACACCCTTTGTTCATCGATACACTTAAGAACATCGAGTATCTTTTCCATTTGCATCACCCAACTTTCTGCTTCGGTGGGGTTAGGAGTACCTTTAAAAGATGGAGGATTCAACTTCTTGAATTGTTCAATAGTACATTTACTTAGTTCAAGATTCCTTGGTAATCCATTATTCACCTGTTGCTCCACAATCTTTGCTAGACTTTCAATCGCCTTGTATGCACCTTTCAATCCTTCTATACTCGAATCACTAGTTCCCATAGATGATCTTCTCTGGGTCATTTTCTACAGTCATGGCCAAACGTAAGATCTACTATACGACATCAATATTGAAACTAAAAGACCAATTATAAATAATATAACACATTAGGAGGGTTATCACATAAATCAGATATTTAATACTATCTCCTAAGGATGGAAACATGAAATCTATAACGTTCGAAACCTATGTTCAGTAGTCTACGGGTTCATAACCTATGCTCTGATACCACCTCTGTCATGACCCCGACCCAAAAATAGTAGGGAACGAGTGTCTTGACATGCCACCAAGGCATTCAATATTCTGGTTTTAAAAAATTTCTCGTAACATATATGTAGCGGAAATACAATCACATGGTTATGAATCGTAAAATACTGAAAGTGAAGGAATTACATCATCAGAGCTTTCTAAAGGAAACTTCATTTATATTACAATATCAACGAGTTAAAAACCAAACATGCGCTATCTAATAAAACAAATTTCTACTTAATGTAACAAAAGGAGCTCTAGAAGCTAAAATCTTTAACATAGTCCTTTTACGTTCCATCCACGAGCTTAATTATGTCCTGAAAAATGGTTATTTATACAACGTCAGCTAAAAGCCGAATGAGATTCAATCTCCAGACATTCCAGGGGTTTTCAGAAAATTGATACCTATTCAATTTAGAACATAAGGAATATACAAAGAGATATAAATTTTCAGTAATATATATAAATTTTCAGTAATATATATATATATATATATATATATATATTCAGAATAAACAATTCAGAACAGAGCAGATAAAATAATTGAACATATGTCAATTATTCACTTTTAGTGGCCATGTATGCTCTAATACCCAGACAGATAGTGTTGCCAAATGTTTCCACCCGGTAACATCACAGACAGAGAATCATGATTTCTGGAACAACACTTTGTTTAGGGCACACCAGCGATAAACCAGCTGGGAAGGTACCACCCAAATATTTCCACCTGGTAGTCAAAGCCAACATAGTAAGAGAGTTTCCATAGGCCGAATTAATAATTTCAGAATTCAAATCAGATGTATATATCGAGAGATATACACATATAATAAACGACGAAATCATCAGTATCAGATGTATTTTGAGGATAAAACATTTCACAAATTAGATATAGTTTGCATAATTCTAAATAATCAAAATATGCAAGGAATGTCACAGAGTACACATTTGAAATAAAGGCTTGAAAATACATATATTAAGTCTTGGATCACACGTTAATCTAATAAATACAATAAATATTTAATTACGTACTCTAAATAAACCCAATTCTAAATATTGTGTTTTAATCCTAAAATAACTTGCTGTAAAAGGTTACTAAAACTATTTTCTCAATTTTTAATTTTCATTCATCGTATTTAAAGAATTCAATTCATAGTTCTTCCTAATCAGTCGGTTCCCAGTAGAGATGGAGGGTCACAGGGGCACCACTTAAATACCATCTCATCTAGACAGAATTTCACCGGGATTAACTTTGGAATTACTTAAATGAGATTCCATAATAACGAGCAATTACTAACAAAAATCATTTTAAAAAGCGTATATATATTTCCAAACAAGTTGATATATTTTGAAAATGAAATCAATTTAGATTGTTTCCAAATTTTAAGTTTTGATTAGTGGAGCCTTTAGTGTATTTTCCTAGCATAACTACTAAGTAAAGCTATAAAGCACGAAATTAAAACTATAAAAATGCATTATAACATTTAAATAAAATCATACCTATGAAACGAATTCTTTCTTCAAAATTATAGAACTCCTTCTTAACATATTTCCCAAGCCATCACTCTTTCTTACTATAATTCTCAAGGAATTGGTGTGAGTTATAAATGATCCCAAATACCCTATTTATAGGTTTCCAAGGATATTACGGTGTTGACACGTGTCTAATGACTAAGCTTTTTGGAGTGGTGATTCAACGCCAAGGTGTCGCGTTCCAGAGTGGTCTTGCAGTGTTAATATCACCAAATGATGACAAGTGTTTTAGCTCTCGCTCTAAAGACGACATGTGTAATGTGAAGGTGACCAGCACGTGGTGGAAAGGTGATAAGGGTATAAGGGTCATTTTACACATGAAGGGTATTTTGGTAATTTCACACTATATATTTTTAATATTTCTTAGAGGTCCTTAAAAATATTTTATTTACAAAATGGCCCTTTTTATATTTTTATTTTAGTCCCTGAAGTTTCATAAAATTATATTTTCTAGCCCAAAACTTATTATTTACCTTAAGATATGTGATAAGACTTCTATTTGATCCAATTTATAGTTCATTCTTCATATTTAAAAATGAGGCTTGTTATATTGATAGCCAATAATACCACATATCTAATAATACAACATTTATAAGATAATAAGTAACATCTGAGTGTAAAAACAAACTATATATACATATGAGCATATAAAAGTGGGGTCATTACACACGGTACCAACGTAACTCGTAGGAACTAATTATGTAATCACGGTACTCCCGAGAATAGGACTATAATTTACAAATAAGGAGACTTAGGCTTGAAAATGTGACCATAGGGGGAACTAAAAATTGCTTTTTGTTAGGTTTTTGTTTGGGTCGTTATTGTAGGCCGCATGCCTGGCTACTGTCTAAACTCGGTTTGAGTTATTTGCACTCTTTTTTTACAATTAATACATTCTTACATTTCATCAAAAAAAACTAACAAATAATAGAAAAAGAAATGAATGTCTTGGTGAAGCATGATTCATCTTTTTATTTTGAACTTTTACTACTCACCGCCCAGCAGGGGCTGAGCTAGGATTTCTCGAGGGTGGGGACTAATTTAAAGGTAATTTTCGAGGGGACGGGGACAAGAGCCCCCGAGATGAATTTTTTGAGGTTATTTTTAAGTATCCACCAAAAATTAACGTAATTTATTTAATCTACAAAGTTTATCTTCCACTTTAGGATTTCCACGAACAATTGAAGTTTGTAGGGTGCGATCAACATAAAATTCCTCCAAAATAATTTTATCCGATTCACATTGCTCTCAATATGTGGTGTCGATGTCGACTCCAATTTTTTTTTAAAACCTCTCCATGATTTGGCAAAAAAAAATAGGTTCAATAATATCCCCGAAAAAAAGTAATTGCATTACACAACATCAATATCCCCTAAAATTGATAACATAAAATTAGGTTCATAAAATTAGGTGCATTATATTTAGGGTTGTGTTTCAGCCGGATCGGATCGAAAAATGCCTCTTCGAAAAAAATTCTGATTTTTTCGGAAAATTAAAAAAAAAATCCGAATTCAGGAAAATCGGCAAAAATCGGAAATTCACAAATATATTAAAAATCCAAAATTTTCAAAAATTCAAAAATTTCAAAAAAATAAATTATGAATTTTCAATTACTCGGAATTCCCATTTTAAAGAAACAAAGAAAATGGCTTAACCCAACATATAAATACATGGAGATTTGACCTATTTTTTCATTTGTGTAGAAGTTAGAAGGATACTCTCCTTTTATAGAGCATATTTTGGAGTCATCTCCCTCTCCCAGCCGATATGGGATATGGAAAACTTTCAAAAAACTGGAAAAGAAATCGAAAAAATCGGAAATTGGAAAATAATTCTGAAAAAATTGGAAATAATTTTTAAAAAAATCGGATCGGCATAGTTTCGGAAAAATCGGATCGAAGAAATCGGAAAATCAAAAATTCAGAATTATTTTCAATTTTCGATCCGATTTTTTTCGAAAAAATCGAAAATCGACAAACTAAAATTTCATTCCAAATTCGGAAAAAATCAGATTGAAAATCGAAAAAATCGAAACGTTCGGAAAAAAAACACAGCCCTAATTATATTAGGTTCATAAAATTGATAGCATAGAATTGACAGCATAACATCAATACATACACAACCAAACAAACTAATTTAACATATATACTAAATAAACACAACAAATAAACAAACTAAACACAAAGTAGGCAACAACAAGCAGCACGGGAGGGAGCAACGAAATTAAATTACCGAAAACGAAGCAAGGAAGCAGTAGGGGAGGGAAGGAGGCGTGCGTTTTGTATTGTGCGTTTTGTGATGTAGCTGATTTGGTTAGGTTATAATTTAAACACTTGGTTTATTTTTTTCTATTCATAAAAATGGCCCCAAAACTTTTACTATTTTAATATTTACCCAAAATATTTTTATATACCTACTTTTCTATTTATTTTTATAAAAAAAAAACAGTGGGGACACAAGCGCCCACTAGGCCCTGAATAGCTCTGTCCCTACCGCCCAGAGAATTACATTCAATTGAAAACTGGAAAAAGAAAGTAAAAGCTCTGTAAATGTAAAAGAAAAGGAGCTACATGTGGTAATCAGCAAAACCAACATATATGATTAGTTAACTGGGGCTCGTAAAACCATGGATATATTAGTTGACCAGTAAAGCTAGAACACTTTTATTGGAACATAATTTTTGACAAAAATTTTTACTGAAATCACACGTGCCAGCGTGTTATTGGTGGGTTATTTGGTCCTACTGGCGTGAACCCCACAATCTAACCAATAAAAATCCGTCACCTAATTCGGTATCTCCACTTTCAGTAAAAAAATCGGTTTCAATATCATTTTCCGTAAAGTTATGCCGACACAAAGTGTCGACACAAACCCAAATGACACAGTGAGCTGTCAATTTTTTATTGGATAAGAATAAACAATCTTTTAACCTTATGTACTCTTTACCCACCCAGTAGTGCTTACTCTTCATTTAGGTGGCAAGACAAAAGGTGTTTTATCCTCATTTTTTTGCAGTAACTGTTAACCAAACCAATTAAGATCCAAAAAATGTCCTCACTTTCATCGGGTTTGATTTTTTTTCATTTCAAATTGTTATTTTCATTGAAAAAACTGAAAAGAAAAAAATGAACTAGTTTTTTTTTCATTTCTTTTCATTTTCATTGATTTTCCTTTTCATTTTTTTTTTTTCGTTCTATGTCTAGTTTTTAAATTTAACAATATTCATATCACGAAACAAATTAAATATGACTAATTTTTTTAATTTAATACTATTAATAATATTAAACAAATATTAAAGGCCCCAATTGTACAGTCTTTTAAATATATTTAACATGCCTATTTTACCCTAATTATCAATAATGTTAAACACTTGAACAACATTACACATGTCCTTTTTTGCAAATATTTTGTAGGAATGAAATGTGACATTAACAACTCTTATTAGAATGAGTATGTTGACAGTGAAGAGGGTTATGGTATTGAACTAAACTTGAATGATGAATTGGTGGATGAGAGGGTAGAGGTATTGATTTGGATTTGAATGCTGAATTGGAGGATGAGATGGAAGATGTAAATATAGAAGATAAAATAAAAGACCCTGAAGTAGGAATGATTTTTGATTCATATGATGATTTGTTTTATTATTACCAAAAGTATGGCAATGAGAAGAGGTTTTCGGTTAAAAAAAGGATATTCATCTAGGGGCTCTAATGGTTGTTTACAATGGATTGAGGTTGCGTGCTCTCGGTCGGGAAAAGAGGAAAGCAATGGTAGAAATGCTTTAAAAAAAATCGGTTAGCAAAACTCAATGTGAAGTGAAGGTTAGGGTTGTTTTTGGTCTCGATGGGAAATGGCATGTAACAAAAGTAATCATTGATCACAATCATGTTATAAGTCCGACGAAATCACGATTTTATAAGAAAAATAGAGTGATCAAACCATATGTCAAAAGGAGGCTCGAGTTGAATGATAGGACGGGTATAAGGCCAAATAAAACTTTAATGCACTTGTTGTCGAAGTGGGTGGGGCATGAGAATGTCCCATTTTAAGAGAAGGATTGTTCTAATTATATCGGTAAAGTTAGACGATTAAGACTCGGGGAAGGGGATGATATGGCAATTCAAAAATAATTTATGAAGATGCAAGAAAATAATTCAAACTTGTTTTATGTGATGAATTTGGATGATGAGGGTGGGTGAAAAATCTATTTTGGGTGGATGCAAGAAGTCGTGCAGCGTATGGAGAGTTTGGAGATGCAATCTCATTTGACACCACATACTTGACTAATAAGTATGATGTGCCATTTGCCCCTTTTGGCGGTGTTAATCACCATGACCAATCAATTTTATTAGGTTGTGGTTTGATATCGAGTAAGGATAGTGACACTTTTACATGACTTTTTAAGTCGTGGCTTAGTTGTATGGGTGGTCGTGCTCCTATCTCTATTATTACCAACCAAGATAAAGCTATGCAAAATGCCATTGAATATGTATTTCCCAACATGCGTCACAAGTGGTGCATATGGCATATAATGAAAAAGTTTCCAGAAGTTACGGGGTCATGGACACTATGAGTCACTCAAGTATGCAATGCAACATTCAGTTTATGACTTGTTGACTTGTGAGGAGTTTGAAGGTAGTTGGAACATTTTCATTGAGAAATTTAATCTTCATGATACTACTTGGTTGATTGAATTATATGAGGAGAGGGACATTGGGTATCTGCATTTGTGAAAGATACATTTTTGGGTGGGAATGTCCTCGACGCAAAGAAGTGAGAGCATGCATACATTCTTTGATGGGTATATCAACTCAATACTACTTTAAAGCAACTACTTGAACAATATGAGAATGCATTAAGAAGTAAGGTTCAAAAGGAAAATCAAGAAGATTTCAATTCCTTCAACTCTAAGATCCCATGTGTCATTCGTTATATAATGGAGAAACAATTCTAAGATGTTTATACCACGACCAAGTTTAAGGAGTTTCAAGAGGAAATAATAGGGAAGATGTATTGTAATGTGTCTTCAATTAGAGAGGAACATGGCTTCCACAAGTATAGTATTTCTGAAGACATGGCTAGAGGTACAAATCGAAAGGCGACTTTTGATATTTTGTTTACGGAGGATGGTTGTGATATTAAGTGTAATTGTCAACCATTTGAGTTTAGGGGTATCGTTTGTCGCCATGTGATTACAGTCTTAATAAATAAAAACATTCATATTGTTCCCGATAAACATATACTTCAACGGTGGAGGAAATACGTGAAGAGGGCCCACACAAAGGTTAAAATTGTGTACTCTGACTGGTCCTGAAAATGAGAGATTTGATAGGATGTGTAACACATTTTACTAAGCGGCTGACTTGGCAACGAACAACGAAGAGAAGACAAGTTTGTTTATGAAATGGATTTCATGGTTGTGCATTAAATTGAATAAAGGTGAAGGAAATGGTGCAAGTAATCCACTGAGTTCATTAAAGATTAGCCAAATTCATGCATCTCCATCACAAGGTGGTGACTTTAATCCAAAGGCGAACGAAAGTTTCATTGTTCATAGTTCATTAGTCGTCCGCTCTAAAGGCCGACCACCGTTCAACAGAAAACAATCCATGATGGAGCAAGCTATTTTGAAGATAAAAAGGACAAAGAAGGGGAAAGGAGGAGATAAGGAGAAAGGAAAAGATTTATTTCAATCAAAAGAAAAGGTACCTACTTTTTATTAATATTTGTTGTGCTTACAACTTTAATGTTTAACATATATTTATTTTCTTGATTACAATATGTTTTATGAAAAAACAGGACTTCGTTGATCTATCAAAAGAAGGGGATTTCATCAATTTAGAACTTGAGATGGGTTGGCCGTACCATATAATATACCATATATACCAAACTCTCCTTTTAAAATGTCAGTGTGCATTGGTTTTACATACAATTTTAATTTTAAATAGTTACTATTGTTATGTTATCAATTAGAGAAATTGTATGGTGTACAGGCTTGTAAAAACACATATTGGCTTGACATGTACATGATGAACACAAATTCATTTTGCGATAATATTATGCAACAATTTGTTGTTGAATACGTGCAAAAACCAACACAAATGAGGGATAAAGGAAGTTGAGACTGGAGTTGGGAACAATCTATTTTTTTGTTTTTTAAATTTCAGTTTGGAACAATCTGTTTTTTTGGCTTTTCAAACTTGAGTTGGGAACAATATTTTTTTGGCCTTTCAAATTTGAGTTAGGTGCAGTAGCTTTTGTTTGGTTTTTGAACTTAAGATGCCTTTTTTTCGCTTTCTTATGTTGAATGGAATTAGTTTGTGGGCCATTTAATTTATCTTTTGAACTTATATTTGATTGTTTTTTTTTATTTTCTTGTATTTATTAGAATTATTGAATGTTAACATTCATTGCAAAAATTACATCATAAAAACAATGGTGAAAGTGAACAGGTATTGTGGTGCTGATTCTTAGTTGGAAAAACAATGGTGAAAGTGAGTCCAAAGACCTTTTTGTTTGGGGGTCTTTGTAAATTTAAGAACTATTGTAATATATATTTTGAAAATTGGACAACAAACATTTTATTTATAATTTTAATCCCTATTTTTTAATAAAATCGTTGGTACAAACCCATATTCATAAAATATCAATCAATCACAGCATGTCACGTGTCCCTTTAATTTGAAAATAAAAACTAGAAATGAAAAAGAAATATTTATTATCCTGTATCCATAATCAATATTATTTTAAATCCTAAAATTATATAATCTATTTTTGTTTTCCCACCGTAAAGGAGGTATTCATATGGGTAAGAGTTAATAAGGTTAAAAGTTCATTTTTCTTATCCAATAAAAACTTGACAGCTCACTGTGTCGCCGGGTGGGTGTCAACACTGTGTCAGCATAGTTGACGGCTATTGACATAAAGCATTTTCAGAAGTGTGTGTGTGCTGCACCAACTTTAGTTTGGCTGCCATGTAGGTTCAGGCTGCAGGCAAACGGGTAAAGTCCAAAATTGCTAGCCCCCGCCAAAGTGGTCATGTGGGCCATCAAAAACAGCTGCAGTGAATTAAAACTATGGACAGGACCCTTTTGAGAGGGGTACGGACGTGAAAATGAACCCATCCAACTTTACAGCAAAGTGAACACAGACACGCAGGAGGGATACAATATATAGCAATTTCCCATTTAATTAGACGCTATTTTCCTTTTCCTAATTCTAAAATCCTACTGGGGAAATGTGACTACATAGACTAATTTCAACAAACCCAACCCCCCACCCCAACAAATTATGTTAACCACTCATCAGCTAAATTACAAAGCTGAAGAGGCCCCTTACATGCAATAATACTATGTTACATCATATGTGCAATATTGTATTGTCTACGCTCTTGAAAAGTCTACTTCATATCCTGCTTTCGAGCACAAGGATCGTCCCCATGTGCAAAAAAATTGGATCCTCGCCAGCATTCAAAAAAGAGAACATGCTCTCCTGATAGACCTAGGGCTCTTAGTACTAGGTGATTTCCTGACAGGGAGTTATCTGCCGAGAGCCCGTCCTCTTGACAGTTTGTGTCAAAACATTGCGGATGCAAGTGTCCAAATACTAGCCTACCCAATATCTGTAAATTCTGGCAATGATGAACAATCTTCAAGCCCTGAGATGAATTCCGGAACATAGTTATGCGGGATTATATCAAAAAACTCGGTTTCCGAAGCTGGCACGTCGTGTGTGCCAAATGAGGAAATACTGTGATAATCATCGAATCCAACATCAGGAATGGAGTCATCGAATACAGTCATCCTAGGTTGGAACACTGGATCAGTGATTAGGGAATGCATGTCACAAGATTCTGTCGTCATTTTTCTAACTTTCGATTTAGAATGCTTTGATGAGTCGGAGATGGAAAGCTTGTGTTTTCCCAAGTACTGTGATTTCAATTGTATTCGAGATTTGACATCACCTACTTGAAAAGCTGATGAAGCCCAACCCAAACCACCTTCAACACAAGCTCTTGAAGCCGCCCTGGAAAAAGAGGATACAAAATATATTGTAATATTTCAACAATATAAGTTTTTTAAAAAAAGAACAGCTTTGAAAATGAATTATGCAACATTTGACTTTTTCTTTGGCATGTCTAGCACAGCATGAACTTTCATATCTTATAACTATTTTTGTAATTAATCCAACTCTGGATAAGATTCCACATTCTCAAAATGTCTTGTACCTATTTTTGTAATTTCACTCATTTCTAGAAAAGATGCATCCACAAATGCTAATGAAACAAATAAAACTGATATCATTTGTCAAGAATGTACCCAGCAACCGTGGTCAAGAAACAAATGCCAAATGAAGGGAATAGAGGTATAAAAAAAGGTTTTTGGTTGTGATGGCAGGGGGTAGTCGGAAGAGGTGGTGGATGTGGTGGCAGGAGGTGGTTGAAATAAATAAATAAAAAATAGATTTTTGATACTTTTTCAGGTTTTGTGGGGCTTTTGAAATATTTTAAAAATGCATTGTACTTTCAGTTTTTTTTCCTGAACCCAGGTTTTAAATTATTTTAATTTAAAATGCCACGAGGCTATTAAACTGAATAGCTTAGAAAACAATTTTGGGCAAAGGCTAAAATTGAAAATTACTAATGTATTAAAATCTAAATACCCAAAAAAAAACTTCTCGATAAAAGAACCTGCTCGGCTAATTGATATTTACTAACACACGCATGGAGGGAGGGAGAGTACGGGAGCAAAGAATATTCATAAAGTGAAATCTTGAATACCAAGAAGCAACAGAGTTGAATGATCTGCTTTACATAAATAACCATATTATATAAAAAAAATTAAAATTGATATTGCAGATGTATGACAGAAGCAATAGAGAACTGCTTAAGGTGTTGGGAGATCATTGGCCAAACTAACCATTCCTGGCATTCTAAAAACAGTTATTTTGTTGTCATGCGGGATGGTAGGTGAGTTGAGTAGGGGTTCAAAGTCAAGGCTGATACCGCAACGATACGGCCGAGTTGACTAGGTATCAGTACCCACCAATCCGATTACGAGTTACGAGTTTTCGATTATTGATGTGTATTGACCCAATATTTGTAATTTCTCGGTAGTATCGGATCATATCGGTAATATCGCGGTAGAATCGATCCATATCGGCGATATCACGGTAGTATCGGCCCATATTTGTGATATATCGACCGAGATGATACAAGTTACTAAGCATCGATCTTTCTATCTCTACTTCTAACTCACTCAATTGAGCCTCGATTTTGTATTCATGTCACGATCAGACAATCGCTTTCAATTCGGTAAAGGGTATATGATGTTTCGTTGTCGCAAATCGGGTTTTTTGGTTGAATCTCTCATTTCTTTTCTTGTAGTGTTACTAAATGAGTTATCTCCTATTTAACCTTCTTTTTGTAGTTACTTAATTTTGTATTAAAATGTATCATTATTTATCTATCCTTAAAAGTGTATGATTATTTACATTATATGTATATCCTTAATTAGTAATAGGTACTATTGTAACATTTAGAAGAATATATTACTAAATATATATTGATTTAGACAATGTTATGCATACTAAATGATGATTCAGTAGAAAAATTAGACAATATTGTGCATACTAAATGATGATTTTGTACTTGTCTAATTGAGCCCTATTATTATTGTTATTTTTCTAAACTTTTCTATATTTCTAAATAGTGTATAGTTACGTATCAACAATGTATAGTTACGTATCAACAGAGCCCGATACCGATACCGAATCAAAGATTTAGCGTCTGAGTCATAGACCGGTACCGCAACTTTGAACCATGTAGGAGGGTGATAAGAGCCACATAACCTTGGGGAGTGCCCCACAGCTTCCCCTCACCCACACAAAAGAATATTTTTGGGAGGATCTAAAATGATAATCTAAAATGACAAAAGAAGGAAGTAAACTGTAGTTGCATAAGGTCATACCTGAAACGGTTTTCAGCTGTATTTTGGGAGGATCTAAAATGATAATCTATCCCCGTCGGCGGGTTTGCAGATGGTTGTGGGTCAGCGCCACATACCGACAGATTTATGACAGGTGGCAATTCTATCATGGGATCATCCCTCTTCCCTGGAAGTTCCAAAGTAATCCACAACTGGTCTGGAACAGCTGCAGCTTCCTCCCTCTGGTTGAAATTCGAAACTCTATCTTCCGGTCGGACACTGTGGGCATCATAGAGTGCTGCTGCGACTAATTTTCTACTCAGGCTTAGATTTGTAAATTTCATCTTTACTGATGGTTCCGTTGTGGGATTCCTAGAATTATGGTTAACAGTAGAAGTAGAAAACTTCCCACTAGAAAAGTGGCTACTATTGGAAGATGACAGGTTGTTTCTGCAGCCATGGCGAGATGATACCCTCCAGACAGAAGAAAGAAGGGCAAAGAAGTGCTTTTGCACCAGTGGCTCGTGATCTGGCAGTTCAGAGGCAACATCTAGCAGCGTTCGGACATTATCCTAACACAAAAAGCAGCTCATTCTTACAAACGTGAACTAACAGCTGAACAAGAATATTCTTATATTGGACAATCAGGTTTTTAACAAACATACACAACAGAAGCTGCTATTTTCAGTAGCCGTACAGAAGTGTGAAGTTACAATACGAGAAGACATAAACGTACCTCATATTCAGTGTTTTAGAAATAGTTGTACAACTAATCAAAATAATAAGAAAAACGGCGTAAAATCACTTGTATAAAAGTAAATGAAGGTATCAAAAAATAGTTTGATTGAATCAAAACATTGGCAAGAGTGATCAAATCAACCAATATGCAAACCTGACCTTTGTGTGTGTGTGTGTGTGAGTGTGTGTGAGTGTGTGTGTGTGTGTGTGTGTGTGAGAGAGAGAGAGAGGGAGAGGGAGAGAGAGAGAGAGAGATTCATCCAAAACAGTGGCAAAACTTATTATGAGTAGCTAAGAAGCACAAACACTTGTGTGAATCTGATGTGATCTAAGGGATATTTTGGTCATCATATCCTTTTTCATTTCCGGCTACATATATTAGTTAATTATATTTTCTTCTTATGTTGCATTTTATTTTATTTTATTTCATTTCATATTGTATTGGTCTATTTAGAGGATGGGCTTTAGGTGAAAGCTTGAGTATTAGGCTTATTGTATAGATGGGCAGAAGTCCCACATTGGTTAGTTACTCCTTTAGTGCTCACCTCCCTATCCTATAAATAGACCACTCCTCTTCCTCATTTGGGGACTTGAACTTTGGAGTAAAAGATTAGTTATATTACTCTCTCTAAATTGGTGTGGTACGTTTAGAGTTTCCATTAAACGTGTGGTTACGTCAATTGGTATCAGAGCGAGGTGTCGCTCCCCCATTGTGTGTGAGGTGTCACCACAAATTTTGTCATTTTTGTTTGTGAAGTGTCACAACAATTTTTTTTAATTTAAATCATTTTCCACATTTTAATAGCTCCCAAAAAGGCAACACTTGATGAGAGATTTATCCAAATGAAAGAACATATGAGAGAAGAAATGGCCTCCCTCATGAGGCAACACATGGCCACCCTCACCCAACACATGTCATCTCTTTTTCAAAACCCTAACTCTACCCTAACCCCATACCTAAACACCCACCAAGACCCATCTTCATCTTCCCCCTATCTAAACCCTAACCCCAACTCCACCACTCACTACACCACCGCCATAGCTACCCACCCACCCACTAATATTTCACCACCAACCTGCCGCCACCAGCTCCCTGCCGCCTCCAACCGCTGTCACTTTTCTAGTCTTCGAAAAATTTTCAAACTCCAAATTTCTCCCACGCCCTCTTCTCATCCCGATCTAGAACTTTCCTCAAAGACCCCATCCCAAAATACCCCTAAAACAGCCTCTACCGTCAATTTTTCCCTCAGCTCCGGCGAAGCCTGCGCCCTTCCCCCACCCCCTTTCGATGGTCCAATCAACGATCCGACTTCGGATCCATACTACCCACTCCCGGGTGACCCAACCCCTCTATTTTCATCACATTTGGCCAAATGCGGTCACCAGACCGCTGGAATCCGGCCAACCCGAGTGGGGCAACCCCCCAAGCCTCCCAAACCCCTCTTTTTTCCACCTTTTTAATCCGAATAACTCATGAATTACTCCAACCACCTAATTCTAGGGTTTTAACCCTTCCCCACTCACTTACCACCACTCTCTCACCCACCCACCACTCCCTCCTCCCTCCCCCACCCATTTCTCACCCACCACCAACACAATTTTAGTCCCTCCACCCCCATTATTCTTCCGAACACCCGTTCAATCATCCACTCCCTCCATGTATGCCCCCACCCCCTACCATGATCCATTTTTGGAGTTTCACCCTTCGTATGTCCCCACGGTTGACATGGGTTTGATCTTATTTGGGTATGATGATGGTTTTATGGTGGAAGGGTCTCATTGGATGCTCTTGGCCTCAATGCTCCGACACTTTCAAGCCGGTATTCGGGTCGAGTTAGGGCGACTTCCATGGCATGTGGCGAAGCCCATGGAGGATGGGGGTTCCTTTTGGTGGCGTTCCCCCACACACTCAAGGACGAGCTTTTTGGAAGACGGGGAGAATGATGTGATCTAAGGGATATTTTGGTCATATCCTTTTTTATTTTCGGCTACATATATTAGTTAATTATATTTTCTTCTTATGTTGCACATTATTTTATTTCATTTCATATTGTATTGGTCTATTTAGAGGATGGGCTTCAGGTGAACGCTTGAGTATTGGCTAATTGTATAGATAGGCATAAGTCCCACATTGGTTAATTACTCCTTTAGTGCTCACCTCCTTATCCTATAAATAGACCACTCATCTTCCTCATTTGGGGACTTGAACTTTGGAGTAAAAGCTTAGTTATATTACTCTCTCTAAATTGGTGTGGTGCCTTTAGAGTTGACATTAGACGTATGGTTACGTCAGAATCAAGAATGTTGAAGCGTTATTACTACACTACACACCAACTACTAACTACACAACACCACCAACAAACAAAAAAACTAAACTAAGAAAAAGAGTTTATTTTTCTCTCTATATTCTTTTTGTCAATAGTTGTCCTTACAAATGAGGGCAAATAGCCTATTTATAGGAGAGGTTAACTTGCTAACCAAGCTAAGACCCAAAATGACTAAAACGGGCAACTAATAACTAAAAATGACTAATTAACTCCAAACATGCTTGGAGACTAATTTAAGACTAAAAATAAAAGAAAATGACAATAATACCCTAAACTAAAAATAGAAACAAAGATAAGTCTTCTCCCGGAAACATAACCACGTGACACGTGTCACCAATATAAATAATTCTCCCCGTCTTCGAAAAACTCGTCCTCGAGCATTGGAGGTTCTCATTAATGCCACATGATATGAACCATGAAAAGTCGACCTCAATCAAAAGTGGGCAAGCCAACTGGAATTAGTCTCATCTGTATGAACCTCATCAATAATGGGTCTAATAAACCCAAATCCCGGTGATGTCCCTCTACGAAATCCGAGCAACCAAAAACTAACGACCATATTCGCCTTCTCTACACCACGAATACATGGTTGTAGCCTGTAGTGGTGGACCCTTGAATCTGACCAGACGGTAATTCCAGCAACCGCACCTTTGCGAGTACAATGGCGAAACAAGCGGACTGAAGGTGGCATTCCGAAAAGCCGGACCCAAAATGACAAATAGTGGGGCGCATTTGTTTATGGAAGTCATATGTTGTGTCACAAATAGGCCCTAGGACCAATTTTGACCGGATTTGAGGTCAAATCGGGGGTGAGGTATTGGATCGGAGTACGGAAGCCCATTTTTGTTGGGTTTAATTGTGGTTAGGCATAAATGGGTGGGGGTAAGGGGAAAAATAGCGGGGGCTAGGTTTTTGGTCGGATGGGGGGTTTGGATGGTTCTTGATTTTTTTTTAGGGTTAGGATTTGGGGGAAGGTAGGAGACGATGTTTCATTTGATGATGTGGTGGTTGTGTGAGGGTAGGTGGTGGCGGTGGAGGTGGAGGGAGGTGATGGTGGAGGATGGAGGCTAAAAGGGTTTGTATCCTCCCTTTTTGCGGTGATGGAATTTAGGATTTCCATCCACCCGATTTTTATTTGGACATTTATCAATCTACCGATTGAAAGGTTGCCCGAGTTGGAATCACAACTCGATACCCACTTCACGCACCACGACGAACATCGAGAACAAATGCAGAGCGTAGGAGATGAACGGCCAAAAATCAAGAGAACCATCAAAAAGATCACTAGAAAGAAGGGCCGACGTCCTTTGTACCACCTTGCAATAAATCCAGAGAGAATAGGATCACCATCCAAGCATAGCAGACCAACAAAATCTCTGCTCGAGATTCCCGTGATGAACCCCTTCAATGCTACGCTGCGAAAAACATCCACCAAGCGTATGTCAAATGTCACCAAAAATGGGGCGACATACTCGCCATCAATCACATCACCCAATATCACCACCTCTTCCCCAGTAGAGACAACCATCGATCCATCCTCATCAAAATCATCCCCATTCTTAAAGATTGGAAAAAAATCTCCCAAATCAAATATTTCCGACTCGCGAAAGTGCATGCGAGTTACCAAACCATCCTCGACAAAAATGTCAAAAAAATCCCCGATACATAACCCAATTTCATCGTTTTGATCTTTCTTGCAATCAACCGGCTTGGGAGGGGAGTTTTTATCGTTGATTTGACCCGATTTGGTGAATGAAAGAGGAAGAATGATTGGGTGAAGCAACCAATCTTGAACAAGCCACCGATAATCTTGAATTGAACTCCGGGAGTTGATCGAGGCGGAAACAAAAAAAAAATTATGTTTGGGGTTCGAAAAATGGTTAGTGAGTTGGAGGGTTCGGGGGGTGGTGGTGGAGGAATTTTGTAGGGTTGGAGGCTTGGGTTTGTAAATTGTGGATTGGACTGTAAAATGGTAGGTGAAACCCTAGAAGTGGGTTATCTTGGAACTTGAATGGAGGGTTTATGGAATGAATTTGGATTTGGAGGGAAATTGGGCTGCAAGATTTGGGTTTTCAGGGTGGTGGGTTTTATGGTGATGAGGCGGAAGTGAGAGTCAACGTTCTTAATGAGATCTTTAATGTTTATTTTCCGTTCCTGATCGCCTTTTTTCAATTTTTGAATCCCCATTGTCATTTGGATTTCTTTAGAGTCATCGAGAGAGTCGCGTACGATTTTGATAATCTACACATGCGGATACACACCAACACCCATGTTTGGAGCGACACCAGCTCTGATACCAATTTGACGTAAACTACACGTCGATGGCTAAAATGAAATACCAAACCCTAATTTTAGAGAGAGAATCAAAGTTGTCATATATTCAAGAATGGAAAAAGTTAGTACAAATGAGATTACATGAGGTATTTATATGGGAAGGATTACTTGCTAATCAAATAATTAGCTAAAATGACTAAAAGGACCAATTAAAAATAAAAGAATGTCTAATTAATCTCAAACATGCTTAGAGACTAATTAAGGAAAGAAAAGACCTAAAAAAACTAAAAATAGAAAAAAAATTAAAAAAGAAAAGAAAAATAACAACGGATTCCCATCAAACACCCTGACACGACAAATTTTATAAAATTAAGATACGACACAGCAAGGACATGGAGAGAAAAAAACATGTTTGTACTTATTAAAAGAAATGAATTGATATCTTAAAGCAGAACATGAAATGAAGGTTTCTTAAGATATTAGCTTTCGTGGAAAACCATTTGACCGCCAGTAGAGCGGGGAAGAGCCAATCGAGTTTCATTGGGCATATTCGATGAAGCTAAAAATTACTCCACCAATTTCACTTATATTGTTAAATGGTTACATATTAAGTATATAGACTTGCAAACATGTGTCGAAAGCGTTAATTTTATATTTAAATTATGAACACCTGAATCTGTCGGGAGAGTGACAGTGATTTCTAGTGTCTGCATTGTTTATCCAAAATGTAAGGATGGATTTAATGACTCGAGGAATTTCTGATGAACAGTGAAGCCCTAAGACGGACACGTAACACATTACCGAAGCGCTGACAGATATTTTTAAAAAGTTAGGATACAGACAAGTAGGGAACATGTAGACTATTATTCATATTACTTAATATATTACTAAAGGAAAATATTTTAATGGTTCCAATCTATTAAAAATATCATACTTTCATCCTTTCAATTAGAAAGAACGCATTTTAACCAACAAAAATTACATTTTGAGCTGATTTTTTGTTGAAAGTGATTTTATTGTAGTCCTCGAAATGTGTTTGAGCATGTCCTCTAACATATCCCAAGATTGTCTAAACATAAACAAAAAATAAAAGAAAATGTAAGACATTCTCTAGATGTGTTTGAAAGGTGAGTGCCAGTGTCCGTCAGGGACGGATCCACCCCAGGCCGAGGTGGGGCGGCCGCCCCAGTTCAATTTTAGAAAAGAAAAAAAATAGGTTTTTTTTTTATAAATATTCAAACTTTTACTTCTTATTATTTACAAAGTACATGGTGTAAATGCGTAATAAATTAAAAAAAAAACGTTATAACAAACACATTAACCTATTCTCTTCTTCTCTCGAGACCCGTCGTCAGCTCCCCACCCCAACCATTAACGATTCGTCTCTCCCCCCGCCCGAACTGCATCGTCCCTCTCTCCCAGCCTGCATCCTCCCTCACCTCACCCCGCCTGCATCCTCAGTCCTCACCTCCCCCTGCCTTGCTCGCTGCTGCCCTGGGCCTTGCTGCTGCTGCCGAAGCAAAGGCAGAGCTCCCTCATCTCACCACAAACAACAGAACAGAGAAGAGGTATAATTTTATACGTATTTATTTTTTTATGTGTTTGTTTATATGTGCATATTATTTATAATGAATATTCAAATTAATGAATATTATTTATATGTGTTTAAATTCATAATGAATATTAAAATTAAATCCCTAGAATCAATTAGTTTGAAATTAAATTTACAATGTAAAATTAGTCTGAAATTAAATTTATAATGTATGCTTTTAGTCTGAATCTATTATTCTGAATTTGTTGTAAAATCCCTAGGAAGTCAACTGTAACAACCCGTCCTTTTGGAGACAATTAAATTCCATAAATAAATATAAATTGGTAATTTGGGGGAATTTCCCTAAATAGTAATTTTTGGAATTTTCGAGGATTAAATGATTTTCGAAGGATGTTGTGATTATTTTTGGGACTATATAGGTCGAAATATTTTAATTATATGTCGCCGTTGAGTAAAGCGACATGAGGTAAGATTTTTAATTGGAAAACCCGCATTTATTTATTTTGGGTTGGAATAGTGATTTGCGGTCAAGTACCTCGGATGGGAATTTCGACTGCGCCGTGAGTCTCGGAATGTCCGAGATAGTCGGAAAAGAGTGTCCGATTGTCGAAAATGAGTTTCGGGTAATTTTAGAGGTAAAAGTAACTCGTAATTGGGTAAACGAGTCGTTTTTGGGTTTTAAGGGGTATAACCCTTTTTCTTTCTTTATAAAGAGAGGGAGAGGGAGAAAAAGAGAAAGGAAAGAACGAAAAGAGAGGAGAGAGGGGAAGGAGAAAGAGGAGGAGAAAATGGAGATTCGGGCCAAACTCCGCCGGATTCGACTCGAGGTCGTCGGATTTTATCCACGAGGCAAGTGTTTACTTGCTTTATTTATCTTTTTGCATAAATATCTCATACCTTAGTTTGGTATAAACAAACCCTAAAGGTTTTGGGGTGGGTTATCGTGGATAAAATGGGTTTTTGGGAATTAAAACAATTAAACCCCAATAATATTTCAATTTGTGGAACTTAGGTTTTAACCTAAATTAATTGGTGGTTTGGGGTTCTAGGATGTTTAGAACCCTTAATATATGTGTATTTGTAGTTGGTTGAGGTTGTAGGACGTTGGGTGAGGCGACAAAAGCTTGGGAGAAGCTTTAATGGCCGAAATTGTCTCGGAGAAGACGATGAATAGTAACCCGTTACTTTAGGGGGCCATTTTGGCCAGGAAAAGAATTGATTTAGCTCTCGGCCAAAACACGAAAGTTGTAGATCTTTTCGATACGGTCGCGTGGGCGCCGACCGCGTATTTTTCTGATTTTTCTACGATTTGATATGATTTTTACAAGATGGCAGCTACGGGTTGAAATCATCAACTCGGAAATCAAATCGGGAATTGGAAAAATTACGGCTAGAATTAATTGCGTAGATGTTCGGGATAATTTTTGGGGTAGTTTAGAAACACCGATAATGAAGTCGGGTTGTTGGATGGAGGATTAGAGGAGATTAGTGTTGAGGACCTGGTGTGACCGGTCGACCGCGCCCCTATGGCCGGTCGACCGCGTCAAGAAGAAAGGGCCTACTGCTTTGTTTCGTAAGCTTATTTGCAACCCGCGGTCGACCGGGGGTCCAAGACCGGTCGACCGGTGCCCTGTTTTCAGCCCAAGATTTTGGAGATTAGTATTACTTCTCCTCTTTGAGTTTAAAGTTTAAGGACCTTCTAAATTAGAGTATTATAGAGGGTTATGTCCTAAAGGACTTGGTGAATTGAGAATATATATATATATATATATATATGTATATATATATATATATATATATATATATATGTAAATTCACTTAGAGTGAATTAGTATATTTGGAGATATCCAAATGAATCCATAGATGGGACTTAAGTATGTATTACTTATTAAAGTAAGAAATACTTTGGGTTTAGTATCATGCATATATGAATGCATGATTATGATTCCTTGAGAGAATCTTTGGGATTAAGGGTCATCGATAGATGGTTTGGCAAATATGGCCATTTTTATATATTCAGGTAGGAATATATGGTATATATATATACTATGTGATTATGTATATATGATATGATATAAATGATTTTGAAAATATATTGATGAATATTTTCAAAATGGGAAAAAGGTAGATGATTTTCATAATTGATAAATTATGGTTGCACACCTCCCTAAATCGCTATCATAAGGGAAGTTGCGGGCGTTATGGTGATGCCCCCTGGCTAATGAATGCAGGGTGGCTATAGTCCTATAGGCCATATGGGCGATTATTGTTTACTGTGCTGGTTAGGGGATTCTGGGTGTGGTCTTGACTTCCCGCAGGCATATGGCCGCTTCCCGACGTTGGTAGGTTCCCAGGTTGTCTTGTTTGATAGGCCCTGGAAGATGATAGGCATTTAGGGGCGCGTTCAGTGGGGAAACCCGGAGGGCCGGTCTTAGTTTTATTAAAGCAATTTATGATAATAAATTGGCTTTAATTTACATTTCCTGAGTATAAAAAGGGAAATGGGATAAAGGTTTGGCTTCGGTAACACTCCCGGATGGAAGAAGGGATGTGGAAGCATATGATTGATCAAAGCATTTTCATGATAATGAAAATGGCTTTGGGTACATTTCCTGAGTGTAAAAAGGGAAATGGGATGATATAAAACGGAAAAGCATTTTTATGATAATAAAACTGGCTTTTAAAAAGTATATGATTGGTTAAAGCAATTCATGATAATGAATTGACTTTTATATTTACATTTCCTGAGTATAAAAAGGGAAATGGGAAGTTTTGAGAAAATGAAAGTATTGATAAATACTTGATATATAAATCCTCAGTCCGGGAGATAGATCCGGATGGTTATGGTAAAATGTATATATATATATGAATGAATCGAGTACCGAGGGTCTAATGGATCTCGACGATCGACCTTGCCGCGTAGTAGTGTATCGGGGGGGTTCCTTGTTTGGATTTCGCTTCGCGAGACACCCCACGCACGAATATGGCAACGTGTTGAGACTAGGGAGAAGTTTCATCCTTAGTGCTCTTATATTGATATTTATTATATGATGTAAATATATATATAGATATATATATATATTCTGTATTGAGGGACTGGCGGATCTCGACGATCGACCGTGCCGCGTAGTAGTGTATCGGGGGGGTTCCTTGTTTGGATTTCGCTTTGCGAGACACCCCACGCACGAACATGGCATAGCGTTGAGACTGGGGTGGAGTTTAGCCCTTAGTAAATTGCTTGGACTATCTAGGGTTGATAGTGGTTGGGTGATAGACTAGTCTAGCAGGGTAGCTTGACTAGGATGTTTAGAGGGATGCGCTACGAGTGCACTGTTAGTGGAGAGGTGAGGGGTACCTCATGGGAGTGCGATAGCAAACTTAAATATGAGATAAAACCTTTTTTAAAATAATAAAACATTTATGCACTTGCAAAATATTTTCAAACTCGGGCTCTGACCCGTTTATCTACCTTTCCTTCTTGCTATATATATATATATACTAGGGTATGCCCGTGGCTGAAGGCACGCTGATAATCGTAAAAAGGCAAAAAAAATTGTTTGCTAAGAAAACAAAATGCAGTTTCAAAAACATTGGTCATAATCTGATTTGTTTATATGACTAACAACCCTGCTTAACAAATAACAAATAGTCCAACAACGTTCAGAGAGTTTAAATTCATCACTCGAATTAACAAAGTGTGAATTATAAAAAAAATAGGCATAGTCTCCTTTGTATTGGACTATCCACCCTTATTAAGGGGTAACAACCAATCGTTAGCAATCATAATAACAACAAAATAACGATCTACCTGATTTAAGGTATAAGCAACACTTCAACAACAAAAATAGCCTTACCAGACTATACAACAAAAATGCCCTTGCCTGAAGGCACGACGTTAATTTTTGAAAGTTTACGTCATTGATAGGACCATATGTCGTACTTAGTTCGCAACATATAAACAATCTTTTAGATAACCTATGGTACAAACCTAATAATTTAAAAAAATTGTGCAAAATTTCCTTTGATTATGGGACAATCCATCCTGTTTAAGAACAAAAAAACCAATTGCACTATAATTAATGGTAAATTTGACCGTTTAAAAAATTAGGATAAAATTTCTTTTGTTTACAGAATAATTAAACCTGCTTGTGCCTGAAGGCAGAAAAATTTCAAAATACGTGATCGCAAAAAGGTGAAAATTTCATGCCCCAACAATACAAAGTGTAAATTTCTACCATCCCTCAAGGGCATGCATATTTTAGAGTTGCATGATTCACTTCCAACATAAAAACATTGAATATTGAAAAATATTGAATATTGCATCTTACATTTTCATAAAAACATTGAATATTGAAAAAAAAATTGGATGATAAAATATATTTTGAAATCACAAATGTCCATTACAAAAGTCAAGTTTAAAAAATACAATATTACATAATCATCCATGTTTAATTATTAGTAATTAAACGAAGAATTATTTTACATTTGCACATGCATTTCGATTTTTCATGGGTCCAATTTGGGTTGCTTTCATATCAAAAAATTGCGAAACAAAAACATGACTTCGAATTGACACACTATGTTACATTTGTATCATGTTCATGTATGTGATTTTGACGCGCATATTATGTTAGCATCAAAATTATTTTTCAAATTAATAGTGTTTTACAAGTGTTATAATTTCTATTTATTCTTAGTTAAGGGTAAATTTTAATAAAACGTATTAAATGTGTCAATTTATTTTTAACATGTTGTATTCACATTAGATAAAATAAAATTGCATGTCATGTTTTATTACATCATGCCCTTATTTGGTAAAAAAATTTGTGTAACCTGATGTTTATTGGAATCGTGTTCGAACTTGTTCGAACTTTTTGATGATTACTGTTCGTGTTTGGGTAAAAAAAATTGGTGTCATGACGGATTGTTTCGTATTTTAAAAACAGCGGTGTATGTTTTTTAATATAATTTTTTTTAAGATTATATTTTTTCATTCCGTCACCCAAGCTCTCTCAAAAAGTAAAAAAATACTCTTCCATTCAAAACTAACTCAACAAAAACATCAGAAATTTACCAAATTGCACACCAAAACAAACCAAACATCTTTTTCTCACCAAATGTCTTAAATTTAAAATTTAAAATTCAATATCAAATATTTCTAACTCTACTATTCTAAATCAAAGTCAGCATCACCACTATTTAAATGTACAACTGACAAAGTAACTTTGTTTTTACTATAGCTCAACTACTAATACACTACCACCTACCCACTAAAACATCATTTTTTAAACTATTACATGCTATAGAAATAAACTAAAGCAACAAATATAAAGTAAAAAAAAATCCCTAAAATTTGTTATCCTTACCTTAAATTTATTTTTAAATAAAAATTATAGCAAAAGAAGTGAAAAAGATCATACAAATGACCATAAACTGAATAAAAAATGTTGAATCGATTCGTAGTCATCAACTAAATCTGACATTAAACTTAAAACAACCACTCTCAAATCTGAAGAGTAAAAAAGACAAAAAGACAAAAAGACAATACATTTCATGTTGAGGGGCATACATTTGATCCATCCGAGTTCGTCTATCAAGACCCTGATTGTAATATAGAGATCTTACAATCACTAAGAATAAATTAAAAAAAGTACTAATTAGTGCATGAGGAAGGTCATTAGTACTAAATTTCTAAATGAATCCTAATTTATACCGGAACCCTTAAGCCATCTTCACCTCTTGATTTGAAGGGAAACTATAAAACGTTGTGCTCACCTATGAAATCCCATAAATAGAATTTTCAGAATCTTAATAAAAGTAAAAAAAATGCCTTTGAATCAGATTTTGAGGCCAAAAATACCAAAAAAGAATAAGAAATGGGGGGATAAAGTGTATATACATACTCTAGAAAAAGGGTTTGACAAAACATAAATCATTTTATGACAATGAAAAAAGTGCAAAAAAGGCAAAAAACTTGAAGACTGCATTTATTATTTCCAAAAAAGATTTAGGACAAAATCTTTTCGACCCTTGTTTAAAAAAATCTCTTCAATGTAAATATTAGAGCACACACAAATATGTGTTTAGACATGAACAGTAAAGGGAACCAAACAGAGCATACATAGGAAGTTTTGGGAGACAAATAGAGCATATCAGATCTGAGCTCGAAACAACATATATAATATACATAGCCCCGTCATCGACGCATCCGGTAATCGTCCAATCATCGATTCCGACAACCACAACATCTACACCGTGAACACACATTATTCCGACAACCACAACATCGTTCCCGACAACCACAACCAAACAGAGCATACAGAGGATGTTTCTCCATCTCTATTTCTGCATAAGCCAAATTAAGGGAAAAAAAAGGCAAAGAAAAAAAAACATTCTCATTAATTCATACTTGCATGCCCTCCAAGCTCCGCTCATGGCCGTCGTAATGCCCTCCAAGTTCTGCTCTTTCTCATCATAGCCATTAGACCCATCATAATTCCTGGGTTTGGGGTTGGTAGCGGACTTGAAAATTCATTCAAGATCGTCAATGAAACAGCCATCAACAAAATTGGATTTGAATGGGTAATCGGACTTTAATCCCAAATTGGGGGAAACCCATTATTGGTTTTGAGTTTGTTCTTTAAATCGGCCATTGGGGCTGACACTGATCTCCGTTTGATTTGGAGGCAAAGAGAAATGGGATTGTTTTGTTTTATCAGGAATAGAAGTGTATTTGAGAGAGAGAGAGAGAGAGAGAGAGAGGGGGGGGGGGGGGGGGGGGGGAGGGGAGAGGCAGAAAATCAAAGTAAAGATTGTGCCTCTGTCATGTATCCGTAATGGAGTGGGTGAGGTATTGAGAGGCTCGAGGTCTGAGTGATATTGAGAGGCTCGATGTACAGCTAATGGGGTGCGTGGGTGAGAGTCAAGCGTCAAATATGCAGCCCACGTGGCTCTTTATTTTACTATCAGATACAAACTTTCAACACTCAACATCAACCTCAAGCGTTAGATTTTTTTTTGGTAAAAAACTCGAGCGTTAGATAAAAAAGATAAAACTCACTCCTCGTTTACTGTGGTTTTTACAGAAATACCCTAAAATTTGATATAACGTGAAAGTTTAGATAGCACAACAAAATAAAAAAATGAGGGGCAAAAGAGATATTACATAAACAAATCATCTTGATGACATCATGAGTCAAGCTTATGACATACATAACTTTGCTACTTTATTATATATATATATATATTATATAGGTGTCCAGACACAGGGACGCCTGGATGGCACTTCTTTCGAGTCAGACGTCAACTGTAGCAGCTGTGGATGCGTGCAGGTTTTTGATAGCCGCTTCCATTCTTGAAATCTAGATAGGAGGTATTGTATAAACATTAGAGCCAACGGCTCAATTGCATTTAGTTATTCTTTCAGTACAGCATTCGATATGGTTGTATATTTTGACCGAGTGTTCGGTTATTTTATTTCATTTCAGTTTTATTTAAGCATTAACTTGTGGATGTTTTATTTTAATTGTTTAAAAAGAGTAGTTAATTAAAAGTTTTTAACGCTCGCCTAATAGGATATTAGTACTTAAATGGATTTTCGACAGTGATGCTAAGAATGATCCATATGTGACTCCTGTTTTAATTTGATATAGGAGTGATCGTCCGGTATCCCATTAGGCGGGTTGTTACATCAACGGAGAAATTTTTTAAACGGAAACACACCAACCGTATCCGAAGTTAAGGTTCAATCATCTCCCAATGCGGAGTCCGACAATCTTCTCAATATTGGGGTCAATTTGGATGAACTACCATCAGATCCCGGTTTGAGGAAATCTATATCGGAATATGGTGATTCTAAACAAATGGAGTTAGTTCGTCGAGCCTATCTTACTAGGGGCCCTTGCCAACCAAAAAATCACAATTTTCCATTGATACAAATTGGAAATGATAGACGTAGATTTATTCCGTCATGATTTGAGGAAATTTGGAGATGGTTAGAGTATAGTGTGGCGAAGGACGCTGCGTTTTATTTGTTTTGCTATTAATTCCGACCAAATACAGGGGGCAAGGGGGTGGTGGTGTATTTGTTAGTGGAGGCTTTTCAAATTGGAAAAAGAAACAAATATTTAAAGATCATGTTGGTCCCCACTCAAGTATTCATAACAAATGCATGAATACTTGTGATGACTTGATGAAACAAGATCAACACATCGAAGTGTCTTTGTCTAACCATTCCGATAAAACAAGAGTTGATTATTGTATTCGTCTGACAGCTTCGTTGGATTGCCCTTAAGTACTTACTACGTCAAGGTTTGGCAATGCGAGGGCATGATGAATCTGTGGGGTCATCTAACCGGGGTAATTTTCTACAACTTTTACAATTCCTTGCCGAGCAAAATGAAGCTATAAAAAAGTTGTCTTGAAAAATTCCCCCGAAAACCACCAAATGATAGCTCCATCAATTCAGAAAGAGCTCATTAATGTCGCCGCCTCTGACCACCAAAGTCATAATTAAAGATATTGGAGATGAGGTATTCTCCATACTAATTGACGAGTACCGTGACATCTCTGTGAAGGAGCAAATGGCCGTGACTTTACGTTATGTGAACAAAAAAGGCTATGTTGTTGAACGTTTTCTTGGCATTGTACATGTTCTTGACACTACATCTTTAACACTTAAGTCAAGCCTTGAGCCACTTCTCTTGAAACATAGGTCGAGTATGTCAAGTAATCGTGGGCAAAGGTTATGATGGGGCGAGCAACATGAAAGGGAGTTCAATGGGCTGAAGAGTTTGATTCAAAGGAAAAACAGTTCAGCGTATTACGTTCATTGTTTTGCTCATCAGCTACAGTTGGCATTAGTAGCGGTCGCAAACAATCATAACGCAATTGATTCTTTCTTTCTCAAAGTTTCAATTTTGTCGAATGTTGTTGGAGCATCTTACAAGCATAGAGATATATTTCAAATGAAACAGTATGATGATATACTTGAAGGAATATACAATGGTAATTGGGAGGCGGGTCGTGGTTTAAACCAAGAAGAAACATTCACACGGGCAGGGGACACAAGGTGGGGTTGACATTATGGTACACTTTTAAGTTTAGATCATTTGTTCTCTGTTGTGATTGGTGAGGGTGGTTCAAGTCGATGGTGATGGAGGTACTCGGAGAATAGAAGCATATGCTATTTGCAGTGCTTTATTCTGTTTTCAAATTGCAGTTAATGAAAGCAATTTTGGGGATTACCAATGACTTGTCGCAATCACTACGATGGAGGGATAAAGATATTGTGATTGCAATGGATCTTGTTAGAATAGCTAAGATGCGTTTACAAAAAATGAGGGAGCATGGATGGGATAAATTGTTGAAAGTTGTCTCTTCATTTTGTAGTACACATGACATTGTAATCATAAATATGGAAGATTATTTTGTGACCGGTGGAAGATGACGTCGAAACGTCAAAGAGAGGACAAATCTTCATCACTATCATGTTAAATTGTCCTATTTGGTGATAGATAAGCAACTTCAGGAGTTGAACCATCGGTTTAATGAGGTGAATACAAAGTTACTTTTATGTATGGCATGTCCTGATCCAAGTATGAACTTCCCCAAATTTGATGCGGCAAGATTAGTTCGATTTGCGGAGTTTTATTCGAATGATTTTGATCCGATTGAACTCACAATCATTGGGGAACAACTTGAAAATTATACATACAATGTGCGTGATAATGATGAATTCAAAGATTTGAAAGGGATTGGTGCTCTTGCTCAAAAAATGGTTGAAACGCAGAGGGATCGGTTATTTCCATTAGTATACTTACTTATAAAACTTGCCTTGACATTGCCGGTTGCAACTGCAAGCGTGGAAAGAGCATTCTCCGCAATGAAAATCGTTAAGACTACATTACGTAACCGAATCGAAGATGAGTTTACAAATGATTGCTTGGTGACGTATATTGAATAGGATATTTTCAAAAATGTTGATACGGGAGATATCATTCAATATTTTAAGAATATGAGGACACGTAGGCGAATATTGTAAACAATCTCTTTGTATTTGCAATTTTTGGTTATGTACGGATCAATTGATTTGAAATTTTGGCATATTGTATATTTATGTTTTATCGATTGTTGGTTTTAATGAGTTGATTATTTATTAGTATCGTTAAAAAAAAATTGAATTGATTTCGACCGCTCCAGCTGAACTAAAATCCTGGATCCGCCACTGGTGCCCGTCACTTGTCAAGACGGGGGCACGTGACCGCTGGAAGAGTGTCGGTGCTCCATAACTAATGAACACTGGAAAATTCTGCATATTTAACCAGATCCATTCAAGAACTAATGAAACATCTACTGTTACCAATATTATTCTGACATCTAAGAGGTGAGTGACATTCAAAACAGAGCATCAAGAAATCCAGAAGATAGCATCGACATTACCACAAGAAATTAAGAACACTGGGTCGGAGCGTTGTCAATTTTTAAAATTAAAGTAAAATACAAAACCAATCCTTGTCAGAGTATCTTATAATAATTTTTTGTAACTTGTGTGCGTCAGATTTTCTACCTATTTCCCAATTTTTCTCGTCCTTTTTCCAATTTTAAAAGGATTAAATGGATAGATCTATGTTACCTCGGTTACTTTGAGAAGAGCCTTCCCAGAGACGGCGTTGCTGGGCTTTTCATTCTGAAGATGGTCTACCAAGGAAAAGACGTATCTTTGAATGAGTTCCCTAAACCTCTCACAACAATGAACAGGATGACGAAATATTCCCCTGTGAAACCCACCACCAGTCATTCCATACAAAACTTCACTAGCCAAACTCCAATGTGTGCCATATTCATGTACAACAGCACACAATATGGCATCTTCGTGTGCCAGCCAAGAATCAGGTGATGGCAAACAATCTTTAGACCAAATATTCCCTTTCTTCTTTAACTTCTCTGGTCTAATAGTCAGAACCCGCTTTACAGGCATGACAGAGATTGACATCTTTCCTCCCAGCTTGATCCTGCTTACTGGCTTATGCTCAAGATCGACGGAACTTTCACATAACTTAGAACCTTTTAATTCATCCTGCTGTTTGGATTCTTGAAGTGGGTCAGACGGAGCTTTCTTGACTTTCTTGGATTTCTTCTTGATTTTCTTTTCGTTACCATCTTGTGCTGATTTACGTTTCTTCTCCCCAACTGAATGTGGTGATACCCTGCCTAAAGAGGTGATGATCTCACCATCTACAGACATAAATTCTGTCAGTGGCTCTTCTTTCACAGATTTTGATTCAGAAGCTAGACCTCCTTTCTTGAGAGATTTGAATTTGGCTTTCTTATTCTTCTTCTTCTTTGACTTGGGTTTTGGAGCCATCAATATTTCATTCCTGTTCCATGATAACATAATCAATATCTATCCGAAACCAGAAAAGTACAATTTAAATCATCATTAAAAAAAACTTCCCCGTTCTGGACATAGTTAAATACTTTTTCAAAAGGGGGAGGAGGGTCCAAGTCTCTCCACCCCTTGTACAAGGAGGGGGCAAGGGATAGAACCAGTAACCTCCCAGTCGAAAGACATGGGAATGGCCACTAAGCTATTGCCTTTCGGTTCTAGACATAGTTAAATTGCATTGAAAGGGTGTTTGGAATTTGGGCACCAAACCACCAGTATCCATATCAGACAAAAAGATTTAAATAAAAATTTGCTATTTTGGGTTTTTAAAGGCCATTATATCAGGCAGTAACACCCGTGCCAGCACACTTGATACGCTATATCAATCAGGCAGCAATCTATCTATACTACTTGTACAAGTCTCTTAAGCCAAAATGTAACATTTGGACAATTTTAGCCCGTGGTTTCTTAACAATCCCTTTTTGACCATTACAATCTCTATCTCTTCTCTCAAATGTCTCAGTCCTCATCATAGTTGTCAAAATCGTCCGATTCGCGATTCGAATCGGACGAATCGATTCGATTCACTACCAATACGATTCGAATCAACCTTACAATCGCAAATGTCTAAAGAATCAGACTGAATTGGCGATTCACGATTCGAATCTTCCGATTCGGTCCGATTCCTGATTCGGTCCGATTCACTTTTTTTTTTTTCGCAATTTTTTTACATTAAATTAATCTATAGGTTCTTTTTGATATATATTTGTTTTATGTAGGGTGTTTTAAATTAATATGTAGGCTGTTTTATGATATATTTTTGTTTTTTACATTTTTAAGCTTAAAATGAATGAGAACATGTGCTACGGTTAATTTTTGTGATATATTTTGGTATATTATCATGTGCTACGATTAGTTTTTTGTCATATTACGCTTAATTACCAATTCTATAGTGTTAAATTCCATTTACGTATGTTTTACTACGTTTTTATCGTTTGGTTCCGATTCGACCAATACCATTCACGATTCGATTCACGATTCGGGGGTAAACGATTCACGATACGATTCGCGATTTGACAACTTTGGTCCTCATATGAAACCTGAAAATGGGTCTCTCTCTCTCTCTTCCCATTTCGATCTTATTCTAATTATTCTTCAATTAGGGTTTATTATTTCCGATTCAAGAAGTAAAAAGATAATAAGGAAAAATTACAAATCACAAATGTAAATCTATATTAACTATAACGTATGTTACGACAAATGTTTGCCTTTGGACAATAATGCCCCCAGATTTGTCAAAGAATACAAAACTGTCAGTTGCCACTTAAATGTTTTCTTCCCCCTAACAATCAGATCCCCCCCCCCCCCCCAATATGTCTTACAAATGAACAAGTCCCCTTCCTCTCTCAAAAATATCGCTTTTGATTCTAATTCCAAAGTTTCTGATGGAAATTAGGGTTTATTTTAGTATTTTCTTGCATTTTTTGATTTCATTGTATTTTTCAGTTTATTAGTTGTTTAGCATTTTGTTTACATTGTTAGTAGTAGCAAGGGTTGAGAGGAAGCTTCTAGAAGGTTCCATTAGTTAGTTTTGTTATGGCAACTCATGACAACTCATAATTAGCTAATAACTTCTAGAAGGTTTCATTCTAAAATGTGATGTATTGGGGAGTTAGTTATAGCCATGTAACATCACATGGGCTTATACCCTCTCAACCAATAGGGGCTTAGGAGATTCCTTCTAGAATCTTATCTCCCCCTATATAAAGGGCCTTAGCCCCTCATTTGTATTGAGTCCTACTTTTGAAAGATACAAAGAAATTATAATTTCTTTAGAGTTGCCATTAGACATGTAGTTACGTCAATTCGTATCAAAGCGAGGTGTCGCTCTCCCATTTGTGTGTGAAGTGTCACCCCAATTTTTTTTCATTTTTGCTTCTGAGGTGTCACCAAAAAAAAAAAATCATTTAAATCGTTTTCCACATTTTAATGGCTCCCAAAAAGGCAACAATTGATGAAAGATTTACCCAAATGTAAGAACAAATGAGAGAAGAAATGATCGCCCTCATAGGACAACACATGGCCACCCTCACTCAACACATGTCATCTCTTTTTCAAACCCCACCCTAACCCCATACCCAAACACCCCCCAAGACCGATCTTCATCTTCCCCCCACCAAAACCCTAACCCTAACTCCCTCACTCATTACACCACCGCTCTAACTACCCACGCACTAATATTTCACCACCAACCTTACACCACGCTCCTGTCGCCGCCAGACCCCTGCCGCCACTTTTTCAGTCCCCAAAAAAGTTCCAAACTCCTCCAAATTCTCCCAAACTTCTCCCACGCCCTCTTCTCATCCCGATCTACAACTTCCCTCAAAGACCCCATCCCAAAATACCCCTAAAACGGCCTCTACCGCATCTTTTTCCCTCGGCTCCGGCGAAATCGGTGCCCTTCCCCCACCCCCTTCTAGTGGTTCGATGATCCGACTTTGAATCCATATTCTCCACCTACCACTACTCTCTTGCCCACCCACCCCTCCCTCCTCCCTCCCCCACCCATTTCTCACCCACCATCCCCACAATTTCAGTCCCCCCACCCCCATTATTCTCCCGAACACCCGTTCATTCACCCACTCCCCATTACCCTCACCCCTCCGCCTCCCATACACCACCCCCCCCACCTCTATCATTACAACCCCCGTGCCTATCCCTCACCCCATACACCCATTTCAGCCCCAAAACTTTAAAAAAATTATGTTTCTACCCCGATTAACTCCAGAGGCTCAATTCACAATTATCGGAGGCAAGTCCAAAATTAGTTACTCCCCCCAATCATTCTCCCTCACTCACGCATCCAATCGGGTCAACTCAAGGCTAAAAGATCTCCTCCCGAGTCTCTTTCTTGCAAGTAAGATAGAAATGACGAAATTGCTTGGTGTATTGGGGATTTTTTTTTACATTTTTGTTGAGGATGTTTGGGTAACCCGCGCTCATTTTCGCGAGTTAGAGATGTTCGATTTGAGATTTTTTTTCAATCTTTGAAAATGGGGATGGTTTTGACAGAGTTAGTTCGGTGGTTATCTCTCCAGGTTGAGATGGTGATCGTGGGTGATGTATATTTGATGGTGGGTATGTGGACCATTTTTGGTGCCATGTGACATGCACTCGAATGATGTTTTTCGCGTCTTGGTGCTGAGGAGACTCGTCGTGGGACTCCGAGACCAAGATTTTGTGGATTGGTCGTGGTTAGTTTGTATGCCTATTCTCCGTGAACTTCTTAGTAGCCGGTACGAGGGAAGTTTCCGAGGAGGGCTCCCCTTTCAAGTGGGGGAGCCCTTTGATGGTTGTCTTGCTTTCTTACTATTCACCTCCTACGCTCGGGGCGAGCTTTATCAAGTGGAGGAGAGTGATGGAAATTAGGATTTATTTATTTTCTTGCATTTTTTTAGTTCAATGTATTTTTCCTTTTATTGATTGTTTAGTATTTTGTTTATATTTTTAGTAGTAGCAACAGTTGAGAGGAAGCTTCTAGAAGGTTCCGTTAGTGTTGTCATGGATGATTTGTCGTGACAACTCATGTTTGGCTAATAGCTTCTAGTAGGTTTAATTTTGACATGTAATGTATTTGGGAGTCAGTTACAACCCATGTGACATCGCATGGATTTACACCCTCTCAAGCAATGGGAGCTTAGGAAATCCCTCCTAGAATCTTCTCTCCCCTATATAAAGGGCCTTAGTCCCTCATTTGTATTGTCACCGACGATGATCGTGAGTTTATATAAATTATGAATGCACTAATTAATCCCGTGCATATGGCACGTTCTATTGCTTTTTTCCTATTGGTAACCCCCTTTGCCTGCGACGCCGCATTGTTATTATATAATTTCTATAAAAATAAAAAATAATTAAACAAAGTATAGTTGAATTTATCAAATTTGACGAGTATTTTACAAGTTGTACTTTCCTTGTATGGCTTATTTCATAAATTATAAGGTATGTAGTTACTGCAAATTAGATTAAACTTGGTTAGCAAAATTATTCAAAGCCCCACGCAAGTGTATTTTCCACTTTAGTCCTTAACAAATATAAAGGCCACTACTTCCTTTATATATATATATATATAAGATCGTACCCAGTGCACAAGGCTCCTGCTTAACTGCAGGTCTGAGAGAGGCAAATGTCGGTTGGCCGTAATATGACGAGGTTGCTCTCATGTCTCGAACCCAGGGGCGAGGGCACTTGATTATATATATATATATATATATATATATATATATATATATATATATATATTGGGGTGTGGGGAAGTGGGAGTTTCTTCATTTAGGAGGTTTCATCTAGGTATTTGTTTTACTTATTCAGTACAGGATACATCTTTTATGGGCACGACATTTAATTGTGCCAAAAGTCCCAAAATAACACATTGTCGTTTTAATATTTGGTCAATTCTCACTTTTGACATTATTCTGGCTCCTCCTGAATATTATTGTTTAAGAGGTTTATCTTGTAATTAGGAATTGTCTGCCATGAGAATAGTTCTTTATATTGTTGGTTTGGTTGAGTAGAGTTTGCTACACGCATTTTACCAATATAATTGTTTTTATTTTGTTTTTTTGTTAACAAGACAAGCATTTAATGGTTGACTACTTACGGGGGAGGAAGGTGTGGATATATATTCAATGGAAACCCCGAGTTTTATTGTACACGCCAGTCAACAAAGTGGCTAGATGTTTTAATCATTATTTACGACGTCATCTTAATCCTATTTGGAATAGATTATTTTTAAACAAATGGTGTATTACAGAATAAAGTACTAAGCTATTTTTACATAATAAAAGTACCTTGTAATTTAATTGCAATGCTTGATTGGCAGAAAATAATTCATCTTAACTGGATGATTCAACATTTGTTTTTGTCATTAAGACTTTTGTATTCATCAAGGGGAGGGTCTGACATTGAACCCCCACCCACCCCCTCCTCTTTTTTCTTCGTGATAATCGATCTAATAGGAATGTTGAGTCACGAAGCGGAAATCATCTAATGGTCAGTGTTACAGATTTTATTAACAAAATGTCCTTTGTTGGATAGTTTTTGGAAAGCCTCCACTGTGTAGAGAGTTTAGTAGACACAACTTCACAAAGAAGTTGCATAACTTTTAATAAAGAAAAAGATTAAAATTATAATACATTAAATACATATTATATTTTTCATAAATATAATAATAATATACTTATTATTAGTTAAGTAAATAATGATACTAAATCAATATGTTTTAAGTAATATATTCTTCGTGAATGTAATTATAGTACCTATTACTAATTAAGGATATATTTAAAGTAAATAATCATATATTTTAAGGATAGATAATTAATGATACATTTTAATACAAATTAAGTAAATATAAAAAGATGGTTAAATGGGAAATAACCACTCTAGTAACACTAAGAAAAGAAAAGAGAGATTTAACCAACAAACCATATGCACGACAATGAAACATCATCTACCCTGCTCCTACTTGAAAGAGATTGCTTTGATCATGACATGGATACAAAATTGAGGCTCGGTGATTTATCCCGCCTCTGCCAATATATCACCATATGGGTCGATAATTAACAAGATATTTCCGCTATGGGCAATTCGCATCAATAATCTAAAACACAACTCGTTACTCAGAATCGGATCGGTGAGTACCGATACCTAGTCACTTCGACCGTATGGCGTATCTTAATGGTTTCGGCCTAGACTTTGAACCATGAAGAGGATTCATGGGTTGCGGATGTGTGCACTAATGGCTGGTAATACTAGTGAGGGTACTTTCACAAATAGTTATTCAGATTTTTATATATATCTTAACTATGAACTACAACTATTAGAATGATCTCAAATGAAATTGGCTTTTTGAAGTCTATGATTGACCATGTACCATGGAGAAGCTGCCCATTTAACAAACTTCAATGAACTTCTGATATTATTCATAGTACGACAAACAATCTAATTTTTGGGAACGAAATTGCGTACAAATAATTATACTGCAACCATTGCCCGCCTAAGGCAACCTCGGCGCTAGACACAGATTTGCTGTCTTTCCTAGGACCTCGGTGTTAGCCACAAGTTGTCTCATCTAGGCCAATGTATATGTTATATATGAAAACAATTTTGGTGTATGTACTATTGTTCATATATACTCAGATTTTGTGTTGAATTGTTAAGGTCATGCAAATAGTTGATTTTTGCAATATTATATTTAAAAATAAAAAGGAAAAACGCCTACGCAACCACCTAAGTGCTAAGTGGTCTCCCAATGCCCGACTTCCGCCTAACGCCTTTTAAAACATTGTTTCTGTTCTGTTGTGCACAAATAGTGGGGCCCCCATGGGTTTCCAAAAATATCAAGGGTGGTTATTAGAATTATTTAATATATTTCTTCTTGTTGTCACTTGATTTTAGGAGGTCTATTATGGGAGTATTATTAGGATTGATCTTTATTTAGCCATTTACCCTTTTGAAATGTCTTGTAGGGAAACTGTTTAGGCCTATATAACGCCTTCCTTTCCTTTCTAATCCATCTATTGAATATGAATGTGAATATGAATACAGATGAGAATGAGAGACCCTAATATCCTAGTTGATGTTGTTGAGCACACTTCACCGAATTCATATAATCTTCAGTCTGGATTACTAGGGTTGATAGAGTGAATAAAGACCCGCGTAATTAACAAAACGAGCTTTCATTGATTTGAATTATTTGTATTTCTCTTTTTTTATTTATTTAGGTAGTTGATTATTAGCACAATTATTAGACAGATCATTTTTAGGATTCGTATAATTATTTATAGTTAAAGTAGGATTATAATGGACTAGAATTAGGAATTGTTAGCCTCATAATTTTTCAAAATAGTTGAATACGTGAATGCTTCATATTAATCAAGGTTCTAAAAAACGCGGGGCGTGATCGAGGCGTGGAGGCCAAGCCTTAAGCCTTAGAAGCGCCTTAGGTGTGAAAAGGAGTTTAGGCCTTCTTAAGATATTTTAATATTTTTTAACCATAACAACGCTATTAAAATACTAAAATTGTACAAATCATAAAAATATGTTATAATATATGCAAATTAAAATATTATCTGATTATTTTCAATGAGATAATGGTCTGATTTGTAAAAAAAATCTTTAAAAGACGATATTGTTTCACTAAATCATTGTTGTTTTTAGAAAAAAGTGTGCCTTAAGGGTTTTACCAAGAATAAGGCGTAAAATCCTTAAGGCGGGGCATTTCTCCCAAACCTCAAGCCTAGGCGGGTTTTTTAGAACATTGATATTAATAAACCTTGAGATTGCTATTTTAACGGTGTTCTTATGCCAACAATTTTCATATAAAAAAGTGTGGCCCGTTCTTGAATTATTCACAATCCAAAAAGTGAATACAAGCCTGCGTTATATACAAGATCGCAATAAGGAAAAGAAGCGTTGGTGGAAGATGAACGACGTGTTTTCCGAATTGTACTTCCGGCCAAGGTTGCAATCAAGAAAGACATGAAGACAAGTTTACCACACTACGAAGAGAGAATCCGCTTATGGCCTCACAAGATTTTGCCACCGATATTGTTCTCCATCACGCTACAGTTGTTTTGCAGTGCTATTACACCACTACGAAAGAATTTGAACAACGATCCACTCCACCAAATTTCGTGTAGAAGAGTGCATCAAATTTACTTCAGCAAACCCTATCCTCGGCGTCCAGAGAAACCCACAACTGCATCACTACAAATAAGTAGCAAACCAACTCTTGCAACCACCAGAAAGTCAGATTTGGATCAGGATTGAAGGGGTCATACACTCCACGTATCTTTTTATAGGTATCGACGATATTAAAGCCAATCACAAGTACGAGCTTTTCGAAGCATGGGGAAAGATGCCAGCACATAAGCATTATTTGTTTATATATTTATTTTATCATTTGAATTTATTTTTAGATTACTATTAGGATTAGTTAGATTATTATTAGGTTTAGCTTTACTATTCATAGTTGGAGTGGGATATTAAGTGGATTAGCAGTTGAATACTCAAATCCTCCACATCAATAAAACCTTGAGAATATTATTCTAATTGGTGTGTCTAATTATTGATTAAATCTGCCAACAAGATTCAAATCTCGTGTCATGAATTATCTTTAATAACCAAAACATGAAAAATGTAGGGAGGGAGAGGAATTTTCCAATTATCTGTTCGAATGGCATTAGCTGGGATACATATTTAAAAATTCTCTGAAATCCTAATGCGTATTTCAAATCTCAGGAAAGGATTCCTGAGATAATAGCAGAAGAAAAATGAATCGGTGTCTTACTTCATAGAATCAGAAATTTCGTTGTCCGCGAGTTCCCTCTCTTTAGCTTCATTTTCCAGATCTTCCATCAACTACATAACATTTAGAAGCATACAATTATCCAGTTAAATTGAAATACATGTAGTATATATGTACAAAAGATATGTCACTCAATTGATATGACCAACCTGATGTTGGGCCAAGGCTTCAACTTGCTGTCGGTATACTGTAGTTGCGAAATCAGCATCCCACCCTAATAATAGCATAATATTTTAATGTGTTTTGAAGTTATATTTAAAAGTATGCAGTGCCCATATTAAAAATCTCTTATCTCACAAGCTTCAACATATATTATGCATTATAACTTTCGTGAACTTGAACCATGTCAGATATGATTATAAACAACGTTAGAGAAGGTGCTGTAAAGCGGAAGAGCAGTTACTTTGTGACATTTCAACCTTTGAACTTACAAAAAGAAACATTTGTTTGATATTCTGGGAAATGTTTGTTTTTATCTATAAAAAATGTGTATAATTTTGCCAATTACACCATTGCTGGGCCACCAGATGAGATATATCTAGAGAAAATAGAATAAGATAATAACCATCTCAAAGATGTTACGCATGTAAGAAGTACTTACTCTCATAGACAAAAGGTTCTTCATCATCATCAATTTCTGCTTCCATATCCTCCTTTAACTTCTCAATACGATCAAGTTCCCATTCAGCTTCCTCGAACCTAACTTGGGATTCCATTGCTGCCTTATCTATGATAGGGTCCCATACCTCAAGAAAACGTATTGCATATTGATCAATTGGACGTAGCTGATTCTCAAAGGACAAGATTGCCTGTCCTGCTGCTGCCGCTGCTGCAGCCATCTGTTTGACATCAGCCAGCACATCAACATCGTCTTCTTTACTAGCAGATGTGATAGCTCTTTCTTCATTTGGATCACTCCCAATTAACACTGTCCCATTGTCTTTAGTTGATGCTGTAATCACGCCACCATGATCAGTATACTCATCAGCTTTCATGTCCTCCTCATTGACCAACTCATCATCATCCAACCTTGCAATGGCCTCTTCAGTAAACTCTTGGTTGTCCACAGCCTCCTCCTGTTCAACTTTCTTCAATGCCATGTAGTCTGCTTCATCTTCTGCATGCTTCAAAGCAGCCTCCACGTCAGCATTAGACAAAGAGACCTCAACTTCCTCATCACAGATTTTCTCTTTCTGCAGATTCTTTACGGGAATTGTTCTATGACCTGAAAACAATTCCAAAGGATCCAGTTTCTTGAAAAATTCTGTGTTGTAGCTTCCACTTTGTATAACCAAATCATCAAGAGCGCGTTTCTGATTTGCCTTTTTTAATATGTTCTCCTCAATGGTGCTCTCGCTGATTAAACGATAGATATTTACTTCACGGGTCTGTCCTATCCGGTGGCAACGATCTTGAGCTTGTTGATCCATAGCAGGATTCCAATCACTATCATAGAAGATAACCGTATCTGCACCAACTAGGTTGATACCAACACCACCACTACGTGTTGACAAAATGAAAAGAAAAAATTTAGGGTTAGTATTAAACCGCTGCATCAATGTTTGCCTCTGCTCCGGTGGAGTGGATCCATCCAAACGCATGTAAGTATACCCATACAAATTTATGAAAGCCTCCAAGACATCAAGCATTTTCGTCATTTGGGTGAATATTAGAGCTCGGTGACCTTCTGATTTCAATCGCCTCAGCAAAATGGCAAGCTCCTGCAGCTTACCACAGTCAAACTGTATAAGCCGCCTGTCAGGGAAATATACTTGCCTCCTGACAATTGCAGGGCGAAAAGGTGTTAGAAGCGGTGACAAAAGTTCAGAACATCTCTCCCTATAAGTTGGGTGGATAAAGACAGAAGTTCCAGATTTACTGCACCAGGAAGCAGGTGATGGGGCACGTGCTGCAGGAATTGCAAACATGAAACACTCGATCTGATTCACCATTTTCTGGAAGCGTTCAACTGGAGACATGACAATGTCCGCAAGCTTAGAGGAGTTCGAGTAGGGCAAATTGTTACCACCTTCTTGACGATGAATATCATAACCAGGATGTTTCACAGTGACAAGATCCCGTAGGCTCGTTGAATATATTGGTTTTTTCCTGCACCGTAGGGAATTCCACCATGCAATAGATGCTGCCCGTTCCTTAGCTTCTTTCAGTCTTTCCTCCAAAAGTGACTTTTGGATCTCCTCAAAAATGTTAAATCCATGCAACTTTTTCCTATGCTTGAAGCCTCGCCCAACTACTTCTAATTTAACCAGATCAGCACGTCCCTCAATGAAGCTTGAGGGCGTGGCAATAGCTTGAACTTCATCACTCTCCCAAGAAGTCATGCTAAAATCCAGATGAGTGAATAGAAATCCCAAACCAATAAGATCAACGGTGGAAAACGGGCCAGGTGTAAGAACTGAGCAAACGGAAGAACTCATCTGGGTCTCAATACCATTCATATCGAAAGAACTGACAATCGGACGGCCTTCAAATAAATCTGGATGATTGCAAACTTTCCGAAGTTGCATTATAACACTAATCATCCCAAAAAAATTGGCACTCGCTAGAGTAGCTTGTGTCTCTGAACTAGCAATGAAGTCTTCATACAAGTTACGCTGCCTTCTTGAGAGTCTGCAATATATGACATGCTCGTGTTTCATAGGTAGCTGTTTCTCCACGTCTCTTTTCAATCGACGGAGTATAAAAGGACGGAGAACATTATGCAAGCGATCAACAACTTCTTTGTTTACTTTTTCTTGACCATCAACCATTCCAGATATTGGATTACAGAACCAATCCTTAAATTCTTGATGCGACTGAAAAATGTGCGGCATCAAGAAATGCATTAGAGACCAGAGTTCCATAAGATCATTCTGAAGGGGAGTACCAGTTAAAAGGATACGCCGTTTTGTATTGAAATTCAGAAGAGTTTGCCATCTCTGAGACTTCCAGTTTTTTATCAAATGAGCTTCGTCCAAAATCAAGTATTTCCATTTCTTTCGCTTGAAAACTTTAGAATCCTGTATGACAAGCCTGTAAGTCGTAATGCACACGTGGAAAGAATTTTGTTTCAACCACCCTTGCCTCTTAATTTTGCGCTCCTTTGCACTTCCAAAATATGTCAATATTTTAAAAGCAGGACACCATTTGAGAAACTCAGTTTCCCAGTTGAGCATGACACTTGTCGGGACGACAATGAGATGTGGGCCCCATATCCCCTTCTCACATGCTAGGTGAGCTAGCAGAGCGATTGTCATGATTGTCTTACCGAGCCCCATTTCATCAGCTAGAATCCCATTGAGTCTCTTCTCATACATAGTCACAAGCCAGTCCAAGCCAATATGTTGATACTCTCGAAGAGAAAACTTGAGAAGAAAGGGGTACTTCGTTCGCACCCTAGTTGTCGAGAACGTGTTTCCAGTTGGTTGTGCTGATCTTGCAGCAGCAGCTGCATCAGCAATTTTGTTCTCACTCTCCCTTTCTTCTTCAGATCCCACATCTGGTTCCCCCCCTTCCTGCTCTTCAGTAAGATGGCACAGTATTGGATGGAGTTCATTAGGTTTATCACCCTTAACCATAGGACCACGCTGCAGCTTCAAATCAACATCTTTCTGTTCTAGAGAATCCAGGAGATCTTCAGAAGCAGAGGCAGAAGAATATTCAGAACCAGAGTCATCGTCCACAGCTTCATCAGTTTTGGAGTCCTAATAGATAGAAGCAGAAAATACAAAGAATATCAAAATGTGGTAAGAGCCCTCAAGCAACATGTTGAACCATTCTTCAACATACCTTTTTATACCTTGCAAGCAATTCTTCAATTGGAAGTTCGCTCTCGTTCTGCAGTAACGCAATCTGCACAAAACAATAGCTTCATTCATAAGAACTAAATTTGAAGGATAACAAAATCAGGGAGACAAGAAATCACATGTTAAAATATATATACTAGGGGGAAAGAACCCGCATATGGTAGTATGCAGGAAATTTGAAAGTGGAAATGTAGAAGACGTCTAGTTTTCACCTCATCTATGACATCATTTGATTCTGCGTTTGCTTGCTCTTCTTCCTCTGACAAAGTTGTCTCATCATCCTTCACATCACAAGCAAACAACGCCAAAAGAAAATTAAAAGACTAAATATATAAGAAAACTCAGAATATCCAGTTGTTAAACCACCATTGATCCTAATTCTGGTGGGAATAGCAAAAGGCACATTGCCTCGCACCAAACTTTACTTGATTTCATAAAGGAATCATATTTGCCAAGTGGCCATAATGTCCCCTTAATGATTAATCAGGTGCTGTAGAAAGCCGTGATACCTCGCGTTACCCCAAAAAAAGCAACTCCATAATACACCTAGATCTAATTAAATGACGCCTCGAAAGTAGAAACTATAAATCAGTATAGCTTCAGAACTCCTACTTTACCGAACTAATCGTTGGCAATTTCAACAATTTTAATGTAGATAGTTGCATACACGGAAAATGTATATAAACATTCCTGGGAAATACAGTATTGTAATACATACCTTTTCATCTCCATTCACAAGGACAAAGTCGCCATCTTCCTAGATAAAATGAGACAAAAAAGAAAAGACATTATGCAAAGAAAATGGTATTAAAAGAAAAAAATAGGAAAAACAATTCATTAGATCATATTTGGAAGCAGACACTTCTTAATATGTGATGTGTCTGTGTCATACAAGTGGGACATTATGGCTTCGCGGATACTCTCAGACAATCCAACAATTCTTCGATGCGTCCATATTTCATATATAAACTTTTTTTGTACCTACAGACGACACTTCATGGACACTCGCAAAAATGTAATGAAGATGTTAATTGTGGAGCTCGTGTGAGGAGTGGGGCTGGGAAGGGTGGTTCATATTCATGGAAAAATTAGAATCTGCAAACAATATGCTAAAATTGTGGAATAAGGAGGTTTTGGGGGATATTAACTTGAAAAGTGAGTGATAACATACGAACTACAGAAAACTGATGAGCCAGAGGTGGAGGAAGGCATTGGAGATGAGTTCGAGGAGAGAGAGGAACATACTAAAAGAGAAGTTGAAGATATCATTACGGACAAAGAAATCTCATGGAATCAAAAAGGAAAAGTCAAGGGGATGAAAGAATGGGACAATAATTCTAAAATGTTTCATAGGATAGTGAGTATAAGGAAACAAATAAATTTATTGCAAAATTTGGAGACAGAAAATGGGCTATTTTGGAAGATGAGGAAGAGATTGTGAGAGAAGTAATTAATTTGTTTTTATTTTTTTGAGTATTTTTATAACTTTTTTTAAGGGGGCGGGGAATCAAACCCTCAACCTCCTACACAAGGGTGAGAGCCTTGGCCACTAACCTAGCTCTAGTGGTTAATTTATTCAAAGATTTGTATAGTAAGAAGGAAGAGTCTAGTTGGGGCATAGAGGGTCTTGAGAAGTGTCCCATCGAGGGAAAAGTTAGTGGTTGGAAAGATCATCGGAATAAGTCATAAGAGGAAGTGATAAAAGCTAATTTTGAGTGTGAAGGAGATAAAGCCCCAGGACCGGATGGCTTTTTCATGGCAGCCCCTCCAAGATTGTTGGGATATAATCACATCAAATTAATGGAAGTGCTTAAGGAAATTCATGAGAATGGGGTAATAATTTCCCCTACCAATGCCAACTTTGTATGCTTGATACTGAAAACATTGTCTTCTTTAAGATAAAAATCTTTCGCCCCATTAGCTTGGTTTCAATTTCTTACAAAGTGTTGGCCAAAATGCGCATTGAGATGGAGAGAAATTATTGATGCCACAATTGCTCCTTTTCAAGGTGATTTCGTCGTAGGAAGGCAAATTATTGATTTGGTCCTAGTTTCAAATTAAATTGTGAAAGAATGGAGAAGTAAGGAAAAGGAACGCCTGCTTTTCAAAATTGATTTTAAAACGCGTATGATCACATCATTTGGGGATTTCTTGGCTTCGTATCTTATCAAAAAGGGGTTTAGCTTCTACTAATTATTCTATAATAGTAAATGGTAGACCAAGAGGCAAGTTTTTTTTTTACTCCTGAGGCATTAGACAAGGGGACCTCTTTCCCCTTTTCTATTAGTTCTTGTGGAAGATACCTTGAGTTGTCTCGTACTCTCATGGAAAGAGAAAGGACTCTCATTTCATTGAAGGCTTTAAAATTGAGAGGAGAAAAATATGTGTCCCATTTGCAATTTGTGGACAACGCCATCTTTTCCATCAATAATGATGACGAAAAGTTTGAAAACCTTGTTGTGGGCATTGTTGAAACATTTGGTAAATGTGGGATTAAAAATCAATGTGCTTAAAAGTGCTATCGCAGGAATCAATATTATAGAGGACAATCTGCCTAACCTTGCCAATAAAATTGGCTGTGAGATCGGGTCATGGCCAATGGAGTATTTTGGTTTGACCTTGAAAGATTTTACAAATTTGTTGTGTTGGTGCGTCTGTATCGCAATATATCAGTGTTTCGAATTCAATTTGTTAAGAATTAAAATATAGATCACTTAACGCGCGCGCACACAATCAATAAATTTTAAACGCATTTATGTTTACCTGTTCGTCATTAAAGTCGTATATCGCACACTTTTTGTCCAACTCTTGAAAGGTTTTTGATTGGTTCCTGATTTTACGTGCCTTCACATCTGAAAAATGGTTTTCTGATATCGATAGGCCACCATTACTTTCACTCTGTAAAGAGGAGACAGAAATCATATCATGTTCAGCAATGAACTTGATCCAGAATTAAGGACAGTAACCATATACACATACAACTTACACAACGACGACCAGGTACTGCATCTGAGCTGCCTCTCTCAACTTTACGGTCCGCAGAAATAACATTTTCATTGTCTTCAAAAATCATCAAAACATCTTAAGCACAAATCATGGCTTGAAAAAAAAAAGACGAAATGGCCAACCGCTACTTACTCTCAATAGCTTCTTCCCCAGCCTGACTCGGTTCGGCTACATCTGAATTCTCTTCTGGACTACTTTCTTGGCTAGCTGATAATATGCATATTGATCACAACTAATGGCAGGATAGAAGTATAAAATGTATTATCTCAATTAAATGTCATGAAGAGAGGGATTAGAGAGAGAATTTGTTTTTATTTTCTTTAAAACTCGACGCATTTGGGAACCTGACTACTGGCCGAGGGGACATGTGAAACCGCACACACGAGGACAAACTTTGGGAGGACCCTCTGAGGTTTACAAATTTGTGGGGATTAAGAGAGAATTTATTTCCACTGCTAAAATTTCACGACCCTTTGATCCCGTTTGGTTGCGCAAATTGTCTAATTACATATATATTGGTCAATCTGGAATTAATAGATTGTGGATGTATTCATTTGAAATGGATTTACATCCAATTTGTGCTGAGTTTGGAAAAGTAAAACAGAGTAATTATATATATATATATATATATATATACAAAAAGTCTCATGTAAGGACTCCTTGTGGTGCAGACCCGGTAGATACCATTTTTTTAAAATAGTAAAAAAATAAATTTTTTGATGAAACTTTATGGATATGATCTCCACGGTGAGAAGATGATCTCCAATTTTTTTAATCAAAAAATTCAATAAA